>BTHU01000020.1:17675000-18242500 GCA_036184795.1 Tokudaia tokunoshimensis | reverse complement strand
GTTGTGATTGTTGTTGTTGCTATTTTCATTGCTATTTTTTCTAGCCTCTTGTTTTCTCTTCCCAACCACAACATTCTTCCCAGCCCTGTCTTTTTCCTGTCATCTTTATTTAACCCTGATCTCTTTGTTTACCCTTTCTCTGCCTCCTTCTTTTGAAAAAGATTTATTTATTTTTATGAGTATAGTCTTCAGACACACCAGAAGAGGGCATCAGATCTCATCACAGATGGTTGTGAGCCACCTTGTGGTTGCTGGGAATTGAACTCAGGACCTCTGGAAGAGCGATCAGTGCTCTTAACCACCAAGCCATCTCTCCAGCCCTCTGCCTCCTTTTTATTGTTTCTACTTAAACAACGTTTAACTTGATAGCACACTCCTCAGTGGTCTCTCATCTGCCGTGGCGGCTGCTGGTGTGATAGTGGACTGTAATTAACTTAAGTTGCCTTTGCTCTCTGGTACTAACTAGGAAATGGGGCCTCAAGTGTAGGCTGCTCAGTAAGGACATCCCCAAATAAAACTGGGATCAATATCCAAGCAAATAGAAACACACATCACAGACAAGAAACATGAAAAGGCAAGAAGTATGGCTCCTCAAAATCACAAGTCCTTAACTCCTTAACTGCTGGATGCCAACATACTCAGAAGTGAAGACGCCAAGGGCTTGCTAATAAAAATTACTATTAGATGTAAAGAAAATACACAGACAACAAGATTAAGTCAGTTTAGGACCTGGAGAAAAAAACTCAGCAGTACTGAGGAAAAAGTCATCAAAATGGATTTAAAAAAAAAATCCAGCAAGAAAATTAAGATTTGGAGGGGGTGGTGGAGGCAGAGAGACGGTAAAAGGGAAAAATTCAGTTTTCCAAAGAGACCTGCAGTGAAAAATGTCACCAATCGATTAGACTCAGCCAAGCAGAGAGAATATTGGGGTGGGTACAAGATCAAGGAAATACTGTATTTAAATATAAGTAGAGAAAAAGTTCCCCGCCCCCACAAATGCATGTTTCCATTCACTCTCCTGTTCCTCTGGGCTTCTCTCCTGTTCCTCTCATCCCCAGGACCTGATCCTGCCCCCTTTCCCCTCCCCATCTCCTCTCCCACTCAGATCCCTCCCTCTACCTTGCCTGATTATTTTCTTCCCTCTTCTAAGTGGGATTGAGGCATCCTTACTTGGGCCTTACTTGTTAAAACTACATATGATCTGTGAATTTTATCATTGGTATTCTGTCCTTTTTGGTTAATATCCACCTATCAATGAGTACATACCATGCATATCCTTTTGGGTCTGGATTACCTCACTCAGGATGATATTTTCTAGTTCCATCTATTTGCCCAAAAAATTCATGATTTCCTTATTTTTAATAGCTGAATAGTATTCCATTGTGTAAATGAATCACATTTTCTGTATCCATTCCTCTGTTGAGGGACATCTGGGTTGTTTCCAGCTTCTGGCTATTATAAATAAGGCTGCTATGAGCATAGTGGAGTATGTGTCCTTGTGGTATGGTAGAGCATCTCTTGGGTATATGCCCAGGAGTAGTATAGCTGGGTCTTCAGGTAGAACCATTTCCAATTTTCTGAGGAACCTCCAAACTGATTTCCAGAGTGGTTGTACCAGCTTACAATTCCACCAGCAATGGAGGAATGTTCCTCTTTCTCCACATCCTCACCAACACCTGCTGTCTCCTGAGTTTTTGATCTTAGCCATTCTGACTGGTGTGAGATAGAATCTTAGGGTTGTTTTGATTTGCATTTCCCTGATGACTAAGGATGTTGAACATTTCTTTAAGTGCTTCTCAGCCAGTTGAGATTCTTCTGTTGAGAATTCTCTCTTTACCTTTGTACCCCATTTTTTAAATGGGTTATTTGGTTTTTTGGAGGTTTACTTCTTGATTTCTTTATATATTTTAGATATTAGCCCTCTATCAGATGTGGGGTTCGTGAAGATCTTTTCCTGGTCTGTAGGTTGCCATTTTGTACTATTAACAGAGTCCTTTGCGTTACAGAAGTTTCAGTTTCATAAGGTCCCATTTGTCAATTGTTGATCGTAGAATCTGAACCATTAGTGTTCTGTTCAGGAAAATTTCCCCTATGCCAAAGCGTTTGAGGCTATTTTCCACTTTCTCTTCTATTAGATTGAGTGTATCTGGTTTTATGTTGAGGTCCTTGATTCAGTTGGACTTAAGCTTTGTACAAGATAATAAAGTGGATCAATTTGTATTTTCCTACGTGCAGACTAACAGTTAGACCAGCACCATTTGTTGAAGATGCTTTCTTTTTTCCACTGTATGGTTTTGGCTTCTTTGTCAAAAATCAAGTATCTATAGGTGTGTGGGTTTATTTCTGGGTCTTTAATTCTGTTCCACTGATCAGCCTGTCTGTCTCTGTACCAATACCATGTGGGTTTTATCACTGTGAGAAAAAGTAATAGGCAAGCCTCACCACAGTGCCCAGGAACTCTGATGCAACAAGATGGAGCTAAGAATGTAAAGGGCGGAAGGGGCTTCCTTCATTAGCCCTTCCTGCTGCACTGTTCACAGCAACCAACACATGGAATGAAGGAGATGAAAGCGCACACACACACATGGACTTTCTGTCATTCAGCTTAAAGAAGGATGCAGCTATAATGTATGTGGGAGACTGACAGAGCTGGGGTCACTATGCTAAGAAATAAGCCAAATTCCAGAGACAGATAATTGCGTTTTTTCTCATGTGAGAAATTGATGTTTAAATGTGTACATGTGTGTGTTTATGATTAGTATATGACATGAAAGTAGAAGAGATGTGAGACTAAGAGGGCAATGTGAAAAATGGTCATGTAAACGGGGCATATTTGGGAAGAAAGAGAGTAGAGTGGGGGAGGAGTCAGGGAAGTGGAGGGGCAAATACAATCAAAGTGTGTACATCTGAAAATGTCACTGGGAACCCATTACTATGTGTGCTTACTAAAACAAAATTAACAAGATGACATTTAAAATCATGATTTGACCTCATTTGGCAGGGGAAGAGTGGTAAGAAAAGTAACAATACATGTATTCATTTCGGCCTTTTCATTAGCTATTCTCTCAGGATTTGCTGGGCTGAGGGAATAGACAGAGTGCTTGCATATTAAGTACAAAACCCTAAGTTTGATGTCCATCACGTGGCATGCAGGTCTATAACCCCAGTACTTGGGAGGTAGAGGCAGGAGGATCAGAAGCTCAAAGTCATAGTGAGTTTGAACCCAGCCTCAGCTAGACACCCTGTCTCAAAAAAAAAAAAAAGATATTTGCCGATCTGTTGAATGAAATCTTCAAAAGGTTGGTTCAGAGAGAGGGGAAAGGGACAGCTGAGAAAACAGTGAAAACAGTGCCCAGTGCACAGCAGGGAGACCTGAGCCTGTGCTCATCCAGAAGTCAACTAAGAGGCCGTGCAGGAGAGGGGAGGGCAACATAGTGTCTGAATAGGGCTTCTATTTTATGACTGAGTGACTCACTGCTAAGATAATAGATTCCTCAGAATCCCCGCCTGTCTTTAACCATCCCAGAATCTCACCAAAGACTGCAAGTTCATCCAAAGACACCTTAAATATATGCAAGTAAATATCTCTGTAGTAGGACTCTTCTTTGGGGGCTTTTTAAAATGATGGTAGATATTAAATATTTTTCAGTATTAATGGTGAAGCCCATTTATAAGAAAAAATTGATTAAGTAAGCGTGGTATACTTAATATAGTAATGTTCGGAAAAAGTTATAGAATTTTCTTTTTGACAAGCATTTAGAATCCCTATGTACCAGTCCCTTAGGAAAAAGTATTATGAAGGCATCTGCAGTCCTTGCCCTTAAGAAACCTCTGCGGTGCACATACTGCACACTTTGTGAACAGACAGACTGAACTGCTCAGTGCAGTAGGACATACAGCTCTGCAATAGAAGCTTAGTGCTTTAAATCTTCCAGAAGCAACGAGCAAAGTCTTGGTAGAGGAAGAGGAGATGCCTGAGTGGAGTGCACGGGCACCATTCAAGGCCACATCGACAGTGCTGTTATTTGGCTTTGAAGAGTGCTTACATAGATGTTGTTATTTGTGACCTCCGTATGCTTGTGGTCCATCGAAGAAGTGGAAGGATGCCAAAGACCCCTTAAAAGTTGAATCAGAATATGGAATGTCATATTTATAATTTTGAGGTTGTATATTGTAAATGTCAGGCTAGACTGAATCCAACTTGTTTAAAGAAAAGTACCACAGTATCCAAAAGAATCTGTAGAGAGTATCTGATTCACTGTTTGGATTTTTCTTTATATGCAAGATTGAAATGATACCAGTTGAAACAGCTCAATCATAGTTTGACATGGCTGTTTAATATTTAACATGCAGTGAAACTCATACTCCAGACGTAACTTTTCTTCATCTCTGTCATTTGCCAAGCAAACATCATTTGTGCAAGTCATATTATTTTACTCTGTATAAAGTTTATGCCTTTAATATATAATACCATTGGTATGTTTTACTCGCATATATTCTCATTTATGTGACTATTTTAACAGTGGGTCATGCATTGATTATGTGTAGGAACTAAAGGAGACATCCCAAATTTTGGCACAGTAGAATACTGGTTCCGATTAAGAGTTCCCATGGATCAAGCTATTCGACTTTATCGAGAGCGAGCAAAGGCATTAGGATACATAACATCAAATTTTAAGAAGCCAGAGAAAATGCAATTGGTAAGTTTGTTTGACTGTAAGGCCCTTTTATAGCACAGGAATCTGCACTATCTCCTCATATCCTGTGCTTTAAACTGAAATTGTTCTTTTATACTGGCATCAAGTGGCTTGTTTAACCTTTTATTTTAGAATAATCAGACTCTCAGGAAGTAACAGGAACAATAGAGTTGGCTTGTGTATGCTTTGCTGCTTTCCCCCAGTTACAGTATAATCCTGAAACGTGAAAGTCAAGCTGGGAGTGGGGGTGGATGAGTGGTACCCCAGCTCTTCAGGAAACTGGGTGCACAAGACTACAGATTCAAGACTAGCCTGGGCAACTTCTCAAGACCCTGAATCATCTTTTTTTAAAGGGCTAAAGATGTAGTTCAGCGGTAGAGTGCTTACCTGGCACGTACATTACCAGGCTCTTGGTTCACTCCTCAATGCTGAAAAACAAAACAAAGACAAGAAATTGACACGGTATACCATTAACTGAGCTCCGTCCCTTATTCTGACTGCATCAGTATTTGTACACAGTCATTTGTGTGTTCATTCTGCACAGTGTTATTGCCTGTAGATATTCACTAAGCCACTGGTGTGTCCCACTGATCCAAAGGAATTCCCTTGTACTCCATAAGGCACTTTTAGAAAATATAACTAGAGAAGTGTTACTATACATCAAGAGACCTTCATCAGTGAATTCTACTCTTAAAGAAATAACTATTGTATCACTCTAGGCTTCTTTCAAACTGTTTTATATCAATAAATTTTTTAAATGCAAAGTAGAATACAAAATCAATATTTTATTGCTGAAAACCAGGAGTTTAAATGCGGTTCTCCATTCCTCAAACTGTTTCTTTGAATATTAACAACCACATTTTCAACTGGTTCCACGAGCCAGTATATGCCCTGAATCAAGTTTCATAGGACTCTGGAATTGATGACCTTTTATATATAACATGAATATCAGAGGAGACAAAGCACGTGAGCATCAGGGAGAGAGAGTGCCCCAGAAACATGTTGAGATGCATGTGTAGTCGGAATTATGTGCCTTCATTCCATGAAGTGTATGGTTCTGGGCCCCGGTGGCCAGGTTTATGTTAGGTGACCCCACTTCCTCCAGTAGTCCACCTGTTATGATGAAGAGAGATCCCCTTGGCCCCAGTTGGACCAGATAGCCTTTGCCTTCTGAGAGCAAAGGAGAGCAAGACTCTCCATGCCTGGAATGTAAAATCTGGAGCTGTTGGCAGCTATCTTCCACCATGTCAGTCAGCGAAATGAAATATACAAAGTCTGAAGGAGAATAATGAGCCAGTATTCAAAGGAAAGTGACGAGCAGACAAAGTAGCTTCTGGTGTTTTCCCAAACGTGTGAGCTCCTTAGGCACCAAGCAGATTTCTGTTGTTACAGGTCCATGAACTAGCCCTGCAATGTCATGTGAAATTGTCTTCTCTGTTACTTTTGCTGGGTGTGTTTTCTTTGACTTCAACTTAAATGTAGATTCTGAAACCAAAGGGGACATGATACCTGCTTCCTAGAGATCACCTTCCTGTAGTATTCTTCACAGCATACCTTGAAAGAATGTTACAGAGATGACAATTAGTGTTTTCTTGGTTTTCGACTTTAATGGATTGATATGGCATGCACGGGCGGCGGGGCGGAGGGGGGGGGTGTACTTTAAAAACCATTCCTCTGAGCTTCCTTGGTTAAGTGCAAGCTCACCGGGGTAAGCAGTCTTAGACCTGCTCAGGTTTCCCACTGCACACCGCCAGAGGGCTCCACTGGAGGCACTGTGATTGACTTCTCTTGCTCAGTGCAGCTTTGGCACTGCAGAAGGGGGCACGGAAGAAAGTGCTCCAATGCTAAAATTATACAAGGCACTGGAACACTAGCATTTCTTTGTCTCAGATCATCTCAGCCTTAAAAGAGTTATCACTTACTGCAAATGTTTTCTAATATCTGGTGCACTTGCCGGGGTTCCCAAGAGGGACGTGGAATATTTCGAGCTCTGCGGGCGCCTTTGCTCGTCTCGTCTGGAGTATCCCCCAATCCAGCATTTCTCCTGTCAGTCCCACCTCACAGCACACTCTGGGTGAGCTTGTGAGCCTCCTCTAGTTAGAACCGCCTCCAGACCATCACTCACTTGGCTCACCATCAGAGTAACCCTTGTCATATCTGATTTTGGGACCAATTTCTACAAATAGCCTTGGTTACAATGTTTGCGTCCAGCAGCACAGGATGTGTATCCTCACGTGTGCCAGGTTTCTCATCACACTGTCCTGAAGCGTGCCAGTTTTGAATAAGAGTCTTTTTTGCGAGCAAATAACTTTGATAAGAAAGTATGTAGATTTTGTCCATTTACAAACTTTTGTTTGGAGGTTGGAAGCTGATAATTATCTTTAGTTGTATTATTTCTGTAATATAAATATGTATGTTCTTCCAGTTGAGTGAGCAAGCAGCCACAACTGCTCAGATCAGTTCAAAGTCCACAGACGGCAACTTAAACGAACTTCACGTTACAGTAAGATGTTGTACCAACCTACAGTCCCGAGCAAGCCACCTACAGCCACACGCATATGTTGTGTACAAGTTTTATGATTTTCCAGACCATGATACAGCCATTATTCCCAGTAGCAATGATCCGCAGTTTGATGACCACATGTGTTACCCAGTGCCAATGAATATGGATTTGGATCGATATCTTAAGTCAGAGTGTCTGAGTTTTTATGTTTTTGATGATAGTGATACCCAGGAGAATATTTACATGGGAAAAGTCAATGTGCCTCTGATTTCCCTGGCACATGACCGGTGTATCTCAGGTAAGAATATATTCTTAATTCTGTAAAGTTGTAAAAGCAAACCTAAAGTATACTTTAGTGTTACAGCTATGATTCATTAGCAACTAATTTTCCTAACCTTAAACAATATTCAGGTCTATAATACTGTTTATATTTTAGTTATTTCCTTGCTTGAAACCATAGCATTTTTGGTGTTTGAGAGTGTTTATAGTGTACTTTAAAGTAATACTAACTTGATTACATTAAAATATAAGAAGTCTAATGTTATTCTCTCTTTCCTCTTTTGTGTTGTTACTGCCATATATATATATAGTACATAGTATGCCTATATTTTGACATTTTTATTAGTGTATATTAATTGCACAAAACAATGGGTTAAATTAAGGTTTTGTTTGCGATTTTGAATAGTTTGTGGCTTGATGTGTTTATTCTTTTATTTCTTCTGCTTGCAGTTTATTGAGGGACCCCTTCAGCCAACTATTCATATTCAGCTAGATACAACCCATTTCTGGAATTGGACGTTTTCCTTGGTGGTGAAAGAGTTCTAGTTGGGGCATTGTCTCCATCCTTTATTTGATGACTTGAATTGATTTGAGTTGGTCTCCATTTATTATGAAGGGGTGTTGGACTTTTGTCAAAGCTTTTTTCTTGGCATCTCATAATATAATCATGTAGAGTTTCTGCATGTTTCTGTGGTGGTTTACATTTATCAATTTATGGATGTTGAGCCATCCCTGCGACTCTGGGATGAAACCTACTTGATCAGAGTGGATGATCTTTTTGAAGTGTTCTTAGATTTGGTTTGCAAGTGTTTTGTGGAGAATTTTTGCATCTATGTTCAAAAGGGAAATTAGTTTGTAATTATCTTTATTGTGTCTGTATATGGTTTCAGTAGCAGAGAAACTGTGGCCTTGTAAAACAAATTGGGCAGTGTTCCTTCTGCTTATATTTTCTAGAATAATTTGAGGAGTATTGGCATTAACTCTTTCGGTCTAGTAGAATTCTGTTCTAAAATCATCTGAGCTTGTTTTGGTTGGGAGACTTCTAATTTCTGCCTTTATTTCACTAGGGGTTATAGGTCTGTTGAAATTGTTTATCGGATGTTGAGTAACTTTGGTAAATGGTACGTATCAAGAAAATTACCCATTTCTTTTAGATTTTCCAATTTGGTATAGTTTTTTTTTTTTAAGTATGTTCTTATGATTCTCTGGATTTCATCAGTGTCTGTGGTTAAATCCCCCTTTCCATGTCTAATTTCATAAGCTTGGATAGTCTCTTTCTGTCTTTTAATTTGCATAAAGGTTTATCAATCTTAATGATTTTCTCAAAGAAACAATTTTTTGCTTCATTGATTCTTTGTATGTTTTTATTCTAGTTTATTGATTTCAGCCCTAATTTTTTTTGGTTTTGGTCTGTCTACTCCTTTTTGGGTGTGATATTTTTTCTTTTCCTCTAGAGCCGTCAGATATGCTGTTAAGTTCTAGTATGAAATCTGATTTTTTTTTTTTTTTTTTGGTTTGGTTGGTTTTTTGAGACAGGGTTTCTCTATGTAACCCTGGCTATCTGAAACTTGCCCTATAGACCAGGCTGGCCTCAAACTCACAGAGATCCACTTGCCTCTGCCTCTCTAGTGCTGGGATTAAAGGAATGTGCCACCACACCTAGCTCCTGACTTTTTTTTCTTATAGGCACTTAGTACCATGAATATGCCACTTAGAACAACCTTCTTTACATCTCATAAGTTTTAATGTGTTGTGTAACCGTTTTCGTTCAATTCTAGAAAGTGTTTAATTTCTTAATTTCTGTCAAATAATTTCTTAATTATTTATTCAATAATGAATTATTCAATTTTTAATTAGTTTGTAAGTTTTCTGTTGTTGGTGATATACAAATTTAATCTTAAATTTTAAATTTAAAAAGTGGTCAGATAGGATGCAGTTGTTATTTCAACTTTCTTATTATATCTGTTGAGACTTACTTCGTGTCCAAATATGTGGTCAGTTTGGGAAAAAGCTCCGGGAGTACTGGCAGGAGTGTATATTCTTTTGTTTTTAGGTGAAATAGTCTATGAATATCTGTTAGTACTTAGTTTATAACAGTTAACGCCAACGTTCCTGTTTAGTTTTTGTCTGAATGGTCTGTCATTGCTGGGAATTTAGGTCTCCCACTATCAGTGTGTGAGGTCAATGTGTGACTTAACCTGTCTCTTTTATGAACTTGGGTGCTCTTGTGCTTGGTGCATAGATGTTAACAATTACAGTGGCCTCTTGGTGAGTTTGGTTTTTTCTTGGATTACTTTATAGTGCCCTTCCCTATCTCTTCTGAATAATTTTAGATTGAAGTCTATCTTGTAAGATTATTAAAAGTAGCTTCTCCAGCTTGTTTCTTAGGTCTACTTGCTTGGAATATCTTTTCCCAATCCTTTATCCTGAAGTCATGTCTAGCCTGAATGTTAAGATGTATTTCTTGATGCAGCAGAAAGACAGATCCTGTTTTTGCATCCATTTTGTTATTCTTTTGACTTTTTATTGGGGAATTTGGACTATTGATGTTGAAAGATACCAATGACCAGTGACTGCTGATTCCTGTTATTTTGTTGTTGTTGTTGCTGCTGCTGCTGCTGCTGCTGGTGGTGTCCTGTGCATGTTTCCATTCTTTTGATTTTTCTGGTCTGTGATTGTTTGTTTCCTGTGTTTTCTTTCATGCAGTTAACCTCTTTAGGTTAATTAGAGAAATCTTTAGACTTGTAGGAAGATACTGCTTAAATTTTGCTTTATCATAGAATGGCTCGTGTTTTTTTCCCATCTTTGATGATTGAAGGTTTTACTGGATATAGTAATTTGAGAAGGCATTTGTGTTCTCCTAGATTCTTTAGCACATCTGTTTGGGCCCTTTTGGTTTGTAGAGTCTCCATTGAGAAGTCAGGTATAATTCTAATAGGTCTACCTTTATATATTCCTAGGTCTTTTTCACGTATAGCTTTTAATATTCTTTCTTTGTTCTATACATTTAGGGTTTTGATTATTATGTATTGAGTTAAATTTCTTCCTTCCTTCCTTCCTTTCTTTTTTTTTTTTTTGGCTTCGTCTATTTGGTGTTCTGTGTTGCTTCTTTTACTTTAATAAGCATCATCTCCTTTAGGTTAGGGAAATTTTCTTCTATGATCTTGTTGAAAATACTTTCTATGCTTTTGTCCTGGGTTTCTTCTCCTTCCTCTAGTCGTGTTATTAGGTTTTAATCTTTTCATAGTGTCCCAGATCTCTTGAATGTTTTGTGCCAGGATCTATTTAGATTTAACATTTTACTTGAGCTGGGTATCCATTTCTTCTATCATGTCTTCAGTGCCTGAGAGTCTCTCCTCCTCTTATATTCTGTTGGCAAGGCTTGCTTTTGAGGTTCCTGTTCAAGTTTCCAAATTTTTTCTTTTTCTGATTTCCCTCAGCTTGGATTTTCTTTATTAATTTTATTTTGACTTTCAAGTCTTGAACTATTTTATCCATTTCCTTCTGCTGTTTGTATTTTCATAGATTTCACTAAGGGATTTACTCGTCTCCTCCTTAGGGACCTCCATCAGATTCCTAAAGCCTGTTTTAAGGTCCTTGTCTTGTGCTTCAGCTATGTTGCAATATGCGGTGCCTACTATGGTGGCATTGCTGGGCTCTGATAGAAACATTTTGCCCAGGTTATTATTGATTGTGTTTTGATGTTGGCATCTAGGCATCTGGGTTTTGGGAAGACTGGAATTCTAGGTACTTATATCAGGTCTTGTCTTTGTTGGATGGGTGTTTTGTTGCCCTCTGTGGTTCTTAGGAGAGAGTGGTGACTGGTAGGAAATTCCTCTTGTATTCTGGTAGGTGTGACCATGGGGGTGCAGGGCAGTTTCTAGGTTGAAGGTTTCTAGGTATTGGGACCTGATACTAGGGAATGGGGATGGACTAGGAGTGAGGGCTTAGGGGGAAGGAGGGTGTTCCTCTAGAATCTGCTTAGTCTCCTGGGAATGAGGACAGAGGGTGAAGAGAGGCCACAACAGGGAGTCTGCTACAGAGCTGGAAATGAGACTAAGGGATTAGGTTGGGAGGAGAAAGGGAGGGTGAAGATCCAGTTAAGCTACGTGCTTTCCTAGGTGCAGCCTGGGGGTTCCCAGAAAGTGCCTGCTGCAGCTAGGGGCTAGGATGAAACAATGAGTGGGGTTAAAAAAAAGTTTGGAGGGGAGGATCTGTGTGTTCTATTTGTGGGAGCAGCAAGGGGGAAGGCAGCAGCAGGGAGCCCGCAACAGAGCTGGGGGTGCAAAAGGAGGATTGATTTTGGAGGAGAGGAAAGAGAGATGAAGATCTGCAGTTAGCCTACTTCTTTCCCTGGCCTGTGAGTCAGGCATTCCCAGAGAATGCTTGCTGGTGTTGGAGGCTGGGGTCATACGATAAGTCAGAAGAAGGAAGGATGGAGGGAGAGTTCTCTGTACTCTATTGGAAACACGGTCAGAAAGGAAGGGGACATCAGTAAGATGTTCTACTGCAGAGCTGGGGATAAGACTGGGGGATTGGACTTGGAGAACTGGTGGGAGAGGTGAAGATTCAGTTAGGTGCCTTCTTCCGTGGCCTTTGGGCTCTGAAGGCTCCACTGTAATTCCTAAAATAACAAGGCTTCACTCAGGCATTAGAAAATTATTTTCATAATTTGCAGGAATATTTGAGTTAATGGATAAGGAAAAGCATGCTGCAGGAACTATCCAAGTTATATTAAAGTGGAAATTCACCTACCTTCCACCAAGTGGATCAGTAACTACTGAAGACCTTGGAAAGTTCATTTGCAGAGAAGAACCAGAGGCCATTCAGAGACTACCTCCAACGTCCTCAGATGTTACATCAGTTGTAGTGAGTAACAGTGACTTTTGATTTCATTTAAAATACTTTGAATATAAGCTTAATAGGCAAATAGTTGCACCCAAAACTAGCTGAAGTCTCCTCTAAAATGTAATGGTTATCATAGTCTGACATATTATTTTATTTTAGGCACCAAAACCTAAACCGAGACAGCGTTTAACATTTGTGGACAAGAAGGTCTCTTTTGTGGATACCGTGCCACACCTGAGTCATGTAAGTAATAACTACTCGAATACCGATTTCCCTTTCCTGTATCAAATCCTGGAGAGCATAGACTATGCTGTACCTTTAGCATTAGCAGAGACAGTAAGCACAGCCCACTTTTACTGTGCTACAGGTCATAATGTCTGATAGTGTTCCATGGCCCTATATCCCTTCCAGCTTCTTCCCACTGAGCTTGATCTTACACAGTCAAACAGGTACCTTCCTGAAACTACTCTTGTAATGAATACAAAGTAACATATATGATTTTTCCCATTAATTCAAGGAGACTTCTCCTCCCCCTAAAGATATAAAGGATAATTCTCCAGAAGCGGGACCAAAACCAGAAAATATGCCAGATGTTGCATATCCTTCCAAGGTATGCCTTTGTATTAAAATTATTATGAAAGATTTATTTTGGGACTTAAAAGGCTTTGTCTTGTGTATTAGACATGACTCAGGAAATCATAGCATTTTCCCTACATTAGAATATGACTTTTTTATGATAGATTTTTTTAATGATAAGTTCAATAGATATGGTTGTTTATATATTGGTAGGAAATATATGTTTATAAGCTAAAATCAGTGTAAAAGTCATTTTGAGATTAATACATATTTCATTGTTTTGTTTGATTTTTGTTGAGACAAGATTTTATGTATGCCAGACTGTCTCAAACTCACTGTGTATCTCTTTTGATTTGTACCCTCCAGCTTCTGCCTCCATGTGATAGTATTACAGACACGCACCACCACACCAGGCTAGATCAAATTCTTCATTCTTAGAGTATATTTAGATTTTTATTGACCTGTGTGTTTTCACCTGTTTATATAATCTAAGTGACTGTTTTCTAGGGAGTCTTTAGTAGCTATGGAGCATATCTCCATGTGTTTGATCGAGCAGCTGTGGTGGGTATAGAGGTAGAGGTGGTAGAGATGGTAACAGAAGTCGTGGTGGTGGTGATGGTACTGGTGGTGGTGGAGGAGGAAGAAAGGTGGTGGTGGTAGTGGTGGTGGTTGTTTAGGGGCAGAAGCTCACTTGTAGCTCAGAATAGCTCAGAACTCATTTCTTATTGCAGCCCATGATGGCCTCAAATTGTTGGATTCTTCTGCCTCTTGAGTGTTGGGATTACAGCCTAAGACACTATGCCCAGCCATATGCCTGTGTAATTGAGTCTCAAATGCACATTTTATTCAATTGCTTCGGCAAGAATGCTCTAAGACATAACAAATACAGCAATGTGCTTCTCTTCTGCATGTTTCAGGAGAGCAGTGTGGCTAAGGTAGAAGAAAACATGGGGAAAATGCAACAAGGGAAAGAAGATGACATCTCTTTCTTATCTGAGGGCCAGCTTGCATCTCAAAGTGTGGCTTCCTCTGAAGATGAAACAGAAATAACTGAAGAGCTGGAGCCAGAAGGTGACTTTCTGTTAAAGCTGTTGTTTGCCTGACCCTGCTTTGCTTTCTCTGTGAGGGCACGCCTGCCACACACAACACGCCATTCAGTAGTGAACCCACCCCGTGATGCTCGCCTCTGGACGAAGTGGTCGGTGAGAGCTCTTCAGACTGTTGACTCTCTCTTCATAGGTCAGCTTGGGGCTCCTGCATCGAATACAAGTGTCATTGCTGAACTTGTCCCCAGTTTATGTTCTAGACATTTTATATTGCCTTTAGGGTCAGCATTATCAGTTGGATTATTCTTTAGCTTGGACCTTTTGAAATTAAAATCATGAATTGTGACTTTAAAAAAGACCATGTACTATGTCATTTCATTTGTATAAAAGTGAACTGACTCTGTGTAGACAGAAGTAGGTAAGTAGCCTGGGAAGCCAGAATGGGAGCAGAAGAGAGAGATGTCAGAGGAAACAAGACTGTTGTTTAGGGCCACATTTTTTAAAACATTTATTTATTTTGCATTTTATGTGCATGTATGCATGCTGCACACACATTTGGAAGTCAGATAACTGCTTTTGCAGGTAGGTTCTCTCCTTCCATATAGGTTCCAGGTGGCAAATTCAAGTCATTAGGCACCTTTACCCACTGAACCATCTTGCCAGCCTCTATATGCTATTTTACTTGAGAAGAGAGTGCTACAGAATTAAATGTCAAATACCAAAATTTGTAGTTTAAATATGTATATAGTTTATTGTATATGTGTTTTTACCTTGATAGAACTATATTTTTTTAATTATTAAAAGTAAAGATAGCATTGACTTTTTTTTTACACAATATTTTGTATAAGCCATTGGAAAATATTTGCTCTGAGATAGTAGATGTGGGCTTGGCTATTGTGGAAGCTTGGAGGCCATTTCAGAGCTGGGCTGAGCATCGGTCTCCACTTCCCACCGCCACTATCTTTGTGCATTACGTACCAGACACTCTAGCAGGTACCCAGTGCCTCTCAGACTTAACTACTAAGCAGATAAAAGTTCATATGGCAACTTAAAACAATAGTTAGGAGGGAAATGGAAGAAAGATGTTCTTTCTATAACTGATGACCCTACTGTAGGTCCACAGTAACTAGTTGAATCTAGTCTTGGGATGGATATCTTATGTCTCTCACTGTGTAGCTATGGCTGCAGATGGCCTAGTGACACAGTTTCATCAGCTTCCTGTTGAGGTGAAAAACAGCAAGACTTGTGGATGGTATAGAAAGACTTTATCACAGTGCAGTTTTGTTATAAAAGCAGGCCACTGCTATGACATAGTCCCGCTTCCATATACTGCCCTGTAAGATATATGCATAGCATGAGTGGTGATCCTATACCTTGGCATAGATCTGGGCAGGCTGCTGGCTGGTCAGTTAGTCAGCACAGATGTGCATAGCATCCCTCCAACACACAGTGACAATGAAGGAAGGAACAGTGGACATTAGGACATTCAACTTCTTGTTGGTGGTGTTCACAGTCTCATCGATAAATTTTCCACTATAATTAGCCATGTTCAGATTTATACTAATTTTTTAGGCTAATACACAGAGTAATGGATTTCCTCATTACCTTTCCACATGTCACTCTTTACACCTTGCTTTCATTCATTTTCCTCCCCTTCCTTCAGTCTTCGATATTTTTTCCATTGAAATAGTTCCTGTTTTTTAATGAAGGAATAGTCCGCCTTTCCTGTGCATGCGTTAGCTATCCCAGCTCTTGATCGTGTGCTCTACTTGTGAGTGAAATAAAGCTTGAATGTTTTGAGGTTTGTTTTCTGTAAGCATATATGGAAATTTATAAAACTGCTTCTAGTTTAAAAATACAGTAAACAGAACATTGAAAGATTTTTTTAAACAATTGAAGAAATTTCTAAGCATAATAAAGTCCAGATATAAAGAGGAAAAAGGAGGGGCTGGAGAGATGACTGAGTGGGAACAGGTGCTTGCCACCAACCCTGAGAACCTGAGTTTAATTCTTCAAACTCACATAAGGAAGGAGAGAACTGACTCCTACAAGTTATTCTCTGACCTCCGCACTTGTAGTGGCCCATGAAACACACACACACACACACACACACACACACACGGGGACGGGGGAGAATAGACAACTAAATAAAATTTTAAGAGAAAAAAAGCAACATCTTTTACCTTATACTCTGTTTTCATTGGTTTCCTAATATAACAATAACTGTTTTTTATTTCTTTTTGTTTACTAAAATTAAACATAGGAGTTTTTCAGGTCATGTTTTCGTTTCCTAAAACTTACATGCAAATGTCCTTGGCAGCTAAAAGTGATAGAACTGACTGTCGTATTGTTCATTTGTACTGTACTAGTGTACAATACATAGACTGGCTGACCTTAGTAAACGTTGCCTCATGTTTTCTGACAGATGAAGACAGATCAGCTTCAGACAGTGATGACTGTATCATTCCAAGTTCTGTCTCCACGAATATCAAACAGGTGAGTAACTCAATGCCAGATGCAGTGTTCTAAACTAAGGCTGACTTTCATTCTCAGCATATGTCTTCATAAATGGAAATTTAAGGCAAAAACGTTTCTGGAAAAATTTTAATGTGTCTACTGCAAGACAGTTGTACTGATACAATTTCTCTGTGTGTTTATATGTATGTATGGACATGTTTATATGAAGGCACACGTTTGTACATATGTGTAGAAGACAGATATCAACCTCAGGGGTCTTCCTCACTAACTCCCTATCTCGTTTTTTTGAGAGGTCTCTTTCTGAACCTACCGATTTGGCCAGACTGTCTGGCAATCATGCCCCAAGGACCTTCCTGTCTCCATCTCCCTAGTGCTGGGATTAGAGAATTACACTGCTGTGTCAGCTTTTGCTTTTTTGTGGGATTATCAGGAGCCAAACTCAGGTTCTCCTGCTTACACAGCAAACACTAACCTACTGAAACACCTCCCCAGCCCCATCTTTACTTGTGTTATGGAATGGACCTCAGCAAGTAAGCATTACTTCTTTCAAGAATACCCGACGCTGATAGCATGATCCACTTCTTGCTAAAACCAGCTGAATTTCCTTCCAGTTTCTGTACATAAAGATACATTAAAGCAGGTCTGCATCTCAGAGAATACAACTGTGAGATTGCATTGAAACTATAAAAGTGTACCTACATAGCTTCATAGAATAGTCAAATGTAAATATGTCTATTGATAAACTGTTAGCTATTTCACTTCTGACAAATAGTTAATTATTCAGAAAATAATTAAACATGTCCAAGAATTCTTTTTTTGTATCGCATTGCTGAAATATAGTATATGTACTGAAACAATGAAGTGAAAATTATATTTCAAAATATAAATGGGAGATTTCTTGCATATAAAAGCATTTTTATCATGAAGGGTGGAGAGAAAGCTTTTATAAAGTCAATGTAAATAGCCCCAAGCAGGTATCACAGGCCCAAGTCCTTAACACTCAGCAGAATGGGGCGGGAGACGCACACGTTCAAGCCTACCTACCTCAAAGAAAGAAACAAGGCAATCAGATGGTCCAGTGGGTAGTGGATCCTAGATCCATTGTGTTCAGTCCCTGGATCCCACATGGTAGAAGGGAAAAACAGACTCCTGCAAGTTATTCTCTCCACACACATGCCATGGCACATAGACCCTCACATCTATACTCATACACAAGAAATAAACATGCAATGATTGTGACTCAGGAAAGAGACAAGGTCCATGGGTGGGATTCAATGGTCAAGCAGTTGCCTGGCATTCAAGGCCTTGATCCCCATCACTAGAGCCAAAATGAGGAAAACAAGGATGGGGAGACCAAGGGAGGGGGAGACAAAATGAGAAGGCTTAGCATTCTCCTCTGTATTAACTACCCCTGGATATTTTATTTTATTTTTAGAATATTGCTTTATTGGAAAAATCCAATACTTCATTTTAACTCCTCTTTCACATATTCTAAGCTTGATATCTCTGTAAAACACAGCCATGACCATAACATGTTTATTACAGTGCCTCCATGAAACAAAGGTAGACATTATTATGTATGTGTATATGTATGTATATGTATAGGGTGCACATGTGTGTGCATGTAGAGATCAAAGGCTCACATTGGATGTTTTCATGACTTTCCACCTTATTTTTTAACCATGGTCTCTCTGAACCTGGAGCTCATGGATAGGCTAGACTGTTTGCCCAGTGACGCTAAGAATCTGTCTGCCTGTGTCCACCTCCCCAGTGGGGTTACAGGGACCTGCTGCTGCAGTCAGGGTTTTACATGGGTACTGGGGCTCTGAACCCAGGTCCTCATGATTGCTCAGCCCCAGATACCTACTATGTGTTTGATAAAGAAAAAACTCTCGTCTTTCTAAAGTTGCATTACTGTAATTAGTATATAATTACCACTATTAATATCTAACCTGTGGTAACCTAATGTGTGGAATTTTCATTTCTCAAAATTAATAAATCAAAGAAGGAATTTTATATATGCTTATCTGAGCAGTTTTAATTATAGTGCTCAGTTAAATTTAATATTTTTTCTTAATCAAATACTAAATTGTTAAATAATTTTATCAAACCAGTGAATGGAAATTCGCAGACTCCCATTATAACTGATAATAATATCAGTAAGGAAATAAGCTTTCTATGTGAAGTTTGGTTATATAGTCATGAGCACAACTGACGGATGGATGGATGGATGGATGGATGGATGGATGGATGGATGGTTGGATGGATGAATGGATGGATGGTTGAATGGATGGAATGACTAAATCAATAGGTAATAGATAGATGGATGGATAGATGAATGGATGGATGGTCAGACAGACAGGTGATAGGTAAAAAAGATTTGCTAAAAGACTTGACTACTGTAATGGAGGGCTTCAGTCAACAAGGGAGTGATTCAGAATGGATTATGTATTGCCAGACTGAGTCAAAGGCTCGAGAACCACTGGCGTGCATTCTTATCAGAAAGCCAGCAGGCTGGAGAGCCAAGAATCTAAATTGCTTCAGGCCAGGTTTGAAGGCCTGCCCATTTTGATGGCACACTAGCACAAGGAGCTCCCTTTGAATTTTACGTGTGTGTGTGTGTGTGTGTGTGTGTGTGAGAGAGAGAGAGAGAGAGAGAGAGAGAGAGAGAGAGAGAGAGAGAGAGAGAGATTTTTGAGACAGGGCCTCACTGTGTAGCTCTGACTATCCTGAACTCACTTTAGAGACAAGGCTGGCCTTGAACTCAGAAATTTGATTGGCTCTACCCTCCAAGTGCTGGGATTAAAGATGTGCATCACCTGCCCAGCAAGAAGCTCCCTCTTTAGCCTTTGGTGCCAGTATCCCTTCAGCTGATTGAACAGAGCCCATCCACATTAGGGAGATTAATTTGCTTTATTGAGTCTACCTAGGTTTTAAGCTATCTAGGAGCACCTCACAGATACTCAGTTGTCAAGTCATGAATTATTTCACAACCATTATGAATTGACTAAATGTCTGGGTACCCTATGGCATAATCAGGTTGGCAAATAAAATTAACCATCACAGCATTTCACTAAGAACCTTCCATTTGTCATGTCTGAATGTTTGATTTTTCTGTTTTGTCTCAGTAGTTTATTCCGTAAGACAGTGCCTACTTCAGTCTGATTTTTTTTTGTTACATAAATGATTTAGCCTTTGTATACAAGAATATAAGAAATGAGGTATTGAATCAGTGCTGGGTCTAAGGACAGTAATGCAAGAATATATTTATCTTGTCAGTTTATAAGCAGCACTCATTCCTCATGCTGTAAGCCAGGGATTCACTGCCTGTGGTAGTAAACACAGTACAAGGCTCCTGCTTTTAGGGAACCTCTATACTGATTGAGAAGATGTACTCATGTTCAGCCAACTAGGGTTAATAATTCATCAGTTAGACTGTAAGCAGTACATAGTATCAAGAGGCCATGTCAACAACTGAGTCAGTCAGCACTTGAATTCTTTAGCCACTTTCTGACCCACCTTCTCATTCTCCAGATGTGATCCTAAAAGAAAGAAACTGCCTACAGCCATTCCCCTAGTTAAGGATGTTGAAAAGAAGGATCAATTTGAAGTGTTCTCAGATTAGAAATTTAGAAATCCTAAAAGACATGTATGCTGTGAGCTGGCATGCCTCCCTCCTTCCCTCTCAGTCCTTTAGCTGACTTTATCTGCTTCATTTTCTTTTCTGTTTTTTCTTTTTTAAAGATTTATTTATTTTATGAATGTGAGTACACTTTGTTCTCTTCAGACACACCAGAAGAGGGCATTAGATCCCATTACAGATGGTTGTAAGCCACCATGTGGATTCTGGGAATTGAACTCAGGACCTTGGAAGAGCAGTCAGTGCTCTTAACCTCTGAGCCATCTCTCCAGCCCTGCTTCATTTTCTTGTTGCCCAAAGATAGTCACATGAAAATGCCCATCCCAAGGGAAGAGACCAGATTAGTCACATCTAACCTCTGGACTAGGCCATCGTTATTATCACCCTGCATCATACAGTTAAGAGGGTCCTGCTGTAGCCGTGCCATCTCAAAGACAAAAGGAAGTTGGTATGCACGTGGAGCGCAGGAAGGGATGCGAGAATGCACCACACTGCAGCTACTATTTTTGAGAAGGCCTCATTTACAGTGTGGTGGAACAACAAATACTTTGGATGTTGGCCTAAAGTAGACAACAGGGTAGTGTGGCAGTTAATCTTACTTTCAAAACATTGTCCATCATCTTTAGTTAACCTTGAATGCAGAGAAAAAGGTTTTCTATTTTTTCAATCCTAGACCATCAAAGCGGCACCTTTGGGAATGTTTGAAAACATTGCTGATTGTCGCATTAAGAGGAACTGCTCCTGACACCTCCTGGGCAGAGGTTGGGGCTTCAACTAGACATGCTGCAATGTGCAAGATCACAACAAACAGCTCTCCCACTTAATTGGCCCGTGCAGTTTCAATTTGCTGTCCCAAATACAATTCATGGGGAAGTATTGAAGCTTCACCCCAGGGCAGCAGTGTTAAGAGCTGAGGCCTGAGGAGGTTGGCTGGGTCATGAGGACTCTAAGATCATGAATAAGATTAGCACCCATCTAAAAAGGCAGAAAGAAAGGGAGCACTTCTGCTCCTGCTACAAGAGAACACCATGGTCCCTCTCTGGAGGACACAGCATCAAGGCCTCATCAGACACCGAGCAGACACCAGACCTGCCAGCACCTCGACCTCGACCTTGACCTTGAGCTCCTCACCCTTTGGAACTATACAAATGGTTTCAGCAATTATAAATTACCCCATCTTTAACATTTGTAAAAATGGACTAAGACAGTAACATGCATACTTCCTATTGATTATGTCATTTTTTTCTGAATGCTACTTTAGCAAATCATTTAATGTGAAAATGGAACCTTTTTAAAACTGTAATGATTACAAAAATCATACACAATTGTATATCCTTTATCCAGGTCCACATATTGTTGGCATTTTGCTGCATTTGTTTTGCCCTTTAGTCTTACATGTATGCGTTAACATAAGTGTTTGTTTATAATATATAAATACATCCTTTTGTATATAGAACTGGCAGGAACCATTTCAAAACTCAAAGAAAAAAAAAAGCTGACCTTTCACCACTAAGAACTTCACAGTAAGAAGAGAATGTTGTTATATAATTCTGAGTACCTAAGGTAAAACAAACTTTATTCCTCCTACTGCACTCTCATCTGTAATTAGATGTTTGTGGGGGGTTCCCTACACACCAAGGACTTCTTCAAAAAAACAGATAAATGACCACGAATTTGCTTCAGTTCTGACAAATCTATAAACATTATCAGAAGCTACAATTTAAGGGAACAGTCTCACAGGACTGAACCCCCATTCTAGATACCTAGCTCAATCCGAGTGTTTTACCTGGGTTCAATTAACTCACTCGAGTGGCTACATTTATTTGCTTTTACTGTAAGTATCGCATGTGGGTGAAGACACCTAGGACAGCGTTTTAGGAGAACTATGGTCTTGCCTGCCTGAGCCCCCCATGCTAGAGGACGCCATACCTCCTCTGCTGTCTCAGAGATCTGCACTCTCACAGCTTGGAGCATTGTATGCGATCTCTGTTATATAGGTATGAGGAGTTAAATCATTAGCCAATGATAGTCAGGTTGACCTTCAGCCCCCTGACATTTCTGGAGGTTATGTAGTATAACTGAAAGTCAAACCTCTTTAATCCAACTTGTATTGTGGGGAGACCAGCACCTAGTCATCTCACCAGGAGCAAAAGACCATTATCACATGGAAATACTACAGAAATGAGGTTGGGTTTGTTGTTTGGTTTTGGTTCTTGTATTTTTTCCTGGCATATCATGCCACAGAGGAAAGCATCATTTTGCTGGATTATTGATGGCATTAACTTTGGTTGAAGTATTGTGTCACCAGTAGTAGTAGTAGTAGTAGTAGTAGTAGTAGTAGTAGTAGTAACTAGTAGTAGAAGTTGATGTGTTTAGAAAAAGATAAAGAGAGAGGGGATATGTTTTGATGGATGCGTGGTAAGGTACCGGGGAAGGAAGTGCCTCCTCATGCCCATGCCGAAGCATCCCTTCCCTCTGAGGGACCAGCCACATGACGGTATAGCATAGAATAGAGTTTATTCAGGGCATGAGGAGGGAAGTTAAGAGGGTAGGAAAGGCAGAGAAAGGCAGAGAGAGAGTAGAGGAATAAAGAAAGGCCAGCCATGAGCACGTAGAGAGAGAGTGAGGAAGGGGTGAGGGGACAGCAGGAGCAAGAAGGCAAGAGCGAGAGCGAGGAGGGGGCAAGCAGCCCCTTCTATAGTGAGTCAGGTGGACCAGGCTGTTGCCAGGTAACTGTGGGCTGGAACTTAGACAAAATACTAACGGTAGTAGCAGCAGCAGCAGCAGCAGCAGTAGTAGTTAGAGTAGTTATAGTAGTAGTAGTAGTAGTAGTAGTAGTAGTGGTAGTAGTAGTAGAAATATTTGTTGTTGTTGCTACTGCTGTTGCGTCTGCTGCTATGCTATTCCTGTTACTGCTTTTGCTGCTGCTGCTGCTGCTATTGCTATGGCTGCTATTGTTATTGCTGTTACTGTTGTTGTTGAGACAAGGTCTTAAACCATAACTCTCACCATTTTAGAACTCATTATGTAACCAGGCTGGGCCTGAACTCAAGGTAATCTTGCCAGAGTCTCACAGAGAGCTACAGCACTCTCCTAAATTTTAAGGTTTAAAATATGTATGGCTTATTAGTGTACCAAATGTCTTTAGGAGCTACATGGAGTAGAAATCTCAGGACAGTGATACACAGCCTTTGTAGCTGAGGGATGGAGGTGGGGGGAACGTCAGTCAAATTGTCAGTGCTTATAGAAACACTGCAATAACCAGCCTTTAAAGAGTTTGTCTAGGCTACCGTTTCAGGAATGTAGTCTGCAGCCAGTTGACCCTGTTGTTTCTGGTCGGTTTAAGAAGCCACACCATAGCAGGAAAGCAGAATGGCCAGGGTGAGAGAAGGGGAAGCCTCTGTCACAAGATCTCAAAGCTCAACTTCTTCCTTTGAGACTCATTTTCCCAATAGTGCCAAGCTGGTGACCAGCAAGTCACATGTGGGCCTTTGGAAGGACGTGGCATATCTAGACTGCAGCAGATGTGCTACTGACTACTTTGTGTGCCAGCCAGCACATCTGTGGCTTTCCCTTCCATAGTACTTACTGGAATTAGGCAGCTGTAAAAGAAACAGTCCCTGTAACTAAATTCACCACCTGCTGGGCTTCCATAGCCTTGCTCAAAAACAGTTTTTGAATTATGTCTTCCTTGTCATTATTCCTTAGAATTTGTCTACTTACATGGCATTTGTTATATGGGTATAACGAGCAATTATAGACAAGTAAGTGTGTGCGGAGATATGTTTAGGTTATCTCTAAGTGTTTTTAAGGCTCTCTCTCTCTCTCTCTCTCTCTCTCTCTCTCTCTCTCTCTCTCTCTCTCTGTGTGTGTGTGTGTGTGTGTGTGTGTGTGTGTGTGTGTGTGTGTGTGTGTGTGTTTGTATAAGAGTCTTTGTAGATCAGATACCTCAATCTCCCAAGAGCAGGATTCCAAGAGTACACAGCATGCCTGGCTTGGGGAATTGAGATGAGACAAGGGCTGTTGACTAAGGAAACAGCTGATGACTGTGAGGGGACAGGGATGGCCAGGGTGTCACGAGGCTGCTCTAATGAGCTCCCTTCTCCAGGAGACAAGAAAACCACGGCAGTATCACGGCTCCGATTCTTAAGGAGTCTGTATACTTGGAATGCATTTTGAAGGGTAGGTTCAATGTAAAGAGTAGTTAGACCTGAAGTGATTTTTGATTAGTACGTAGCTACACCCTGTCGTTATCGCTTCTTCACAGACTTTTAAAACTGCTTCTTTGTATGGCAGTTAGGATGAGAAATCGTGTCTTAGATCAGTCTGACTTAGGCCAGTTCCACTGTGGGTTTGAATTCTCTAGTATCACTGTGTGAACAGTTTAAGATCACTTGGTGTCTTTTATTTTTTATATTAACAGATCCTAACAGCTCATACTTATTTCTGGAATGTTGATTCTTAAAAGGAATCTAACAGATTTCCCAGGACTTAGACATATTCCTTGGTTCCTTCTCTTCCCTTCATGTCTGTGATCTATAATTAATCATAGATTACTTCATTTTGTTTCATTTCATTTACAACATTTATGAGCTTCACTTTGTCAGTATGAAATGCTTGTCCCCTCCTTTCCTTTCCAAAGTGGTATAATTAGTGTTAGCATCTTTTTTAACAGCTACATAAAGTTTAGTGGCGGGATTAAATCAAGTCATTAACATAATGTGCTAACCAATTGGCCCCTCTCTCTCTTCGTTTCCCGGACATCAAAGTGGCACAGAGTGCGAGTGTAATTGGGCCTTGCCGGCCTGTCAGATCCCCTCAGCCTGATGACTGCTGCTTTTGCTAAAGAGCTTCTAGGCATGGTAATTAATGGGGGTGGGGAGCACAAGTCTGAGAAATGTAAAACTTTGGACATTTCTCTATGAATATTTTATTAATTTGAATAATCATAAGTTAACAGTATCAATTTGATGTATAATACATCGATTAAAAGCCTTGTTTCAGGGCCTCAAAATAGATGTCAGAACTTAGAATGTGCACTTGTCATGGCATTGAAAAATTAATCTGTTAGCATCATTGTTAAGTTTATCGCTTATAGAATGTGTCTGCTTTCCACAACCAAATCTATGGCCATCTGCTCATGGACTGTGATGCTGGTCTTAGTTGTCAGTTGACTACATGTGGAACCAATTAAAACCCAATGGCTGGCTTCACCTGTGAGGGATTTGAAGCGGGAAGACCCACTTTTAAGCCAGATCTTTTGAGGTGGGAAGATTCACCTCCAGTCTGGATCATAGCTTCTGGTGGCAGCCTTTAAGGAGGACAGAGAAGAAGGAAGCATGCTCTCTTTGGCTCTCCACTTGCTCTCACTCTCTGTCAGATCCGTTCCTTTCCGGGCATTAGTGCCGACCTCTGCAGGATCCAGTGCATACTGCAGACCGGCTGAGACACTCACGGAACAGCTGCTGGTTCTTGGACCTTCCCTTGGTAGACAGCCATTGCTGACTAGCTGGACCACAGTCTGTAAGCCACTCTGATAACCCCTTCATTTAAGTAGGGAGAGAGATTCTTCTATGAGGTCTGTTCCTCTAAAGAACCCAAATGCAGGGGTGTTAAATGTGTACATAGGTAAGAGTGGCAAACTGCAGGCCTGGAGAGCCGGGCTTTGTGTGCAGGATCCCTTGACACCACTCTTGCTGCTAATGGCAGTTGTGTAAAAGCAGGCTCAGTCATTTGGACTAACGTTCAGTCGCCTGCATCACCGTCACTGAACACCAAGCAGGCTTCCAGCTGCTGCAGAGATGATGTCCTGGCAAATACATTTTAAAACTCCAAAAAGTTTAATGATGATCGTTTCAGATAGCTGCTATCTGGTCACATGGCTGGCTGCTATCTGATCACATGACTGGCTGCTATCTGGTCACATGGCTGGCTGCTATCTGGTCACATGGCTGGCTGCTATCTGGTCACATGGCTGGCTGCTATCTGATCACATGGCTGGCTGCTATCTGGTCACATGGCTGGCTGGCATTCTTACAGCCTGCTCTGGTTCTGGGAGCCACTCAGTGCACAAATCAGTTGACTCTTGGTTTTCCACTAAACTCTACTAGATTTCATGTTCAAGAACCTTTACTTTTAAAAAGGTTAAACAAGAGCTATTGTCATGGTTTATAATTTGTATTAGACTATTTCTAATCATGACATAGATTGCCTCTGCAAAAGAAATAAATGTTTAACTAATTCTGTACTAAAATGTCACATGACCAAGGAACAGTTTCACATGCTCATTCTGGAAACTTCTCTCTAAATATTAGAGAAGGGTCAGTGGGTACAAAACAAGTGAGTGGGGACGGAAAAACAATGTTTCTTAAGAGTAAACCTCAAACCAGCAGCATCCACATCCTCTGAGAGGGGCAAATGCTTGAGCCCAAGACAGAGGGATCAGAGGTTTTAAGATGGGCCCCATCCCTCTGTTGTAGTGTGTGATTCTGGGTACTAAAGAGCTGGGACGGCTCTAAGGAAAAGCAGCACTCTCCACTCTTAGGCACCAGGAAAGTCATCTGGGGCAGGTTTTTTTAGTGCCAGGATCCTGGCCTCTGCCCACATCAATTCAACCAGGACAATGTCTGTAGCTCCCCAGTGAGTCTAACAAACATCCCTACCCGAGCGCCACTCAGGGCTGGGACAGGTGCCGCAGCATCAGTCACCTGCAACGGAGGCAGCTTTTTGAAACCTTTCTTTTTCCTTCACTTCCCACCATAGTAACCCACACAGATGATAAATAATGCTTGGATATCCATCCTTGTAGGACCCAAAAAAATCTTATGAACTATGTTTTTATGACATCTGCTAACAGGCCTCTCTAATTTGCTGTCCATTACAGACACAGTAGTTTTTAATCGGGTAGAGAGACAGAAGAACAACATTGTAAAAATAAGTATTCTCAGGCACCCCTAGCACCATGTTAACCTCATCCCTGAAGGTTTCAGTATTCAGTGTGGTGCCTGTTAACAGAACATGTTAGAAAAGTAAGGTTATCCACTAATGAAAACTGGCTTGTCTTTGCTTTGCTAAAGACATTCCCTTGGCACTGTGAGTTCTGGAGAGATAGCATATCTCTACATCTTCTGGTTTCTCCCAAATAATTGCCATCTTCAAAAAAGCAAAACTTTTCATGACTTGTATGAAGATAAACTTGGAGGGAGAGGACGTGATCCTTGGAGTTGAACCTAGAGCCTTGTACTAACACTGAGTAGCATCCTTAGCATTGGTTTTATTGATGCAGCATCTCGTTAGGTAACCCAGACTGGCCTGGAGCTCAGTCTTCCTCTCAGCCTCCCAAGTGCTGGGTTTGAAGCATGCACCACCATGCCTCTCAAAAATAGATATTATCGTTGCTACCCAGATGCCTTGGAGCCTGGTATAAAGTCAAGAGGGCTTCTTTGAATCTTTGGAATGGTTCTTCCTATGCCCAACCTGAAGGAAGGACATAGAAGACTCCTTTACTCAGTATGCTTGCCAGCCTCCTTACACAACGCCTCTGGCACCATTGCTTGAATAAGCTCTTTTGAACTCACTTCCTCAGTTAAACTCTTCAGTGGTACACACACCACACAGATCATCACCTTCTATCTTGGTTTGTTTCTGTTGCTTTCTTACAAAGAACAAAGTCCCATATATTATGTCTCCTACAGGCAGACATTGTACACTCAGGTTTTTACACTCAGGATGTTAGTTGCTTCTTTGTTGCTGTGATAAAATATCATGACCAAAAGCGCCTTTGAGAGAAAGGGGTTTATTTTACTTACAGATTATAGCTCATCATTAAGGGAGGCCAAGGCTCCAGGAGCTTGAAGGAACTCTCACAAAGGAACACTGCCTGCTGGTTTGCTTCATTGGCTTGCTTAGCTGCCTTTCCTATATAGCCCAGACCCATCTGTCTAGGGATAGCACTGTCCAAGTGGTCTGGGCCCTCCTGTGTCAGATAACAGTCAAGAAAATGCCCCACAGGCCTGTCTGATGAAAGCAACAAACCAGATATGTCTGGGTTTGTGTCAACCTGAAAAAAACTAGCACTAAAAAAATACTAAAAATGGGACTCCTTTATCATATATGTAATATAAATGAACAAGGGTTAGAATGGTTTGACTAAGATAAGTAAATCTCAAAAATATAATATTAGATGAAAAAACTAATTGTGAAGTGACTAGTAGTGTACACTACCATCTATGGAAAACCTAAGAATAGAAAAGAAGGTCATATGTTTGTGGACACATGTAGACATAGAAAATATGATTGTATGCTTTGAGATATTACAGCCAATTTCAGAACAGCTGTTCATCTAGAGAGCATGAAAGACAAAGAAGAATTTGGCATTTGGGGGATTCACCCTTATTAATATTAGTGTGAATATTCATTTCTTCAGCAAAAGAGTTGACTTGTACACAGCACAGTATAGCATCTATATAAGACTGAGTTTTTATAGAGCCAAAATTATTTTCTGTACTTTTCTCACATTTTCATGTTTTATAATTGAATATAATGTTAAATATGAGACCAGCAAGATGGCTTAATGGGTAAAGGCCCCACTGCCAAGCCTGACTGCCTGAGTTCAATCCTCAGGACCCACAAGATGAAAGAGAATGATTCTCTCAAAGTATCCTCTGGCCATATATTCACTGCACCATTTGAGTACTGTGGCACACACACACACACACACACACACACACTAAATAAATGTAAATTTAAAAACTAAGTACAGAAAAAAATTAAACCCCATCTCATTCTAGAAACTCAGACTAAAATTAAACACCTTAATTAAAACCTTGCCATTGTTAGATGCAGATCTTACTAGTTGAGACACGTTGCTCAGACTTTATCATGGGTGATCCTCACAGAAAACCATAACATTGTGTGTAGGGGCTGTCAGGTTGGGTTAGTTTTTTAAAAACTGAAGAGTCAAGTGACAGAGTGCCTATCTAGCATATGCAAGGTCCTAGGATCAATCCCTAACACTGGAGAAAAAAACGCCAATCCAACTCCACTGTGTCAGAGAGGAATTAAACAGGCTGCTATGAGATCAGACTTGGACATCTTCAGCCTGCTAATAACTCAAAGAGCACTGCAGAGAGCTGTGACTGGGTGTGAGCATCAGGGAGGGGCTGCAGTGGGACAGAGCCAAGTCATGGCAGCTCTGGTTCATTTTTCTCTGTGAGTGATACAAGTTGTCATCACATTTCCAGATCATTCTGCCACATAATATGTGGTGTCCATCTATACTGACAGCTAAAAATTAGTCTTATGCAGTTCTTACTTGAGTCACTTCTGTTACTTCTGTTCACCTCAATCACAACGAATAAAAGTTCTTCATACATGCTGATGTTGACATCAGCTAACTAGGGAAGCTGATAGGCAAGTGGTGAACAAGACGGGGAGGGAAAGCATCAACTTACCTAGTACCAAAGGTCCACACCGACAAAGAGGAAACACAGAAGCAGCCCACCAAGCCTGGACCATCTGGCAGCTGCCCTTTATCTGGTGGATACTGATGCTGTGTAGATGTGTTGCTTGTCTTTCTCTCTCTCTCTCTCTCTCTCTCTCTCTCTCTCTCTCTCTCTCTCTCTCTCTTTCTCTCTCTCTCTGTGTGTGTGTGTGTCTGTCTGTCTGTCTGTCTGTCTGTCTGCCTGTGTTTGAGAAAGGCTCTCACTTATGTGCCCAGGGCTATCCTCAAACTCATGATGATTCTTCTGCCTTAGCTCCTAAGTGCTGGGACCATTTCCAACTTCATCCACTGTCTTCTCAATCAGGATATTATTATACTATTATATTATTACTCCTAATTCTCTTAATTAAAGTCTCTTTTTTATTGTGACAAATTCTAAACACACAAAGGAATTAATACCATCCTGCTATCCAGATTTCAGGTAATAAGAGTTTTTGCAGTAATTAAAAATCACCTGTTTCCCAAAATGTATCACACAAAAATATTTTCCAAATTAGAAACAGCTGCTTCACATAGTTCTGACAATATAAAAGATATTCTGGCCATATAAAGGACATTCATGCTAAATGCTTATTGTGAGCCTACTGTGTACCAGGTGCTGGCCAGGATGTTAAACAGCAGACATATCAGCCCTGCACCTTCCTGCTGGAGCTCAAGGTCTATAGAGAGAAGCAGCTGGGTGAGGGTCCGAGGTATGCAGTAGGTTCAAAAAGCACTGACAGCTATGGGAGAAAGCAGCCTGCAGTTGCTCAGAGGTCAGCACAGAGTGTGTGGTCCACAGTGACCAGATTCTGTCCTAAGGAATAGATTATTTCCAACAGAATAAACTACAGATGAAAAAAATTACTCAGTACACCATAGATTACAGGAATGGCTATAGTATAGGATAGTAGAAATATCTTCAAGCAAAATAAAAGATGATTAGATTGGCTTTAGAGAGAGAATTCTCTTACAAAAGGAAGATGGTTGGGGCTAAAGACAGAAGATTAGAGGTCAGGCTGCCTCGTGTCTTACATGTGTCTTTTGTGATCATGAAAGAAGATCCACTTCCTGGATGTGCACAATAATGGTGCCGCTGTCACTAAATTTGTTGATAACATTCTGTTTCCCATTGCTAACAAGTTACCTGTTACACTAATCCTTTGTAGTTTCTCTCTCATTCTGTCAAGTTTCTATCTTTTAATAACTAAAACTATTGTATTAAAAGTTAGCCCCAACAAGAATCTAAAGACATTTCTCAGGTACTAAATAAGAAAAGGGGGACTGGAGAGATAGCTCAGCAGTTAAGAGCACTGATTGCTCTTCCAAAGGTCCAGAGTTCAAATCCCAACAACCACATGGTGACTCACAGTCATCAGTAATGAGATCTGATGCCCTCTTCTGGGGTGTCTGAAGACAGCTACAGTGTACTTACATATAATAAATAAGTATATCTTGAAAGGAAGGAAGGAAGGAAAGAAAGAAAAGAAAAGGAAAAGGGACCAGTGGCTGCACACTGTCTGAGATATCAGATGCTTGCAACAGTCCAGCAAAGCATTGAAATCAGGATTTAAATGAACAGTAATGGTTCTCTACATTGGAGTTGGAGGGGAAGATAAAACAGCAAGAAGACAACAGACCTTTTAGCCATAGGCGATGACAGTCAAAAGACAGTCCTGTTGGCTGAAGCAGGAAATGCCAGAGGACAGATGGGATTGGGAGGAGAGAGAAGACTGACTTCTGACTTGTACAGCCGCACAACTGCTGGGCTACTCATCTCCAGATCCTCCTACATGACGTAATTGAACTTTTGACTTGAATGTAGCAGTGTAAATAAAGTGTTCAAAATAAATTGCCTAGTACTATTAATGACAGTTATAATCATTGAAAAATGCCTTCTTTAAAACTTGCTTTCTGGGCATAGGTGACTTGACACTCACTCCTTTATAGATCTACTGCAAGGTTAATGTGTGCATCAAATGAGCAACATCACCATGGCTGACACTCACAGGTTGGGCAGCAAATTAGAATGTGGGGGTGAAAGAAGCCACTAAAATCACAGAACTGGAACAGAAAGAAAAACAGACAAATATGTTTAAATGGCCCCCATTTTTTAGATAATTCAGTGTATTTTTCCTTTTGTTAATTTCTTTGGAAAGTTCTCTGTTGTCCTAACAGCCAAAATTAGTTCTTAAAATCATGAAAATTTCTGCTTGTGAATCATATGATTAATATATTGTTAATAAAATAATGCCTTAAGTAAATTAGGATCTTCAGCTATTTTAACATTTATTTTTGTGTTCATTGCATGTGTCATAAGCAGTTTTAAATTCTGACCTTCACAAGCTAGAATTAAGTGTATGCTCCTTCCTCACATCTATTCCCTTCCTCCTCCTGTGCAGGAGCACAGATGTCTGGTGGCATACCCCTGCCGTACAATTCTAAGCTGCCCATAATTCCGTTTACTTTTGCATCATGCCTTACTCATGGCAGCATTATAAAATATATGTGTGCAATTCTTACAGCCACAGTAGATTTTAAAGAAAAAAATAATATTGTTTAAGATATTTTCGTTACCATGTAGTCCTCACCGGTCACAGCGGAGTCTTTCTGAACTGAGGTTAGACAATAGCGCCAACTTCATTTTTTATGCACGTGAGCAGGGAGGGCTTGAGGTTATTAGTTGAAACCGAGTAACCTTTCCAGGCTTTCATCTCCTTCTTTTCAAATTTGAATATGAAAAGCATATTCAAGTCAAAGACCATCACTTTAATGACATTTGGCAGTCATTTGATTTATTAGGTTTTAGAAAAAATTTTCCTTTAAATATTTCATCATACTATGCTAATCCTAGTAATATTGCCAGCTGCAGCCTTGTACCTGTATTAGTGGAGACAGAATGGTGTGGAATTTTCTCTGTCATCCTAGTAAAATTTCCATGAATCTACTGAATAATAAAATAACCTTATTGAAATATTCAGATTTCAGTTTTTAGTTAAAGTGTCTTAGAATACATAATAAAAGAAAATGTCTTTTGAAAGAAGTGGGTAAAATTACTTCATCAAATATTGAGGGGTTTGACAGCAATGGAAATGGTTCTTTGTGGAGACATTCTTACATAGGATACATATTTTTTTTAATTTGCTTAATTATACACTGAAATGTCTACATAGTCACTATGGTGGATTTAAATACTGGTATGCATTTAACAGTGAATTCCTACAACCTGATCACAAAACAAATGTTATTTTCATGTTTTTCTAAATATTATTTAAAGTTTATATTATTGATAGCATAGCTCCGATAGAAAAGAAGAATTTTAACAATAAAAAACAAATTTTAAATTGTGAGAATCAAATTTAACTCAGGAAATGTTGAAGTATGATCAAATATTGAAGTCAGTTGTCAATTGAAGTCATTCCTCAAGGAACGTTTGTAAGTCTCATGTTAATGTCTATGAATTCTAGGAGAAAAATCAAATAAAATAAAATTCTTTATTCTATAAATGTGAAATGGAAAATAAATTACAAGAAATAATATGTAAACTTAGATATAAGATTTTGCTTTTTTTGTTTGAAGTATTACTTACTGAATGAAGTAAATTATGGCAGAAATGTGAGAATGAACTGTAGTTTCTGCTCCAGTTGCTATAGATTGATATAACTATATATATTAGCATAATAGTGCTAAAGTGTTCAACAGACTTTGATCGCTGCATAATTGAGCATTCCCAGGTACTGCAGATTAAATAAAGCAGTGATAAACATGTACTTCATTACCTAGTTTGAAACAAGGCCAACTGGTACTTGTCATTCTGGAAGCCATCGGAGATGAAGACCTCATAATGTTCACTCCTCATAGACTTCCAGTGGGGTATTTATAGCCTCAAATGTAAATCAGCAGAGGATTGCCATGACACTGTTCACTTCAAACCCTGGGGCATTAGAATCTCATTCTCTCTGTGTGTCATGAATAATCTATCATATGGAATGTATGGTAGTATACATTGTATTCCAGAAAAGAAATCCATTGGCTGTAACATTTTATTTTAAACTAATAATGGAATACAATAAATGATATTTTTTGCTTGATTATTTGTTTTTTATATTTTTTTTTGATTTTACTCTTTTAACAGTCATCAGAAGAAATTCGGATTGAGATCATAGCTCTGAGCCTTACTGATTCTCAAATAACCAGGGAGGACACTATTCAGCGACTGTTTATTGAGTACCGGTTCTACAGTCTTCCTGCTGAGGAGACTCCTGTGTCACTGCCCAAACCCCAGAGTGGACAATGGGTCTACTATAACTATACCAATGGTATGTATGGCTTATTTGCAATATAGACTTTTATGTGGGTTTTTCCTATCTGTGAAGAAAGCTAAGGTAACAGCATAAAATTTAAATCTCTGCTGTTCACATGAATTCATAGAAGTCTTGTCAGACTAGATTTATAAAGCTAGCACTGAAGCATAAAATTTAAGAAAATTACTTTGAAGTCACTGTAAAATTAAGAGAAAACACAGGCACTGGGAAAGTGACATTTGTCTGCTCCTACTATTATGGTATCTACAGGTAATGCCACCTAAGTCTACTGTTGAGTTTTAATTGAAAAACATGATATTTTAAATGGTTTTTTTTTCTTGCTTAAAGCGTTCAGATCATGTAGTGCCGTGACTGTGGGCCACCCTTCTGGTCACTACCGTCACTTAAGTCGTTCTGCCTAATCTCACCGTGGCAGCAGGCAGCTTTTCCTTGTAGGGCTTTCAGTTGACATGTAAGTCTATTGTATTAACACAGACTCAATAAAAACCCTAAGAGTGTTTAAACCAATCAGTACTCGGGAGTTTTTCTGTGACATAATCAGCAGTGTAGAATCAAAAGGCAAACAAAGGTCATAACGGGCTACCTTCATCAAGAGCTGTAACATCTCAGCACATTCTCCGTGCTAATGTGAAGCCCTGAGGATGGGTCCTGCCTAGCTTTTAGGAAGCAGATCGTCTCGTCCTCACTGGACACTCTTAGTTACTTTTCTGTTGCTGTGAAGAGACACGGTGATGAAGGCAACTTACAGAAGTTTATTAGGGGCTACGGCTTTAGAGGGTTAGTCCTGTGACCATCATGGTGGGGACAATGGCGGCAAATGGACATGGCTGAGAGATTACATACTGTGACAGCAAACGTGAGGCAGAGAAGGGAATCTCAGACCTTACTCGCAATGACATACCACCTCCAACAAAACCATGCCTCCTAATCCTTCGCCAATAGTTGTACCAACTGGGGACCAAGTATTGAAACATATGAGCATATGAGGGCCATTCTCACTCAACACCACCACAGGGACTAAAGGTGATAATGATGTTTGAGACAAGGGTCTTTCTGTATAGTCCTGGCTGTCCTGGAACTGGCTATATAAGCCAGACTGACTAACCTTGAACTCTCAGAGATCCACCTGCTTCTGCCTCCAGAGTTCTGGGATTAAAAGCATGAGCCATCAAGTCAGACTACTAAGATTATTTTTCCAGTCTTAGAAGCTGCATTTTAAGAAACATGCATAGTCTTGCTACTGTAGCATCAGAATTACAGATGATCATGCCTACTTAAAAAACACAAACAAAATAAACAAAATAAGACCCCACTGGTCTTTTATAAATACATTCATTATTGAGGTAGTAATCTTGGGGAATCCAGAGATCTGCTCTAGTCTTTTCTGTATACACAGTTCTTACTGGTGTGTGAGCTTAGTCCACATATGTTGATTCCCTAGTTCCTTCATTTCTTATTTAAAAGAGAAAGTGATTCCTAAGAGCCCTTCCAGTTCAAACTTTGTAACAACTGATGCCTTGAGAAACCCTATAAAAAGAAACATGCTCAAAAGTATTTTCTCAGGCTTCCTAAAGATATTCAGTGTACAGTACCAGAAAAGTAAGCCAAATCAAATGTCAGTACTAGTAAAATAGATGTTCAATTAATTTTAATGAGGATGTCCCTAAGGAAAGAGATGGACTTGGCTTTTGTATTATATAAAGGTCAGCAACACAGTGTTTGGCTAGACTGGTAACAAATTGTTCTTGAGAAATTGCCTATACACTGAGAAATGTGGCCGTGTAACAGAACAAATGTTTCTATTTGCTTAGAATCAAATTGTTTCTTCTTTGAGTCAAACCTATGAGATATGCTAAAGCCTTGTGGGTTTGTGCACACGAGTTGTAGAGGTCTGTTTGGGACCTTGCTGCCAGATTGCTTTACTCCTCCCTTTATTGCAAGGCATCTACTCTCTGGTGGTGTTTTAGCAGTTGCTTATGTTCCCAAGGAATTTGACATTTGATGGGGAAAAAAAATCTTAGAGGAATTCAGTAGTAATATTTATTATACTTAAGTTTCTGTTCTTGTCTCTTGGGCTTTGACTGATTTTGTGACTGTGAGCATCTTTTTCTGTTGTGAGCAGGGGAAAGGGATGCACTCGGCATCTAGATGCTGGTGTGTCATGCGAAAACCCAAGTCCCAGGCCATGAGCAGATGTGAGAAATACGCACCCATCTTGTTAGTTTTTTTCATTTAGGTAGGTCAGTGTAAATATTTAGCCTTTAATCATTGTATCTGTATCACTGTTGCAGAGAGACTTCCTTGACTCTTTGGTTAATAGACAACTATTATTTAAGTAACCAATTACTGTACTGGTTTAGCATTCACTTGTTACTTAAAGAAAGTCAATATAATACAGCCTTACACCCTCCAAATCTCACTGAAGGTTAATGAAGGTCATTTCATTTCCAAATTGTCTTTTGAAACCCAATGGAAGATTTAGGGCACAATTAGGATACATTCTCTTGTGTGAACACTTTATCCATAGAGAGGTTCACTGAACCCAGCTCTGATTTGACTCTACGTGGTGGTCTGAGTCGCACAAAAGGAATTTGAATGTCAAGGCCTAAATTAGGTACATAGATGACTGGAATAAACTAGCAATCCCCAGGATTATTCATAATCAAATTCTGTCTTTCTAAAGAGGTGTTAACGCCAATTCCATCTGCATACAAGAATGTATCTTCTTAGGGCTACTGTTACTTTAAAGATTGAAGCTCAAATCACTTGATAAGACATTGGTAGCGAGAGTAAAACATTTGCATTTTATTGGGCTTGAAAATTTTACTCAAAGAATGCTGAGTAAAGAAAATAGTTTGGGGGAGAAAGATTAATGGTAGGCCTGAGGAGTGTTGTCTGGGCTGAATAAAGCTTTCTGGGGAATTGACAGTAGGAAGAAGAAAGATTAATGGAATCGGCTGAGGCTTTCATGAGACTTGTGCAGATCCGGACCCTTAGTCTCTGAGGATTGAGCAGTCTATCTTCTGGAACAATTAAAGTTTAATTCAGAAAATGAAAAGAATGTAGAACATGAGAGTTTGTTACTAATAGGAAGAGAAATTTGGCAAAGATAAAGATTACAGGGGTGATAATATTTTAATATAAAAGTTATCAAAGATGCAAAGTTCACACCTTCTATAATTAATCCATCTGCATTTGTTCTTGAATTTGATATTGATGGAGAATGTAGAGATTTATTCAGTCTTCCAAAGTAAGGGATGTTTTTAACTGTATTTTTAATTGATACAATAATTATAAATGTTGGCGTGCAGACATAGTCAGTGCTGAAGTATTTGTCTAACAAGCATGAAGCCTTACGCTTAGACCCTGAACGCTAAAAGATAACAGTAAAAAACATAGCTATACATCTTTACAAAGTACCACATGATGTTGCAATACATATGTAATGTTCAAATCAGACTAAGCCTGTCTGGTTTTGCTAATGTTTATCCTTCTTTGTGGTAAAAATATTTATAATCCTTTCCTCTTTGAAATAATCATTCTCTTCAGTGCAATAGCACACCAGAACTTATTTCACTTATCCTATAAGACCTGGGATATGCTGATCAACCTTCCCCATCTCTGTCTGGAAACCTCTATTCTATTCTCAACCTCTATGAGATCATCTTCCCTAGATACCACTTGTGCTAGTCCACTTTACTGCACCGAACATAATGGTCTCCAGCCCCGCCCTATTTGTATTATCATAGCCAATAGAACTTCCTCTTTCTGTGACTGAAAGGTGTTAAATTGGGTGGTAATTGAAGATCTTGAGTTTGGACTATCTTATCTTTTTAAGGATGTGCTTGTGAAGTTTATGTCAAAACTTAGCAAGTTTTAGACAAATGTGATGTCTCATGGAAATAGGAGTTAAACACTGTAACTGTTTTGGAGAGTCAATTTTGTTTTATTTTGGTTTGGGTTTTTATTTTTCTAGACATTATATTTCTCTGTGTAGCCTTGGCTGTTCTAGAACTTGCTCTGTAGACCAGGCTGGCCTCAAACTCACAGAGATTCTCCTGTCTCTGCCTCTCAAGTGCTGGGATTAAAGATGTGCACCACTGCCTGGATAACATAATTACTTCTTAAAGGGTGTAAAAATTGAAACTATTTTTGAAAATACCCCTCTGGTTTTTTTTTTCAGAATCCCATATAAATCTTGATGCTCACAGGATCATAGAATCATGTCCTACACTAGGGGTCCAAAGTGTCCCTATTTCCCACAACATTAAGTGTAGAGTATTCAGTGCTTCTTGATCCTGTTTTAAAAGTTGGCAAAGGACTGTTGGTCTGAGATGGTTCTTGGTGTGTGGTGCCCTGACTGGCAGGCAGCAGTAGCAGCAAGAGGAGGGGTGTTATAATTGCAGAGGCCAGACTAGACTGCAGACACTCTCAATCTGAACAGAACTCCAAGGTTTCAGCACGGTAATCTGCAACCAAGCCATCGAAGTAGCAGGGATGTATGTTAATCACTGATAACCACTGAGCTAAACTCAGAAGCCCAATCTAGGCTATAATTATCCAAACAGGCACAATTCCAAGTTGGTATGCTTTTATAAAACTAAACTTACTGGTTAGAAACTAGAATTTTATTTTTGAAAACAAGTTTTTAAGAAGTCAATCAAAATATTTAAGTCACCTTTATGGATCTAGTTGATATCACTTTATGGAAGAACAAGCAGGTGTCTTGTCCAGCTCAGCGACAGACCTTTCCCATCTCCAGCCAGGAAAAGCTTAGCTACAGAGGAGGGAGGTGCAGACACACTGGAGAGCTCTAGGCGACTGAGCGCAGGCCTCCAGTTCCATGTGCTAACAGAGTTCTAGCCTTCTCTCCTCTGCTTAGTCATCTGTGAAATGTAGATCAACCTCCCTTCTAACCCTGTGGTGGGGTGGAGTGCCTAGTGCGTAAACATCACTCAATAAATGCTGCCTGATGGGGTGCTGCAGAGACATAGCTGGGACTTGGTTTATTTTTGAAGGTTAAATATGGACCCACCATGTGTCTCGGCAGTTCTCCCTCTGTGTAAATAGCAGAAAGAATCAAAATCAAGGGCACAGGCGCATAGCCAACTGTGTTCACTGCTCCTGACACCCAGCAGTAGAAACAACCCACAATCCCTCACAGGATGACTGGGAAAACAAAATGTTTTGTGTGCATATAGTGGAAATATAATTCAGCATTATATGTGATGCATGCTGCAGCGGAGATAAGCTTTGAAAATATCAGAGATAAAGGGCGGCAGACTGTGACCCCACTTAGAGGAGTTGGTAGAGACAGAAAGTAAAGTCTGGGTTCCCAAGGGTGGAGAAAAGGGTGAATGTTACTGATGAACAGGTAGAGTTTCTACTGGGATGGGAGAAAGACTCTAGAGAGGAGGAGGAGTGAAGCGCCCTCCCTGTCTGTACCTAATGTCAGTGAAGATATGTTCTAAACTAGCTAAAGCGCTACACTTTAAATTATATGTATGTTACCATACAACTGAATTCATCAAAACTAATCTTAATTTAATTGAAGACCTTTTCTTTTGAATGCTGGAGTTGGAAATTCAGAGGCTTTTAATACAAAGAAAATATTTGTATTTATGTATCAAAGACTTAAATTATTATTTGGTAAGAGTAACAGTCATGTCATGGCACATGTTAGTCTGAAACGCTGTAGAGATTAATCACTGTTTCTGCCTGGGTTGTTTTGTCCTAGTTTTTAAATTAAGCGTGAGTGAGAAAGAGAGGGGAGGGGGTCTGGGTGTCATGGCACCTATGTGAAGGTTGGAGACCAGCCCCTGGGAGGTGGCTCTCTCCTTCCCCTAGTGTTCCAGTGATTGCTCCTAGGTCACCAGGCCTGTGGCAGCAAGTGCTTCTGTTCACTGAACTGTCACATCACCAACCTCAGTTGTCTTCTAAATTACCTTCATTATTCTGGCCCTCAAACATTAGAAACCAATACAGCCTAAAAGCTTTAGGATTATGAAGTGGAAGAATATATGAAAAGCCACATATTGAATTAGGAAAAAAATCCATTTAGTTTAATATACTGACAGCCTCTAAAAATGAGGGACTGACCCTCAGCACTAGTGAAATATATCTGCTAAGATGACCTTCTGGCAATGACAACGAAAACACTCAGAACCATTCGCGTTTGTCTCTGTTAATGTTGGTAGCTCTAAGGAACCCCACACAGTAAAGTGTCCTATAAGGACAGTGGCCTTGGTTCTCCAGGGCTGGGTAACTTGACGACTGGGCCTCCACTGATTTCTACCTCTCCTGAGCCACTGTTACCTCCTTGTCTCCCATTCCATGTGCCTGCATCCCACAGGGCACACCTTTGGGTTTTGATTAAGATCGGTCAGACAGCCAAGCAGCTGAATAACTCTATTGCATGGTCATTTGGAGCCGAACCGAAACTGTCCTCAGAAACATTGTTAGTGAAATGGAACCTGAAGGAACACAAGCTCCAGAGTCATAGCAGCACTGTCCCTGTGTGCACGTTTGATCGTGTCTGAGTTGAGATCTGGCTACAAGAGAGCCTAAGCCTAGACTGTCATATAGAAAAGGAGTGTCTTCTCCTCCCGGTGACAACTCTGTGTACAGTCTGTCTGCACTCCCAAACACCGGGTGGCACTTTTGACAGTTATTCATCTGAATGCCAGGGCCAGAACAGTCTTCACGTACCAGAAAGCCCTTCTCCCTTGTTCCACCATGCACTGCTACATCAGCCCTGACTTTCCTACCTGCATACTAGAAGCCTTTTGTTGCATGTGGTGGCAGGAGAGGAAGCGTAACTTACCAGGCTGTTAGGAAAAACAAGCATGCTGCCAGACACTTTGATTATCACTTGCTTCTCAGGCGAAAGAGCATGCTGTGACCCCCTCGAATACAAAGCAGTAAAGACCCCCAGCTTCTCCGTGCGCTCTGCCAGAGCCACAGCAGGTAGAGGTAGCACCAGAGCCCTCCGAGATGCTGCGGGGATCCTGTCTGACCGCGTGCATATAAGCCTGTCGGGGGCATGACACTAGATCACATGACCATTCGGATTGGATTCTGGTTTGCCGAACACACAGGCAAGGTGGCATGATGTGTGTGTGTCTTTAAAAACAGTATTCACAGAGTGCACGACGATGCCGATGGAATACAGGGCTGGGTGGCTTCCTTGTGTAGACTTGTCTTTTCTTTTGCTGTAGTGATCTACCTGGATAAAGAAAACAACCCAGCGGCGAGAGACATCTTAAAAGCCATACTGCAAAGGCGAGAGCTGCCTCACAGAAGGTACTCACAGCAAATTTACCAAAGCACGTCTCTATGACCTCTTGCTTTCTGGAATGTTGGAGCTCCTCCTTGCAGTTTGGTTACCTCCAAAGAAGTTTGACAATAGAAAGACATCGGAGTTGGGGTAGCTCAATGGTAGAGTGCTTGCTTAGCATGAATGAGATGCTAGGTTTAATTCCAAGCACTGCAGGAAACAGAAAGAAGAAAAGACTACAGAAACGGCAGTAAGTCCTACACCCCAGCATTATTCCTTTATTTCTAGTGAATGCTGGGATGCAGCTCACTTCCCTATGCTGAAGAAGGGGAGGGTACCCTTTCCCCCAACCAAAGCCAGGGAGCACTAAGAAATGTTCTCTCTCTTCTTAATACTCCTAAGTAATTCCTAAGGTAGCTCCTATTCTGAGAACTCTCTTATTCAGGTGGCAGCCCTGCTCAACAATGGTGCTAACTTAGCAGCCACAGCTAGGGGTCACCATTATTCTTGGACATGTAAAAGAGGAAACACAATTCATAGGGAATTGCTTATAGGACTTCTACAGGCTGTCCATCTGCATTTGGAAATAACCATGGTTACTTTAAACAGTGATGCACTGAAAGAAAAATACATTGGAGAAATTATTAATCTGGGACTGGAGAGGCAGTTTGGTGGTTAAGAGCACTGGCTGTTCTTCCAGACTTGGGTTCAGTTCCCAGCACCAGCTTGAGGCTCACAACCATCTCCTCCAATCCCAATGGACCCAGTGCTCTCCTCTGGCCTCCGTGGGCACCACATGCGCAGGGCGTTCAGGCAAGCACTCCTGCGCACAGAGTGAAAATAAAGACATTATAAAAAATGTCTCTACATTATTAATTTGAGGTCATAGCTTTGACTCTGATTCAGGTTCCTTTTTGGTTTCTTTTTCTTTAGCACGAGTTCTACTGAGAAAATCCACCAATGAGGAAGACAGGCCATAATGACAAGTAAACAAATAATTAATTACATCTGCAATGATTAGGGACAGACACTTAGGGTGGTGGCGCTCACCATCAGTCCCAGCGTTCAGGAGACAACATTTGGGAGCAGGTGGATCTCTGTTAGAGACTAATCCAGACTACAGAACAAGTCACAGCCCAGCCAGAGTTGCATAATGAGGACCCAGAAAAGAGTAGAAAGAAACTGAACAAGTTAAATGCTAAAAAATAAAATAACAGTGGAAGGTGATCTAAGAAAGTGACATTGAAGCTGGTTTATGAAGGTCGAAGAGACCCAGTCAAGAGCCTGAGACATGGTTCCAGGCTGAGGGAATGCCAGGCAGAAGGATGACATAGGGCATTCTGGATAAATGGGAGGACTAGCAAGGCTGGACTCAGAAGTAGAGACTTGCAGGAAGGCACAGCTGTGGGCGCATGATGTTTGCACACCCCAGGTGTGCGTCTGGGCCTCAGTTTTCAAATTCATCTGGAGGGCCCTCTTTCCTTTCCAGCTGAGCTTTCTAGCTCTTTCATTGGTTTGTTTGCTTATTTTAATGTTGAGAGTGGAAGCCAGGTCCTTGCCTTTGTCCATGTGAGGCAGGAGTTTTAACACTGATCCACGCCATAGATCTGTAAATTTTATTTGACTTCTCATTTTGCTCTCTTTAGAATTTAAAGCCAGGAATACTGCATTTTCATATTCCTGGCCCTTTTTGAGAACTTAGAAGGATTTTTAAAAATTTTCCCTCAGAATTCATGAACACTCAATGATTGTAATAGCCTGCCTTTATAAATGATGCGGAGTTAACCTCAAAGCCTGGGATTAAAGTATATCACATGCCAAGGTATCTAACATACCTGAAAGCAGCCCTGCAGAGCCTCTTTCCCCCTCTGTCCTGTGCTGTAGGATACCATTCGTGGGCACTGTCAGAAGGGTGGTGTGTTGCTCACACCATGTGGCAGCAGTGGCCACCTCTTTTAAACTCTCCTGTTCACACTGCATCCATTCTAGGGCAAGGTTGTTATTATTCATGAATGTTTTGCTTGCATGTCTGTATGTGCACCTTGTGTGTGCTCTGCCTGCAGAGGTCAGAGGAGGGCACCAGACCCCTGGAACTGGAGTCACAGACAGTTGTGAGCTGCCATGTGGGTGCTGGAGCTGGAACCCAAGTCCTCTGTAAGAGCATCTGCCTCTCTGGTGCCCCAACAGTCATCTGTGTAACTGAGGAAAGGAACCGGATAATTTGTGAATCTGTTTAAACAGCACTTTCCCCCTCTTCACCTGCTGTGAGCCAGGCTCTGGTTCCTTGCCTCACTGCATCTGGTCTTCACAGAAGCCTGCCCTGTTCTTAGGTGTAATTGTCCTCCATTGCACAGATAAGGAAACTGAGGTCATGGAAACGGAGTAATGTCTCCAACACCACACAGCTATATAAGTATGGAAACCAGAATGTAAATCAAGAATGAACGCCCTAAGTGCCCACCTGAACCCCTTTGTCCTGTGCATCTTGCAAAATACTCAGACCACTTGGCAGTCTGGATCATGTTCTGTGATTTCTGTGTGAACAAGTGGTAACTTTCATTTGTACTTAAGAGATCTCTATTTTCTAATCTCTTCAAATTCTCTTCCTAGCTTTTAAAAAAAAAAAAACAAAACAGTGGCTTGTGAAGGAACGAAACACTGGCCATTGCCTTCAGCAAGTTGATTAGAGGTTTTGTCTTGTTCACCCATCAGCATTTGGACTTTGTTTATATTTTTCAAGGCATGATTTCTCAGGGGCTTAGATTTTTCTGTTTCTTGTTTTGTTTCTGATTTGGGATAGATATGTCTCACGGAGTTTAAAATGGTAAGGTTTACAAGCATCCATGGTTTAAGCTATGCTGCCAAGGCATATCAAAAAAGTACTTACTGTAAATTCCTGTCATTTGGTCAGTCCAAGTGTGTTTGGCCTCAGCACAAGCCACTAATTCAAATCAGCTCCATCAGAGCCCTGCAATTATGTGTCTAAAAGTAAAGTAGAACTTGGATGCTGTGGTTGTACATTAAAAGGTCGCTGAAGCAATACGAATATCTGATACAGCCATTGGGCAGAGCTCAGCTTTCCGCGGTGGGCATTCGGACTGCTCCCCAACAGTGCAGCCTCTGCATTTTGTAAGACAACACATGCAGTTTGGTAGGTTGCTTGCTACCAGCCCCAGAGTTTTATACTGCTGGGATTCGAGAAATATGTCTTTCTGTCAAAAATGCTGACTGTGTAACCTACCATGGTCTCTGTGCATGTCATTCTTTTAGTCTTAAAAAGTAGAAGTTTCAAAATCTCAGATATGGTATAATAACATGGATATCCATCAGGTCCTTCCCTTTGCCTGGTCACTGTCTTCCATTCTGGAGATAATTGCCATCCAGGTTTAGGAAGGAGACTGGTGCTCATGGGAAAGCAGGGGGAGCTCCAAGGTTCTGATAGTTCTGGTAAGATTTTTGCCCGATGCGATTTCCTTTCTACTGGTATCACCATCTCACATATAGTTATAAAAAAGAATGTGGCAATGCCCTGCTCCATGGTAGTGATCTCCTCTGTCCTGTATCTTCCTAGTGTGCGCTTCACCGTGGTCAGTGATCCTCCCGAGGACGAGCAGGACCTAGAATGTGAGGACATTGGTGTTGCTCATGTTGACCTCGCTGACCTGTTTCAGAAAGGAAGAGACATCATTGAGCAAGATATTGATGGTACGAGTGCAAGCATGGCTCTATCTGCACAGCTGCCAGCTGCCAAAACCCAGGCTCTCTATTCAGACCTCTTTCTGCTGCCTGGGAGGGTCTGTTACACCTCAGCAGAAGGCTGGGGCTCAGGCTGACATCTGCTGTTGCTGAGAGCCTGTCCCTATGTTCTCCCCCTTTCCCTCCCTACCCTTCTGTGCCTGATAGAGAATTTTAAATATTTTGCTTCACAGGAATTAACGAATGCCTTTCTTAGTGATGGGGTAAGACACTTGGCCTTAAGCTTGTTGTTCTCAACCATGGCAGCATCTTCTCGAGGCTTCTCTAATTCCGGGCTGCTGACAAAGGGTGGGTGTGTCTGCTCTGCTAACTCTAGGATTCTCATAGTTAGGGTCTGTCTAGATTTTGCCTTCCAAGGTGTGAGTCAGAGCAGTGCTTCATTTCTCCTTCTGTTCTTACATCACACATACAGAAGGAACTGTACTTTCTAAACCATAACCAAGGAAGGCCCCGGCCTTGGGTCTTTGGCCTTGGATCCCTAGCAAATATCTTTCCCTAGCTGATGGGGTCTGGGGAACTAGCCTGACATTAGACCAGACTGTGTTCAAAGAAGCCTCAAGACTTAAATAGTCTGCCTTTGGGACATCACTGATAGTGCTCACTCAAGAAGTGAACCTCTGACCCTCAGAGCCAACTCACAGATCTCTTAAGTTCTGTGGGTCTGCCATATTGCTTTTCTAATTGCACAGAACCCTATTTTAAATGAAGTGTCACCTTAGGGATCTAGGTGACCAGTCCTAATACTGAGTGTATCATACCTTTGCAGTATTCCACAGTATGTTAGAAGAAACTTTGACCATGTAGGAATAGCCATAGCCTTTCACTTAGTAAGCTTCAAGATTACTTCTAAAATGTGTGTCCTCCTACAAGTGGCCTTCTCATATAACTGTGTTCATCTCAAAGCTGTGTGAACTGGCCTAGCCAAGAAAACTGCTGAACATTGACCTTTGCTGACTCCTTCTCCTCAGTTCTTGATGCCCGAACAGACGGTGGCACCATTGGCAAGCTGAAGGTGACTGTGGAAGCACTTCAAGCCCTACAGTCTGTCTACGAGCAATACAGAAAGGACTTGGAAGCTTGAAAGAAACTGTTCCAGAGGCATCCTACTTCTGAGAAATGCTCCCATGAAAGCTCAAAGATGAGATTTCAAGTAATCACTCTGGTGTATGTAATCTATAATTTATGGGGAGCTGGGAGCGAGTGCCTGGGTTTAGGCTTGAATGTTCGAGTTTTGTATAGTTTTTGTGTTTGTTTATTTTTCTATCCATTCTTCCCCATGACTGCCACCCCTTAGGACTTCAGTGCTCCTAAGTGGGCTACCTTATCAATAATTTATAGCAACATGATAGCATGAAACATTTATTTGCATTTGCAACATTTTCTTATGAAGAACTGAGAGTAGTTCCCATTTTTATTTTTCATAAGTAAAAGCCTAAAATCTTAGGAAAACCAATGAAAAAGAAATGCTTTTTATGTTATCCCTAATTGTCCCACTAAATGGAACGCCTCTGATTGGCCTCATTAAGACTTTTATACTGTAAAGATTTTATTAGAAGCAATATATGAAAATTACTTGGATTAATGTGTTAATCTTCCTCTTTAAAATGCTAATATCTACTTTATGCACATTAAAGCTCAGTATGCATTTTCTTTGATGCATACAGTTTCTATCAATTAAATATAAAGAAGGAGACTTGGCACCAACTTATTAAATTACTCCCAGTTCTGTTTTGTTTTTTTCATAGACATTGTAGTTGTTCCAGGTTATGTAGTATCAGTGTGTTTTTGATGCTGATGTCGGATCCAGGATTGTATTCATATAAAGAAGATAGATAGATAGATAGATAGATAGATAGATAGATAGATAGATAGACAGACAGACAGACAGACAGACAGACAGACAGACAGACAGGAAATTTATACTTTACAAATTAAAGTTATTACATATAAAAAATTAAAGTATGGCTCAAATTCTAAAATGCTTAGACATGAAAGGAGAGCCTTTTATCATTTTTTAAACCTACATCAAGCTTATACAATGCTGGGATGTATCTGGATATCCAGACCCTCAAAAGGCAGCTCCAAAAGTTCATTTCTACCTTTTCTGCACACAGTCTTGCTGAGGGTTTAATTGATATTTTTAATGGAGCTGTGAATCAGTGCTGCAAAGGAATTGTCTCTGGGGGTCTGAGATATAATGCATTTCATTTTTTAATTTACTTTTTTATTTGTCATTTTCTTCAAAGGATTTTTATAGGCTGTGGGTTTTCACTGTTTGCAAACAGGCTATTCCTTTTTAAGCATATGTAAAGTATTCAGGGAGATAAGTAATTTATTAAAATCTACCTAATTTGCCGTGCTATATTAAATCTCTGCTTCAGTGATCACAGACCATTTCATTTAGAGAATTAGGCATTCCCTCTTTGTGTGATTAAAGTCCTGGAAAATGAGTTCTTTGCTCCTATTTGTGAACATTCAAAGCCTGCTAATGGCAGGAAGATGGAACAGATTATGAGACAATTCATTACAGTTCAACAGGGGGAAAAGCAGCTATAATGCAAAAATGCAAGTATGAATATCAGTGTATAGCTGAACCATCTGTGCTCCAACAGCTTTGGTGATGACTCCTCCTTGGGAGGCTTTGAAATGACATCCGTACGATATTAATTTGTTGGCGCACTTTGTGGGACCAGTAGAGTATGATCTGACCACAGAACTCTATAAATTCTGTCTGTACCATTGGGCACCCCTGTCCTCAGGCCTGCCATCTCCAAGAGGAATCTTGCTCTCATCAGACTGAAAATCTTCATAAGTCATTCCTCTGGAACCTTCTAATGACCACAAACATCTGCAGACAAAGCCTCTCCAGTTCTAGTAAACAACCACATGTTTGTTGTCACTTTAGCTGGCTCTGAGCTCATCTTCTTGGCCTCCCTGTCTGGCTTTCTTTGGCTTTGTGCAGCTACAGTGTCATTAAGGCCCATAATATTCCCTGCAGTAATTTAAAACAGCCAGATTATACCCTGGGATTAGCTGAGTGGTTTTTGAGACATTTCTTGTGGTATGCTCCTAGGAGGCATGCATTATTGTTTTAAAATGTTATATCCAAAACTAAATAATGCTTTCTGCAGGGATGAAAATGGGGTGGTGCTGACTTCTTAGCATCTTTAAGTGGAGACAGGGAAGTTTTAATCCAAAAAAACTTCTACGAGTGAGTCAGCTGTGTAGTATTTATACCTCAAGTAAGGAGGTATTATGGATTATCTGGGCTTCTCTTACCTTTGTATTTACTAGCTTTAAAATTCTCAACCTCAGACTCCTGCAGATGTCCCCAGTACTAACTTCACATGTAATGGTGACTAACGGGTTCTGAAGGGAGAGATCAAGTGCATGTCCTCACTTGAAGTCCACCGGCATCTTTGTCTAGACGTGTGTTAACCAGAGTTCATTGAAAAGTTCCCCTCCATTGGTTTAAAGTCCTGTGCTGTGCTCTGTGAACCAGCCTTGCTCTGTTGAGGATGGCTGGGAAGTGGGGGCTCCCATGCACACAGACACAGCCCTGGAGGAGAGAACGCAGCTCTCAATAACTATACACTACACTCAGCACTTGGAGAGCTTTTAGTTTGGAAATATAAATAGAGATGTGATGTGGCGTGTGGGACAGTGTATTATACATGGTTTTTTGCCTACTGTAGTAGAAATGTCAAATTCCCAGCCACTGTCATGAGAAGCAGTTGACAAAAATAAGTTTTATGGTTTACAGTGTAGTTTACGTAGAGAACATTTCTCTTCACTCTCAGTTTCAACATGTTTTCTGAATTATCATGGTTTGTTGCCATTTAACTTAAATTAGTTTTTTTAAGAATAAATAGAGACTATGTTTAATCAAATAAAGAAAGGCCACATTGAAATTCTGCTGTTCCTGCCATTCATTTGTTACCACAAAACACAAATAATTTCTATGTGTCATGAAGAAGTGTGGGCTGAGACGTAGTCATGTGATTTGGGAGGCTCTGCGTGCACCAATGTTCCCACAACAAAACATAAATGATTTTAGTGATCTGACATCAAGAGCTGTGACAATGAAAAACAGCTCTTACACATGTTCTAACAAGAACCTGATTAACATTTTTGTGGATATGGAAAATAACTTTTTTTAGTCAAGCTGGCACTGTTGCTGAGTTTAGAATGATTTCCTTATGTACAGAATTGCAAAATGTGAATCATGTCTGTGAACAAATATGAGAATAAAATGTGATCTTTGTATAACACAAAACACCAAGGAAGAGACTTTGGGTTGTGAAATGATCAAGTGATTGACAGTGGAGGGGGGATCCCAGCAGTAGAGTGTACGTGAGTAAGTCACCCACACCTAAAGGCCTCCAACTACCTTAACAGAGAGAAGCTAAAGCCACGGTTTATTATAGATTGGGCACCACACCTAATTAAATCCATGAGTAGGAGCAAACAGTATCACACCCCTTTGTTCAAAAACAAAACAGCCTGTAGGTCAACCAGAAAATATCAGAGTAATAGAAACAAACATTTTAAAGCTAAGCATACAGAATTAGAAAGTATCCTCTTTCATCTTGCAAGGGAGAATTTTTCACTCCCATCTCAAAATGTTACCAGAGGATGGCACCTCACTCACACTCCTGCTCCTGGAAGCCCGCCCTGCAGGTATGCTTCCTCTTGTCCTAAACAGTTTTCATTTATTTTTCTTCCCTTTCCTTCCTTTCTCTCTCTCTCTCTCTCTCTCTCTCTCTCTCTCTCTCTCTCTCTCTCTCTCTCTCTCTCTCCTCTCTCCTCTCTCCTCTCTCTCTCCTCTCTCTCTCTTTCTCTCTCCTCTCTCTCTCTTTCTCTCTCTCCTCTCTCTCTCTTCTCTCTCTCTCTCTCTCTCTCTCTCTCTCTCTCTCTCTTTCTCTCTCTCCTCTCTCTCTCTTCTCTCTCTCTCCTCTCTCTCTCTCTTCTCTCTCTCCTCTCTCTCTCTCTCTCTCTCTCTCTCTCTCCTCTCTCCTCTCTCTCTCCTCTCTCTCTCTTTCTCTCTCCTCTCTCTCTCTCTTTCTCTCTCTCCTCTCTCTCTCTCTCTCCTCTCTCTCTCTCTCTCTCTCTCTCTCTCTCTCTCTCTCTTTGTACAGGATTTCACTGTGCAGCCCTGGTTGACCAGGGACTTGCTGTATAGACCAGGCTGTCCTCAAACTCCTGGAACTCTGCTGACCTCTACCACCTGAGTGCTGGGATTACAAACACAGCAGGCTTGTACCATCTACCCTGGCACTGCTTTGTTTTCCAATGACATTCCAAATGTCGTGTGCTCTGGAGTGAAGCAAAGCACTGTCAGACAGAATGTGGCTTCCCCTCTGAGATACACACCCCTTTTTGTCCATTCACACTCTCGAGACAACCATGTTCTCATTACTATAACAGCCTCATTTCTCCATTCACTAACCCATTTGTTTTGTTTCATTTTAACTATTTCTTTTTAATTATGTGTAGATGCTTGTCATTGTGTGGGTAGGTATATGTGTGCATGGGTGTCTGCAGAGGTCAGAAAAGGTGGTGAGATACACTGGAGCTGGAGGTATGGGACATTGTGAGCTGTGATGTGGGTGCTGGAAACCAAACAGATCCTCTGTAAGAGCATAAAGTGCTTCTAACCACTGAGCCATCTCTCCAGCCCCTATTTTTTTGTTGTTGTTGTTAATTAATACCTTAACTCTTATCTTTCTGTCACCCATTCTTATCATTTCTCTATTCAGTAAACACTCATCTGCCTGCATGACTACCCTTTGCTTGCCTGACTTCTTAGCCTTGGTTTTCTAGACCACCTCAGTATGCAGCTCATACTGGCCGGGAACTCAGTGACTTACACCCAGCTTCCTTGAACCTGCGAACCTCCTGCCCAGTGCACCTCTTTTGAAAGTGAACGCACCTATTTTACTCCTTCCTCTCTTTCTTTGCTTGGTATTCCTGTTCTTTCGGGTATCTGGGGCTTCTCAAAATGCTCCACTGTAAATATTTGTCTGTCTTCCTTTCTTTCTTTCTTTCTTTTTTATTTTTTTGAGATGGCAGGGGGAGGGGGTTACTGAACAGACGAATCTGGCATTCCTGGCTTGAACTCGAAGCCTTCCTGCCTCAATCTCCCAAGTAGCTGGATGGCAATGCATGGCACCATACTTGGCAAAGACTTCATGCACGTGCCCCTTCTGGAACTGAGATTTTTACCTGAGCTCCAGGTCACAGAGGCAGACCCACTCTGGCAGCCCTGGTCAGGAAGCAAAAGGGAAGTTTTATAATGTCTAAGAAGACATTTTTCCAAAATCAAGACCTTTGGTACAGATATGCTTTGGCATAGGTTCACATGTTACTAACAGCAAGAGAGTTTTTGGAAGAATGCTTGAGATATCTATTCTTACAACCAAGACTGACTTCTCTCAAACTCAGACAAAGAAGAAAGGAGGTATCAAACCCCAGACAGACACACTGAATCTGTACACATTAGGGCAGCTTAACTGTTTTTATATAGACTATGAGAGTTCACAGTAGAAAACAAAAGACAAGGGCTCTGTACTGTTCGAGGGAACAGTGGGCCATAGACATGTGCACTCCAGCATGTGTGCACCAAGAAACTCCGCCTCAAAATACAGCAAGCAACAGGCGAGAGAATGTTACATCTGTGTTAACTTTAGTCACGGGTTTTAACCCCCAGAGAGGGCAGATCAGAGATGTTGAAAAGGCATGTTTAGCATGATCACAAAGTTTAGACGAGATAGAACACACATGGAACATTCACAGGAAGATCAACAGCATATTCAACCATAAAGGAAATCCCAGTTTCCAAAGGCTTCAGATCTTGTAGCCCACACTACTCTAAGCAAAAGGCAATGAAATTAGAAGCAGATCGCAAAAAAAAAAAAAAAGATAGCTAAGACACAATCCTTTCTAAACTCTAAAATGCATGTATTCATTTTCAGTCAAAAAAAAAACTTAGCACATTATTATTTGGGATTCTAATAGGACATGAAATAGCCCACTCCTAGAGCAGAGTGAGAAGCGGAACCTACAAATATAACTTTATGCATAAATGAGGGAAATAAGCAAATGTCAGCGCCAAACCCATCTCCAGCAAGGCCTGGGGTGCACATGCCAGATCTGACAGAATACAAGTGCTAGGAGAACACATGATACCAGCAAAGGAGAGGGACCGGCCAACCTGAAAGGCAGAACATTGAGAGCAGGTGTGAGGGTGTGTCTAGAATGTCCCCTAGAGGCTTATGTCTTAAAAGTCTCGTCATCAGACTGGGTCGATATTGGGAGGTAGTGGAGCCTAGTAAGAAGAGTCTAAGTTATTGGGGATGTGCTCTTAAGGAGATATCGAGCCCTAGCGCCTCCTCTCTCTTGGTCTCAGATGCCCACTCTGTCTGCCACATACTCATTGCTCTGATGTTCTGCCTTGTCGCAGGCTGGAAATGGCATGGCCAAGTGATCTCGGGCTGAAAACCTGAAGCTATGAATCAGAATTAATTTTACCTCAGATATTTTTTTCACAGCAGCAGTAAGCTGACTGACTCACTTGGCAGAGTCAGATCAATAGATCTTGGAGAAGAGGAAACAACATGGAGTGTGCAGGAACAGATGCAGCGGAGGGAAGGTCATTTTGGAAAAGGGAGATATTCCTTGGAGATATGTACTGAAATAAAGGAGGAAACTAGGTGAAACCATGGCTCCCCAATTTAATTTTTAATAAAATTAAATTGTCAATAAAAAGTGGGCATTTATTGCAGGAACTAAATGGGTTGTGGCAACTGAAGAGAACATTGTTGAGCTAAGAAACTTGAGTTCTCCCAAACCCTTCTCTATCAGGAATTGCCTTAGTTGGTCCAAGAACATCCAACATAAAGATTCTAACAGAAAGGGGATCCTGCACTCATCTTCCATAAGAATACAAGATGAGGACTGAACCTTCTCAGCAGCTGTCAGCTGGACGTGAATAAGTTGAAGATAATGAGACAAAGCAACTGCCGGTTACCACACCAACCAGTAGTCATCCACATCTGGGCATATTTGTGTGCTGTTTTTTTAATGAATAAAAATTTTAAAGTAACACAAATACCAAATGCCTATATGCTCATTATACATCAGAATACAGATGGTTAAAGTCTCCTGCCACATACCACCCCTAATCCAGACCTGCTTCCCACACACCAGTTCACCGTTCATATGTAAACACATACACATGCCCACAAAATATGTATAGAATTGTTTTGCTTTTTATTTACATAAGTGTCAGACTGCAGACATTGTTTATACAGTTTGCTTTTTTCCACATAATTTTTAAAACCATGTTTTTGAAGTCCAGCCTTGTTTCTGGCATTTCAGTGCCAAAATAGAGGAGTCTGTGGTTTTTAGAATGAACCCTCCGCAGCAGGATGCTGTTCTACCCAATGTTAGTGAATTTGATGGTCTGAACCACCCCTCTGTTGAGACCATCTAGACATAATTTGAAGATGTCAAAATGTCATCTGGCTACCTGGGCTGTCAAACTACGGGGTCAAGCCTAACAACAGCCTGGAGAACAAATCTAGCACTGAGGCTGGTCTTCCCTCATAGGCATCTGCCAGGTTGACCATGAATGGCTATATAGAACCTTCATAGGCCTCTGGGTCTTGAAGGGAAGAAGTTGCTATTGGACTATAGACCCAAGTCCTCCACATTTGAGTTGGGACTTAAAACCTAAGACATCAACAGAATGGTGATAGAAATCAGACCATCCAATCTGGAGCTCTGTTTTCATTCTTCCCATCGCTGAATGGATTAAGGTACTCTCAGGTTGCTAGGACCACAGCATAACTCTAGAAGCTACCCTCTATATCCTCAAATTACTACTACAGCTTATAACCAGTGTTTGCAAAGTACAGATTTAAAGTAACGATTCAAGACCACATGACAAGGCAATATCAAGTAACAGTCATCTAGGGATTTCCAAATAGTATCCAATATGATGTCATGCTAAAAGATAACCTGAGATGTTTTGAGGAGGATTGAACATTATTTTAAGATCCAAGTGTAAATTCTATAAGTGAAAATTGCAACTGAAATTAAGAGTTGACCAGATAAGGGCTGGTGAGATGGCACTGACTGCTTTTCCAAAGGTCCTGAGTTCAAATCCCAGAAACCACATGGTGGCTCACAATCATCTGTAATGAGATCTGATGCCCTCTTCTGGTGTGTCTGAAGATAGCTACAGTGTACTCACATATAATAATAAATAAGTCTTTTAAAAAAAAAAGAGTTGATTGGATAGTCTAAGCAGATACCACCAAAGAGATTTGGTGAACTGAAAAAAGAAAAAATAAGAGTAACTTTTTGATGCACGGAAAGAAAATAGAGAAGGGAAGAGAAAGGATGTAAGGTCACATGGGAATTTATAAGTCTGAAGAGATGGGAGAGGAAAGGAAACACAAAACTAGCTACCAAAAATAATGGTCAAGAATTTTCTAGAATAAAAAAGGGCAGATTTATGAATGACTTATTGCAGGGCCAGCAAGATGTTCAATGTGTAAAGGCACTCGTTCCATGCCTGATGACCTGAATTAGTTCTCAAACATCCATTTGGGTCTTGAAGGGAGAAAATTAGTATTAGAGACTCAAGCAAACCCTCCACAATTTGAGTCCAGACTCTGAAATCATGAGACTCACATAATTATGGCCTCTCTCCCATCAATCACAAGCTTTTTGCTAAGTGTACTGGAGAAATGTTTCTCTTCCTGTCCATCTTATGAAGTAGGCTGCTACGAGGTCTGGGGATACAGGCATCTGGAGCTGTGAAGACATGGTCATCTGGAGGCCACAAGAGTGAAGTTTTCCAGCACTAGTATAGGCTGGAACCATTGTGACTGGGGGAGCAAAGCTCTTGAAGCAAAGTTCACAGCCTCAGCAGCAATGGCTACATGTTGACCTCAGCAGCAGCAATGACTGCATGTCTTTTATAGTTGGAGCACAAATACTCTCCAGAAAGTGTTTAGAACACCTAGGTTGTCATAATAACAGGCAAACCAGTTACAAAGAGAGGGATGAGGATGGTTCAGTTAATAGGTCCCCACTCAAGGCAGCCAGCACTAGGGAGGGTTTGGCAACTGTCATTGAAAGGGTCATCCGTGGAACGCCTCCCCGCTACCACCAACAACAACTCAGCTTATTTGAAGAAAAACAAACACTAAGATTACTATCATTCACATGTTCAACAGTGTTTGTCAATGGTAATCATCCCCTAGCTGGTGAGAAGTATAAGGAGTAGTATGCTACATTTCTAGACCTACCTCTCAATATTTACCTTCAACTATTCACGAGTGTTAACATCATGGCCAATGGGATCAGGATGCCCTGGAAGAGTATTTATTCCCTTCTCTGTTGTTCTGATGGACAACAGAGATGTATTTTGTGTAGGTCCTCAAAGGGTCTAACAGTACTAAGCCTCAGCACTCATAGAGATAATCAATTTAAAAATACAGCTGTGCACTGACTTCTCCATCCAACCCTCTTATTCCTCCCAGTCCCTCCCTCCCGACTCTTGAGACTATCTGCAGGTAAGCCTTGTTGAAGATCTGCCTACTTTCAGGAAAGCCAGGCTAAGAGGACAGACCATCAGAAGTGCCCCTTGTGTCACAACTGAGATGTGGAAAACCTGATGGAAAAAATGACATTAATAATTGATATTGAAGTAAACTCATTTGGTAAATTCCTAACAGTGGTTAATTGAAATAAATATGTGAAGAAATGAAGCATCACTTATCAGCTGTGCTTTGGATTTTTTGTACTTTTCTTGGGTTTTCAGCCAGTGGTCGTGTACGCCTTTAATCCCCAGCACTTGAGAGGTGGAGGCAGGCGGATCTCTTGAGTTTGAGACCAGCCTGGCTACACAGAGAAACCCTGTCTCGAGAATCCAAAAGGAGAGAAAGAAAAAGAAAAGTTTTTCAGAGGATGGAAAATTGCAAAAGCAAACAGCAGCTTGAATTCAACAGAACATGCATCACAACAACATTCCTCCTTTATCAAGAAAGAGTAAACAATTGCACGGGGCATGAAATCACAGATCAGGAATCTTAAAATTCAAGTGGAAGTTGAAAACCTTGGATTTCTAAGGTGGGGAATTGGTTTTAGGAAAGAATTTGAAGAAAAATTCAGTCTGAAGTAAAGTTACAAGATACCGAAGAGGGCAAAAAATACAGCTGAATGTAGACTGAGAAAAGGTAGTGGGTAGGAGGAAAGAGACAAGGAACTGATGGGAAATAAAGTAAAGATCAGTGAGAAAATGGGCAGATAGACAGGGAGGAAAAGTGGGACTGGAGATACTGATAACAAACTACAGTGATTCCAAGCTCACATGGAAGTGCTAATAAGACAGTGCCCCTGCCAGGAAGAGCAGCCCAGCAGGTAGGAAAATTGCTTCCAAGCATTCAGCTTTGAAAACCTGAGCACTTATCCCAGTAAAACCACTCAAAATTACAGCAAAAGAAAACAATCCTCTAGTGTTCTAGGCAGGAGGGGGAGCTTACATGAAGAAAAGAAATCACATAAATGTTAGAGCTCTCCAGAACAAATATGTAAAGCAGGCAGTAGTGAAGAAGCCTGTCACAGAGCTGAGAGTACATGCCAAGAGGTCTAACTCCACCAGCCGTCAAATATTAGGGGTCTAGGGAGGTGGCTTTTGCTGCAGCGACATTAACGTGATGTAAGACTGGCTATGTGAAAGTGAACAGTTTGGTGGCATTAGTGCATTCACAATGTCATATAACCACCTCTTTCTACTTTACAAACATTTCCATCACTTCACAAGAAAATATTCACTTACTCCCACATGCCTACTGCCAGTTTCAGGCTGACCTGTTTTGTTTGTTTGTTTGTTTGTATGAGTTTACCTATTCTAGGAATTTTGTGCAAATGGATCTTATATACCGGACTTCTTACATGTTTTCAGGGCCCATCCTATTGTAGCATGCATCAATACTTTATTATTGTTATGGCTTAGTAATATGCCATTGTGTGAAGATACTAATGTTTTCTATCCATCAATGGATGGATAAACATCTGAGACATCTGGGTTGACTCTGTCTTTTGTATACTGTGAATAGTGCTGCTATGAACATTTAGGTAGGAGCGTCTATTTGTTTGGTTTCAACTCTTTGGGGTATATATCCAGAAATGGAACTGCTCGGCCATGTGATGGTTTTATGCCTAGCTCAGTCTATTTTCTACAGCCTTGGAACCGTTTCATAGCACATTGCCAGCAGAGTGTAAGAGTCCTAGCATCGAGTGTGAAGCAGTGTGACCTGTGGCTCTCTGGTAACTAATGATGCTGAGCACCTTTTCATGTGCTTGTTTATAGAACAACTTAAGCATTGAAAATGTGGGAATATCATACTAATGACACCCTTTCTGAGAATTTACTAGAAAACGATCTTCAGCTAAATAATATGCAAATGAAGAGCCTTAAGGAAGCAGTCGTAAGCACTGACTATACAACCAAACAGGTGAAGCAAACCATTGCTGGACATAAGAACAAGAGGAAATGTTCGTTTTCATGCTCTGAGGAAGTAGAAACAACACATTTAATTAGTTACAGGAAGAGAAAAAATACAAAAGTAGAATGTATTAATTTTACCATAGATAATGAATGAGTTGGTAGTGTCATTTGAAGTAGGCAGGAAAGGGAAGAAAGGAAGACCATGTAAACAATTTAAGTCAGTGGAAAACAACCACCAAAGCAAACCAGGAAGGTTTTCTGATCACCAAAAGATTGCTTTAACAGATACAGAAGCAGAGACTAGGGAGTGGAAAAGTGATAAATAGAACACGCACAGTAAATATGTGTGAGCAATAAGACCGAGAACAAGCTTTAATTCATAGTGGTAAATTTAAATCATCTTAGCACACTTAAGAAACAAACTTTGAGTTTGACTCACTTTGTAGAACTCAGGTCTTCACTGTGAAGCAGCACCTCTAAAAGGCCACAAATCAAAGGGGTCACAAAATCATCGGGCTGTCACACTTGAGGGAAGCACCTTGTATCTCACAAGACAGCCGACAACGATAAGAAGGGCGCCTAATAAACACTCTCTGAGCCTAAGGGCCGTAATTCACAGTAAAGGCCACAACAACAGACTCCATGTAACATAAATACAGGACAGACAGGAGAAGCACAGGAAAATACATTAATTAGAGTGGTGGCCAGGTCCTCTCTGTTCAAGACAGGGCAAATAGGGAAGAGGAAGAGGAGGAGGAGGAGGAGGAGGAGGCAGCAGAAAGGACAATAGCATAAACATTATAATTCTTAAGCAGACTTTATAAATACATATTGAACTTTTCAGCCTTATAAAACAGAACGTATCCTTTTTTTCTAAGTGCTTGGGAACATTTATGGAAATTGGTCCTATATGAGGTACCAGGAAAAGTTTAATAAGTTCTACCAAAAAGAAATAAAATCAACAACACTGTCTTATCACAATTCAATAAAACTGGAAATATATTTTTCAAGGTGAGAATGTTTTTTCCCACATGAACATTTTTAAATTATTGAACAGCTCATGGAAACAAAAGCGGCCCTAAAATAACCGAAGCAAGTCTACACAGCAAGGGCAAGTTGATCCTGTAATACATGATCATGTCGTGCTCCAGAGCTGCAATAGCAAGTCAGCATGGTGCTCGCTCAAAAGAGACAAGAGAACCAGAAGAACAGAATTGAGAGCAGAAATCACCCCCTATTGCCACATAGTTATAACAACCCTTTAAAACAACAAACATTAGAAAAAGATAATCTCTGCAACAAAAGATTTGGGGAAACTGGATTTCCACATAAGAAGATAGACGGATCCCTTTCCCTCACCAGAGCAAAAGTGAAAGTGTAAGATCTGGAACTGCAAAACTGCTAGAGAAAAACAAAACTCTTAAAGATGTAGGCAAGGAGCGTCTGTCAAAGAACTCAGCAGAGGAAATAATCCGAAGAATTGGATTCTCTGGAGCAGAGGGGGCAACAGGAGAGGAAACAATAGTCTACGGGATAGAAACAAAGATTTGTTGACCATACATCTGACAGGGATTAATATCTAGGATATGTAAAGAATGCCAACCATTAGATCCCCAAAGAAGAAATCATCTCATCAGTAAATAGGCAAAAGAATTGAACACATAATTCTCAAAGGGGGGGGGGAGAAATAGGCAATAACTATTTGGAAAATCTCAGCATTCTTAGTCATCAATGAAATGCAAATTAAAGTTTGGTTGAGACTTCACACACCCAAGTCAGAATGGCCATCATCAAGAAAAAAACAAATCTGCAAAAACGTGTAGAAAAGGAGTCCTTTACAATAGTTGGGGAATGTAAACTGATTGAGCCATTCTGAAAATAGTTTTTATATGTGTGTGTGTGTGTGTGTGTGTGTGTGTGTGTGTGTATATATACTTTACTTATATATTATATAGTATATAATATAATGTATAATAAAGATATAAAATAATATATAATAGTAAATAATATATATTAGCCACTGCATATACTTAGAATACTCTAAGACAGCATGCAACAGAGATAGTTGCATGTTCATGTTTACTGCTGCAATACTCAATACAACCAAGAAGGAACGAGCCTCGATACTTATGCACGGATGACTGGATAAAGAAAATATGGTAGGGCTAGAGAGGACCTCATTGGTTAAGAGCACTAAGTGCTCTTCCACGGGATCAGTTGAGGTTTAATTCACAACACCCACATGGTAGCTCACAACTGTAACTCCAGTTCCAAGGATCTAAGAGTCACCAGGCAAGTACATGGTACACAGACAAGCATGCAGGCTGTAGGAGGCTTACTATTGCTGTGATCAGACCCCATGTCTAAAAGCAACGTGAGGAGGAAGGGGTTTATTTGGCTTACATATCCCGAATCACAGTCCACTGAGGGAAATCACAGCAGGAACTCAAAGAGAGCAGAAATCTGGAGGCAGGAGCTGGTGTACAAAAACTAATTTAGAAAATGCCTTCCATACAAGCCACTTACAGCCCAATCAGAGCCTCAATTGAAGTCCTTTCTTCTCAGACAACTCTGGCTTGTGTTGATATACAATTAACCAGCAGCACATGGGCAAAACTCCTAAAGACATAAAATTAATTTTTCTTAAAAAAATTTTAGACAATATAGTCTATTTCCACATGAAGGTATTTATTCAGCCATAAAGGATAGTGAAATTATGTCATTTGCAGGAAAGTAAGTAGAATTGGAAACCATCATGTAAACGAAGTGAGCCAGTCTCAGAAAGACAAATACTGTGTGTTTCCTCTCATGTGTAAAATCCAGTGGTTGGGGTGTGTGTGTGTGTGTGTGTGTGTGTGTGTGTGTGTGATGGAACATGGATGTTACATATTTGGGAAGAGGAAGAGGACCAGCAAGTGGGAACTGAAGATGAGAACTGGGGAGAGGGAATATAAACTAGACATGACACACGTGTGAAAACATCACAATACAGCCCATTATCTGTATGTTAACTAAAAGACTAAAAGTCACAGGACATGCAGGACAGGGCCTGAGTGCTGCACAGGCTGTTGCTGTCACTGACCACGGGGTCACTGTGCACTGAACCTTTGTTGGCCCTCTTCTGGTGGTCCAGTCAGGCAGCTAGTGCACCAGCTGAACTGACTGAGGGATGAGGCCGTGTAGGCACTTGGCTTGAAATCTGAAGTGTGCATCACTTCACGGAGCGCGAGCACTGTGCACAGTGTGATCTGTCCTTCAGATGTGTGCTCAGTGTCCACACTCTGCCAGGTTCCCCTCATTTTCCCACTGGGCCTTTTCTGTACCTGTTACTAATGTGAACAGGGAATTTTGCTTGCAGTTTATTTTCAAATTGGTCAATAATATATTTTTTAAAAAATATCAGCCATCTCTTTAAAGGGGAAATATAAATGAAAACCTCACCATTGTTTTAATGAATAGTTTTGCGAATGCTACCTATCAGAAACTTAAAGGTACAAGTAAAGCAAGATTCAGAAGAAAAGGCATATTTATAAGAACTAAACTGAATGTGCAGTGTGAATCAAGCCAAACTCCGATTTCAAATGCCAGTAAGTAAAGAAAATGTAAATATAATTAGTGGGAGGGGAATAAAAACAGAAATTAATTGGATTAAAACCCAAGTTGTACTGATAACTAAAAAGGTAATTCTTTGAACAGGTCTCTAGACAGATCTAATCATTACAAGAAACCATTGTGGGTACAAATTAAGCATATCAGTCAGAGATTAGCCAGTGACGGAGGCATCTTGAGCTACCAGGTGTCTGTGCAAATGCCTAATTTTCTAGAAAATCCCCTTATCAAAATCATCCTAGAAGAGATGAAAAGTTTAAAAGATCAATTTTCATAGAAGACAAATTTGCAATCAACCTATTTTTTTTTTTTAAAGAAAACAACTTTGTTTTATCGGGGATTCTAAAGAGCCCTTCAAAATCTAGATAATTTCAGTGTGCTTCACAGTGTGTCAGAAAGGGGAGGAAAACTTCAGTAGCCACAAAAATAAATTTTAGAATTGTAAAGGAGATAGTTAATATTGTTAGCTGTATTGACAGGATTGGAACGACCAAGTAAATGAACCCCCAGGATGTCTGCTGAGGACTGGGTTAGGTTAGCTTCTGGCCAACCATGCCTGTGAGGAACTGTTTTGATGATGGAGAAGACTCAGCTTGTGTAGGTCAACCACTCCATAGATGGGAGCTCAGGCTGAAAGAAAAGAACAGGAACGAGTTGGGCACAAATATTCATCACCCAGCTTCCTGCTATACATCCAATGTGTGTGGGACAAGCTGTCCCAAGCTCCGGCCCCTGTGACTCTCCAACATGACAGAGTAAAGCCTCAAACTATGAGCTAAAGTCACTGCTGCAGGTATTTTCTCACAGGAAGAGTACCAGTCATGCACAGTAAGGACACATGCATAAAAGATCTGTGATATAGTCTCATGGATGAATATTGCAGTAAAAATCCTAAGTAAAAGAGCAGCAAACAAAACTGAGTACCACAGGGGCTGGAGATGGTTCAGCAGTTAAAAGGACCTGAGTTCGAGTCCCAGCAGCCATGATAAGCAGTTCACAACCACTTGTAACTCCAGCTCCAAGAGGGTCTGATATCTCTGTCCTCTTCTTGCAAACACACACAGATATGCACACAGACACGCACACAGGCACATACAGAGACACACACAATTATAAAAATAGAATAAAAAGAATATCATACTTAAAATATAGAATTGTGCTTAAATAGTGTCTGAAGAGTGTAAATACTCAGCTCTAGAGACTTCATGCATATCCAAAGCTGACACACCAAAAGTGACATATCAAATTTTCAGGGAAAAATAGACCATTCAATAATAGGGTCGACCAAACTGAAAAGGCGTCTAGAGAAAAATTAATAGGATCCTTCACATGTCAAAGAAAATAAACTCTAGAAACCATGGAAGAAGCAAGCAGTTCCCTCCAGTGTGGGGAGGAGCGCTCTGAGAAGGGCACGAAGGCAGATGGTATAAATTTGACTGCCTGAAAATGAAAGTCTCTTTATGACAAAATTAATAAAAATAAGAATGAAAAACTCAGAAAAAATAGTTGTTAAAAGCAAGAAAACAGGGGCTGGAGAGATGGCTCAGTGGTTAAGAGCACTGACTGTTCTTCCAGAGGTCCTGAGTTCAAATCTCAGCAACCACATGGTGGCTCACAACCATCTGTAATGAGATCTGACACCCTCTTCTGGTGTGTCTGAAGACAGCTACAGTGTACTTACATATGATAAATAAATCTTTAAAAATAAATAAAAATAAAAGCAAGAAAACAGCATATTTTCCTAATGTACAAAGTGCTTCTAGAGAAAGCAATAAAAAGAAAAACCAGCCCACAGGAAAATGGGTGAAAGATTGAAAAGCATTTACAGAAAAGCCCATTTCAGTGACTCAGCAAACTGAGCACCATGCTGTTAATGACTAGGCAGGACAGAATGTAAAGAATGCTTAGAACTAAAATACCAAGGGAAGCATGAAGGACACAGTTTTCAGTCACATGAGTGAAAAGGTCAAGGTTTTCACAGGGGCTGAAGATCTGGCTCCACGGTTAAGAGCACCGGCCACTCTTCCTGAGCATCTGGGTTCCATTCCCAGCACCCACACGGCCGCTCACAACCATCTGTAACTCCAGTTCCAGGAGACCCTGGCCCCTCTTCTGGCCTTCACAGGTAGTGCATGCACATGGTACACAACAAACATGCAGGCAAAATATCCACTCACATGAAATAATTTCTTTTGTTTTGTAGAACACTCTTCTTTGGAAGTAAAGTTCCCTATAGACACTGTGCAGATGAAATTGGGGAAAGTACACTTTTTGTGTGTGCTGAGAGCTGAATTGGGGCATTATGCATGTTAGAGATGCCCAGAGCCACACCCAGCCCCTGCTTATCTTTTAATCCACTTCTAAGATATCATCATCCCAAAGGTAACACACAAGAATGTCGTCACAGCAGTGTTTGAGAAACATCAAAATTGAAAACACTACATATCCTGCAGGACTCTCGCTCATAGAAAACACATGTCAGGGAAGGGAATAGTATGCAGCTATGTAAAACAAAGTGATACCTTAAATGCACAGGTCAGCTTCATGCTTAAATCAGAAATGTATTTTTGCATAGGTCTAAAGGCTAGAAGTCCTGACAGTGTCAGCGGGACTCTCGCCCCTGAGGGTAATGGAGCAAGAGCTGCCCTTCACCCTCCATCATTCCTGGTGATTTCAGCACTTGATATTTTTCATGTTGTTAGTCCATCACCACAGTCTGCCTCTTCACCAGGCATTCTCCGTGTGTGTGTGTGTGTGTGTGTGTGTGTGTGTGTGTGTGTGTGTATTTCCAAACATATCTTGAAATAAACATAGTAAAGGTAAGAACAGTTTGTGACATGTGCAGTAAGTATTTAGGAAGGTCGTTTGTACGCATCCTGCAACTCAAACACAGCACCTCTGGGGACACCAACATGGAGAGTGGTGGCTTCTGGTGGCAGGAATGTGACAGCTAATGACAGAAGTCCATGAGGAACTTTACTGTACTTACAGCTGTATCTTACAGTTTGTTAAAACATACCTCACATGAAAGATTCATCCATTCTGAGAGTCCAGGGCGTTGATTTTTAATAGAATCAGACTCAGAGTAAAAGCACTTGCCACTCAAACCTAACATCCTGAGTTCCACTCCTGGAACCCATGTTAAAAAGCTTGACACAGTAGGATCACAACTATAATCCCAGTGATCCTACACCAAGGCTGGAGACAGAGATAGGAGGATCGGTGAAAGCTCACAGGTCAGGACACTGCTTAGAAGCAGAAACAATAAGAAATATCCTGCCTCAAAATAAAGTAGGAGAGAGACAGCTGGGAGAGCCAGCTCCTGATATGTTGGCTTTAGACCTCAACAGACAGACACACACACACACACACACACACCCCACTGTGCATGCACATATATAATAAATAAATAAAAGTATTTACCAATGAAGATATACAAATTACAAATTCAACAAGAGAGGCCATAGTGTAGCTCAGGGTTGAGCATTTGCTATCCAGGTAAGATGAGCTGTGACCAGATAGTAGCAGCAGCAGCCAGTGCTGGAGAGGCAGCAGAGAAACAGGTGTTGAGAATGCCCAGTGGGGGTACAAAATGGCATCACCACTCCAGAAGATAGTTTGTCAGCTTCTTGCAGGACTAAATGCAGTCTTACCCTGAATCCAGAAATTGAATTATCAGATACCTATCCAAAGAGGCTGGCTAAGAACATAGCCACACAAAAAGCTGTACAGGTCCTTCACAGCAATTCAACCAAGACAGTCTTTAGCAGGTGAATGGGATATAGAAATGCTGCCAAGTACTAAAACATGCAGTCAGGTCATGAAATGACACAACAGGAGACTTACATGCTGTGGAGGTTTGAATACGCTTGACCCATAGGGATTGACACTGTTGGGAGGTGTGGCCTTGTTGGAGAAGGTGTGTCACTGTGGGTGTGGGCTTTGGGACCCTCCTCCTAGCTGCTTGCAAGACAGTCTTCTGTTTGCCTTCAGAACAAGATGTAGAACTCTCAACTCCTCCAGCACCATGCCTGCCTGGATGCTGCCATGCTCCCTGCCATAATGATAATGAACTGAACCTCAGAACCTGTAAGCCAGCCCCAATTAAATGTTGTCCTTTTTAAGAGTTGCCTTGGTTATGGTGTCTCTTCACAACAATGAAATCCCTAACTTATGCCTAACAATGAGCGAAGTCTACTATGTGAAAGGTGGCATACTGTGTGACGTTGGCTCTATGACACTCCATGGAGGCAACACTGTGAAGGACAGTAAAGGATAATTCTCACCAGGAAAATGGTGAACATGTGGCTTACAGAAGGACCTGAAGTCAGGGAGACAGTAGCACTGAGCGCATGGCTGAACCGAGCTGAGTGTCATAGACCTTGCCTGTAATCCCAGCACTCAGCAGGCTGTGGTGAGAGGATCTCAAGTTTGAGGCCAGCCTGGGCTATGAACTGAGACCTCTGTATCAAAGAAAGGAAAAGAAGAGGAGAGGGGAGGGGAGGGGAGGGGGGAGGGGGAGGGGAGGGGAGGGGAGGGGAGGGGAGAGGAGAAGAGAAGAGAAGAGAAGAGAAGAGAAGAGAAGAGAAGAGAAGAGAAGAGAAGAGAAGAGAAGAGAAGAGAAGAGGCAAGATGGGAGAAAGGAAGTTAGGAGGAAAACAAAGACTGGAGTGCAAATATTTTTCAAGAGGAGTAGAAATAGATATTCCAAAATATCAGGACTGGCTACTTGGGATTCTGAATAGTTAATCCCTTTCTCTGCAACTTCTGGTTCTAATGTGAGTGGATATTATTTGTGAAACAAAGGGCTCTTTTTTTATTTATTCTTCTCTTGTTAGGAGCAGAGAATTGCTGAAGGAAGGCCTTGGACTCAATAGTATGCAATGGCAAAGAACATTTATTCTGCAGAAACAGCATTGGGGGTCAACCAATTGAGGGGCTGGCAGGCCCCTTTTTATGAAGGGCTAGGAGAATTTTCTGGAAGGGTTATGTAATCTCTAACATGATTGGCTAGGTGTGTGGTAGTTACATTAGTACATTTTCTGATTGGATGCTCTATTAGTTTTACCACTTTTGGTCAGGCCTTAGAGAAATTTCAGGAACTGTCCCAATTCAGGGCTCATTGTCTCTCTTAGTCAGATGTCCCAGGGACTGACTCTGGTAGGGCTAGTCCTCCCTCTCAGCTGCTATTGACTAAGGACCCGTTGTCTGTGGCTCTCCCGAGGAGCCTTGTCTGCTTCCTTGGGAAACTGAAACTTAAGGTCTAACATATCTGCCTGTTCTAAACTGGAGTGGGTTAGGTCCTCTCACTCTCATACAGTACAACTTGACTACAGTTGCTCTCCCTTCACTCCTCATAGACATCCCCCCCTCCGACCTCCTCTCCCCCTAATTCACTCCCCCTCCATTTCTCTTCAGGAAAGAATAAGCCTCCCAAAGATATCAACCAATCACGGCATAACAAATTAGTTAGACTAGGTGCAAGCCCTCATATTAAGGCTGAACAAGGCAACCCGGTAGGAAGAAAAGGGTCCTAAGACGAGGCAAAAAAAAAGTCAGAGACACCCCCTCCCACTGTTAAGAGTCTCATAACACCCCAAGGTAACCAAGGTATGTAGAGGGCTTCACACAGCCATGCAGGCTCCCTGAGTGCTGCTTCAGCCCCTGTGAGCCCCTGTGAAACCCTGTGAGACTCTGTGTGCCCTGCTTAGCTCATTCCATAGACAGTATCTCCTGGTGTCCTCTGCCCCTCTGACTCCTACAATCCTTCCTCCCCCTCTCCCTTGGGGTTCCCCGAGCTCTGCCTAATGTTTGCTATGGTTCTCTGCATCTGCTCCATCTGCAGCCAGAAGTAGCCTCTCCGGTGATGCTTGAGCTAGGCACTGATCTGGCTGCCCGTATGGCCTCCGGTTGAGCAGGGGGCTTCCACCAGAGTTGTCAAAACAACAGCTTTTGAAGTAAACCAAATAGTGATATTATGAGAAATCCTCCCAGGAGAAATGCAAACAGTGTCCACCCATCTTCAGACAGTCCATTCAATGACAAACCAAAGGAAGAGTCCACCCTAGAGACCAATGAGTTCAGGAGGCTTCCGTACTGAGTATGGATAAGGATTTACTGGCGGGACTGTAGGAGACTCCCAGAGCAGCCATGCCGGAAAGCCTCGCACAACACAGATGATAGCTTCACCATTGCCACACTTAAACCTCACAACCTAATGGGCAGAATTGCACACAGAAGACTAGAGATGGTGGCTGAAATCTCAGATGAAGACCTGACAATCCTCTCCACCCCTCCTCCTGAGGGAATGTCAGGAGTCCACAGGCCCCCTGGGATGGCAGTGTCTTGGAAGTGGGCCTTGTGTTGAGGACTGCGCCCTACAGACAACATGAAAAGGTGAGTAGACGCTAGGGCTCAGTTGCATCGTGGGTGGCCATGCTCAGAGGTGGGAAGATTCTGTGAGAATGCAGATGGGGTTGTTTCTAGCCCATCAGCTGCTTTAGTATGAGAAGCATGCATGTTACACCAAGAAGAGACACTCTCTAGGCATAAAATTTTCTATATTTTCCACACTGTGTAAGACATTTTGGAACTGTTGTGACTGAAGACTGAAAGATCATCTGCCTCCTTCCCTCATCGTGAAACCAACCGCAGGCAGTTTTTATCTGTGATGGGCAAACCCTTCTTGCACTCTGCGTAAAGTTTGGGCGTTTGAAAACATGCAACGGGGAGGTTAGGGAGTCAGCCTTGGAGGGAAGCAAGCTGCTAGCATGTACCTGAGTATTCTGTGTGATTGTGGCGCCCTCTGTACTGTATGCAGTGACGGTTAATGAAATTGTCCTTTCATGTGGCACTTAGGAGAAAAGGAAGTGTTTAGGTCTTGGGTGACGGTCAGTACTGTTTATCAACTTGATACCTAGGAGGCAGACCCCTTGGGCATACCTGGAAGGGACTGTCTTGATGAAGGTTAGCCTCTGAGAATATCTTCAAGGCTTCATCTTGATTAAGTGAGTTGTTGTGTTGCAAGACCATGCCCTGGCAGAGATCCTGAGCTGTATAAAAATGGGAGAGAGCAAACTGGACACTAGCGTATATGCATGAGTGGATCCATTGCTTGCCACTCCTGACTGTGGATCTACCAGTGAACTGCTGCCTCAAGCTTCTGCTGCCTCAGTTTATCTGCTGTGGTGGGTTAGACCTAGAAGTATGCAATACAAGAACCCCTTTTCTTTGCATTATCAGTCAGGGTATTTTTTTTCACAGCAACAGAAAAGAAACTAAGACGGTCACCCTACAAAATATCCCTTAAGAAATCAGTTTCCACCAGCAGCCAAGGATCTGGTCTAAAACAAAAAATCCTTTTCCTTCACAGCTTCGGTTTGGTCAAGGTAGGATAGAGAATAGACGGCTCCAAAGTCAGAATTGTTACTTTGAACCAATCAACTTCTAAATCGCAGCCAGCTCTAGGATTCAGTATACTTTTCAGGATGCGAGACTCCGGTCATTGGCTAAGCCTCAAATCCTGCTCTAGTTAGTGGCTTGTTGCCTTCAGAAAATGATGGCCTGATGCGAGCTTGCCTAAGTCGAAAGTGGGAGAAGCTGGTGTTGACTAGGATACAAAACAAAATCCGTTTACAGAAGAAGCCCGCCCTGGTTAAAGAAGCAATCAGTTTTTCCTGCTGGGCCTCCCTTGAAGCTTCCATCTCCATTCTTCTCACCAACAGTAAATAGGAACCATTGGTTACATGTGTAACAACTTAGTGTTTTTCCTCTCAACTTTTATCCACCGTTCAGCAAGGAGCACATATTCTTTCCACCTGTTCTGATTGTCGTTGGTGTTAGTAAACGAGAAGAAAGGAAACCTTTCCACTTGGGTTTACTCAGAGAGAGTTAACATCTGATTTTACATGGAACTCCTTAAAAGAAAAAAGAACAACGAGCCCGAAGCACTCCTTGCAGAGGGCGTGGAAGCATTTGATGTCCTAAGGCTCGTGCGTAAAGGAATGTTGTTTTGAAATGTGCAGTGAAGGCAGGGAAAGAGATCCAAAGAAAGTTCCCATTGAGACAAAATCAAATCAACTCACCACCTCACAGGGACCAGTGGGCCCCCTTGGCTCTGTGCCCAGCATCTGCATCCAGAGTCCCTTGAAGCCTGGGTGCCTGCAGTGATGTGTGAGCATGTGGCTTGTCGCTGGGCAGAGGCTCTAAGTCTTAGGGTCTAGGGGAACCCTTTTTTCTTGTGATGGTCAAGGAGGTTGCAGGAAGTATCCCAGAGGCACATAGAACTTCCCCACCAGCCTCTAATGCATTGGTTCTCAACATGTGGGTCGCGACCCCCTTGCAACCCTGTAGCTCCAAAACTATTTACATTATAGTTCATAACAGTAGCAAAATTACAGTTATAAAGTAGCAATAAAATGACTTAATTGTTGGGGGGGTCACCACAACATGAGGATCTGTATTAAAGGTTCCAAAAGCAAATCCATTCAAATAGAAAATAAAAATGTATTCTTATTGAACACACAGGAAACCACCAAGTACAAAAGTCACGGAGAGGAGCTATGCTTTAGAAAGTGTTTGAGTGTGTTCCCCAAAACTTGGTTAGATGTTTAGTGTTAAGTGTTAAATCATGGTCCACATGCCCTCGGAAAGAACTAATGTAATTGTCCTGGGAACTTGGTCAGTTCTGAAAGGGGTGTTATAAAAGAGCAAGCCTGGCTTCTCCCTCCTCACTCTCAGTTTCTGTCCCCGTGTGACCTCTCCTGTTTGCCTGTGTTCCTGCCATGATGTCATCCACTCTGGGGTCCCCACCAGAACAAGGCTGCTATTGGCACTGTGCTCTAGAACCTCCAGACTGTGTATCTCTTTCCTTTCCCAAGTACTCAGAATGCATGTTTTATTGTATAACAGATAATGGGTTCATTTGGTCCAGTGGCTGCTGTTTAAATGTCCCCTTAGGAGAGCAGGAAATGTGGGTCGTAAGTAATTGTAGAGGAGTAAATGATCTTTAGGGAAGATAAGGGCCCAAAGAACTGACAGCCCTATAGGATAAATGTCTCCTGGGCTTGGGATGTAGAGGTCAACTTCCGGTCTCTTCTACTGGATACCTTCTGGCTAATGCAGGGTCCAGGGAAGGGCTTCATCGCAACTAGTAGTTAACATCTGTTGGGGGGAATTTTCCCTAGTCAGATAAGGGACTCCTCAGAGAAAGCCTCCCTTTAGCTCCTAGAGAGGGGAGTATCCAGAGGCGAGGCTAGTGGTGTCTGTGGTGGTTCAAATGAGAAATGTTCCCAGTAGCCTCGTGTACTAGAACACTTGGTCCCCGGTGGGTGGCGCTGTTTGCAGAGCTCATGCTGCCATAGAACTTGAAGAGCCCTGCGGGCCTTGCCCCACTTCCGGTTCATCCTCTGTTCGGTGTTTGCATCCGAAGATGGGATCCCTCAGCTACCTGCTCAGACCGCCTGCTGAGACGCTTCCACCATTACGGACGCCCCCTTTGGACCTATAAGCCCCAAATAAATGCTTCTTCCTGTAAACTGCATTGAGTCGTGGGCGTAGCAATAGAGAAGAAGCTAACATAAGACGGAGCTGTCTTTATAGCACAGCGCTCCTCAAAATGCCATACTTGGGGCAGCGTTTTCTGAGCCCAACAGTAGCTGCAGGAATATCACCCGGGTGTCTGCTCTTGCAGACAAACCCACTTACTCATGCGGTTCCGCCCTGCTCCTCCCCTCCTCTCCCTTCTTCCTTTCTTCCTCTACTTTTCTTCCTTCCTTCCTCCCTTCCTCTTCCTCTCTTCCCTCCTTTTCTTTCCTTTTTCTTTTTGAGGCTGGGTTTTGCCATGTGGTCCAAGTGGACCTGGAACTCATTATCCTTCTGTTTTGGCTTCCTGACTGCAAAGGTTACAGGTATGTGCCAAGAGGCACCTAGTCAAGGTTGTTTCCCGCTTCTTTCCTTACAACACACACACACACACACACACACACACACAATGTTTTTATTTAATAAAAACAGGTTCTATGACACAGTGTTGTTCAGCTATATTCGAACCTAAGACAAGAGTCAGTAATTCTGACTTTATTTAATTTTTTGGTATTTTATTCATTGTGGATTTTTATATTAGATTTATGTATTTTTTCAAGTATTTATTGCATTTGAATATGATCTGTCTTAGTTCTCACAAGGGAGTGACTTACTTGCTGGCGCTTGTCCCAACCCAGCATGGTCACAAAACCTAAGTTCCCCTCTTTATCCCACCCTGCCAAGAGCCACCTCTCCAGGATGATGGGAGGAAGCGGTTGTTTCCAGTCTGGGCTGGGCCACAAGCAATACAGCCTTTTCTCTGACTGTCATGCAAGGCCCAGTCGGCTTTTCCTGTCCTGCCTCAGGGTTCCATGTAGTTCCAGGGCGTTTAGAGTCAGTTACTGTGCTGGTTGGAAGTTTCTAGTCCACGTTTCCTGAGACACCAGCTGGTATATTCCTCGCACCTTGCACAGACCTGTGCAGACTAAGACAGAACTTGGGGAAGAGACCATGCTATTCACCTACATCTCTCTTCCAGGACCTTGAACTTCTTCCCAAGGCCTCACGGATAACTCCAAAAGCTCTTTCTTCAGCATCCTTTTCTCCAGGGCATGGCCCTGGGACTGTGTCTCTAGAACATCACCTTTGAACGGCACTTTTGTTAGACTAGCAGACCTGTGGAAAGAATTCTGTCAGGAAACCAACCAGCTGCACTAGCAGCCCATGTTCCCTCCCAGTTAGTTACACCTAATCACCTTCCAGTGACTGAACCACCTATGCACAGGTCTCGGAGTCACGTGTGAGTGTAAAGGCAATTCCATGACTGTCCTCAGCCCCCAACAGCTGGTTCCAGATGCAGCAGAGGGACTGGAGTTTCGTGGAGTGGACATACACATCGCCATTAGGCAGCTCACCCTGAGTTATTTGCTTTTAGAACCATAAGAGCTGTCTGGGAAGAACCCAGTCTACTATTTCCAGAATGTGCTTCTGCCTCATGTGCGTACTCAGACTCCTCCCTGGAAGGTGCTTAGCTTCCCATTCAGCAGCACAAACCCAAGTCCCTGGGTTTGCCCGCTTAGGAAGAGAAGAACCTCAGTGGAGTTTCCGTTCTGTTATCTCCCAGCCTGTTTCCCTCTGCTGAATAGAATGCAGAGTTCCTTTCTTGGTTCATTAGTTCCTGGGGATGGATGGGGCTTAACTCTCCCCTTCCTTTGCACTTCTGTAGCCCATATGTATATCAGCAGTAATCACCATGAGGGTGAATTGAGACAGGATGCTAAGCACAGAGAGAGAGAGAGAGAGAGAGAGAGAGAGAGAGAGAGAGAGAGAGAGAGAGAGAAGGACTGAGACACTAGTCATTCTGAGCTTTAGAAGAAGAAACTCCTCGGAAAATCTCTCTTTGCTCCTAGGAAGGAGAAAGCTCAGATGCAAATGACTTTCAAGTCCGGGTGAACCGGGAATCAAGCTTGCTAATGACTCCTCCCTGTGAAGCAGCCCCACTTCAGAGACAAACCCAAGCTCCCTGCTCTCACTAGCCAGGAACCAGCATGCTGAAGTGATGGTAAAGCAAAGAGACAAGGAAGCCGCCTCCTTAAGTGTGCGCAGGAAGCTTGGACCTGAGAGCCTTCCTCGCCAGCAGAGAAACCAGCATTGGGGGTCCCGGGTCACAGAAGTCTTTGCAGCTGCAAAGCCTGTCTTAACATCCCAGATGGAACCCACTCCTTGGGTTTCACAGAATGCTCCCTAGCAGGAGGCCAAGAGCACTGCTGTTCCTTTCCAGGTCAGCAAGAAATGTTTTCCCACCAGGAACCATGGCTCCCTGAAGCCCTTTGGAACCCACTTTGGCTGAGAGATCTGCCCTGCATCCCAGCCTTACCTTCCTATACCCCAGTCATCACTGCCTTGAGAGAGCCAGAGCCTGAACATGTACCCCCCAGAAGAGCTGTTGGGCCACCTCCAGCAACACTCTCACCTCCCAGGCAGCAGCCAGACCCTTGAGATGCAGGCTGCTCGAAACTTCTCAAAGCTCACAAGCCAACTGGCTTCACCAGTCTTGCAGCCCAATGCCAGGAAATTCTAGCTAGCCTGCCAAGTCCTGGGGACCGAGGGACTGGGGGTGGAGGGGCTGAGGGGGTTGGGGACAGAACCTAGTAGGGATGGGAACTTGATGACAGCTGCGTTTAACCCTCATTGCTGGCCCAACTCTTCCCCATCTCTTGCTCAACCCACCAGCAATGTAGGCAGACAGCTCACATTCTAGAAAACATATTCCAGATTCCATGGGGTCCAGTGGAACCCATATTCTCCACAGATACAAGTGTGAGGAGGTCGGGTGAGAGGCAGCTACCCTGAGACCCTTGTCCAAATGGAAGGCAGGGCCTCTCTTCCGACCCAAGGTCAAGTTCGTTTCCGAATGAAAACTCCAGAGCCCCTTGTATTTGAGCTCTTGCTTTCCTCTGGTTTCCTCCATCAGACTTCTGTCATCCAAATGTATCTGCTAGGCCGGTCCCACGTGCTGCTAGTTTAGAATATGCATAGCTGCAACTCGGACAGATCTCGACAGTGTTTCTGGGGTTTCCCAAAGCAACTCCTGGCTTCTCTACAGCACAGTGTTTCAGGTCATTTCCTTTAACCTGTCCCCCTCACTTTTGCCCTGTCCCCAAGCTCCAGCCTTGTTCCCCTGGTACTCAGAATCCTTTCTCTGCTTGGCCTGAGAAAAGTGTGTACTCAGTGGAACAGATTGACTCTTTCCCTTCATGGAAGAATCTAGCCCTGGAAATTTCCCTCCCACAGCCAAGGGTAATCAGCGACCTCGTTCTCCAGCCTCAGTTCTGCTTCTATGTCCCTTTGTCGGAATCAAGTGTGTTTTCTGTGGATGGAATCTTTCCTCCTGGAACCTTCCTGGAGGCGAATCACTTCTTAAGCCATTAAGACTCTGCACTCAAGTAACTTTCACTTGTGTTTGTGAAGAAAATGTGCTCTGACTTGGAAATCTTTTCTCCACTAACTCGAGGGCAAAAGAAAGCAAGCTCTCTAAGCTAGCTAGTTTTATATCAACTTGACACAAGCCGGAGTCATTTGGGAAGAAGGACTCTCGAAAGAGAAAATGCCTCCATAAGATTTGCCAATAGCCAAGTCTGCAGTGCGTTTTCTTAATTAGTGTTCTGGGAGGACCCAGCCCATCATGGGTGGTGCTGCCTCTGGAGAGGCTGAGCAAGCAAGATGGAGACACTCGACCTTGGCTTCTACGTCACTTCCTGCCTCCAGGTTCCTGCGCTGTTTGAGTTCCTACCCCGACTTCCCTCAGTGATAAAAACTGAGACGGGAACTGTAAACTGAAACAAACTCTTCTCTCCCCAAGTTGCTTTTGGCCATGGTGTTTTCTCACAGGAATAGAAACCCTAACTCAGAAAACTAAAGGCAGTCCCCACACTGGATGCTTTTCTCCCCCTTCCAGGAAAGAAAATACGGACTAGGTCCCCTCTGCCCCGCCCCTCGCGCTCCAGGCTTGCCACTGCAGGTTTGGAGCCCAGGCCCCAAGAGCATGCAAGGCCTGCGTCAGTCAGGGTCAGAAAGCCCAGGCCAGTGCAGCGCAAGGCACTAGATGTGCTCAAGCAAGTGATGAGTGCCCAGGCCCTTCCCAGTCGGGTGTAATCCCCTGGCGACTCTTCAGTGTGGGTAGAGGGAGCTTTTCCCAGTGTCTGCTAATGCCTTCCCTAGTCCTCCCAAACCATATCTGTTCTTTCAAATAGAAAAGCCAAGGATAATGTAAGCCAGCCTGGTGTAAGACATCACACCAAACAAACGACAGAAAAGTCCACACCTGATAGTAGGTAAGATAAAACTACCAGTAAGGGCAGGCAGGGAGAGGGACAAATAAATAAAAAAGATAAAAAGATAATAAATAAAAAGATTTATTTATTTGTTATATGTAAGTACATTGTAGCTGTCTTCAGACACTCCAGAAGAGGGCGTCAGATCTTGTTACAGATGGTTATGAACCACCATGTGGTTGCTGGGATTTGAACTCAGGACCACTCGGAAGAGCAGTGCTCTTAACCGAGAGAGTCATCTCTCCAGCCCCTCAAAAAGTCTTTCAAGATCTTTTTTCGCCTTTTCTTTATTTCTCTTTCTCCCCTCTCTGTCTCTGTCTTTCTCTCTCCTTCTGTGTGTGCATGTTGGGGATTGAACTCATGACCTTGAATGTGCTAAGCATATACTTTACCATTAAGCTACACCCCAACCAAAAATGTTTGTATTATTTTTGCTTTTACATGTAAAATAATGAGTTTCATTATAACATTTTCATACATGCATATCACAATACTCTGTGTGTGTGTGTGTATGTAGTTACATCTAGGCTCAGCATGAAGAGAAACATTTGATAATTGTCTCTTTCCCTTTCCGTATCTTCTTCCTCTCCCCCTGTGGATCCTTTCTTTCCCAAGAAAGCAGGGTGGGTGTTCTCTCTAGCGCCTGCTAGATGGACCAACATTGCTGGAGCATAGATGCCTACCACTGTAGCCCACCTGCAGGAGCCAGGCAGCCCCCAGCAACCAGAGATACCCAGGTGCTAGCAGCCTGGGAGTAAGGCCTGCTGGCAGAGAGAAGGCGCCCTCAGGGCAGCGAGGCTAGGCACTCTGCCTTCCCTGCTGCCAGGCCAGACTCTGTCTCAGAGCCCTTCTGGGCTACCACAGGCCAAAAAAAGTCTGCAGGACTCTCCTCCCCAAGCCTAGAAAAATCTGCTGAGGTCAAATGAGTGCTAACTTGAGGGTGGGGGTGGGGATGAAGTCTGAAGCTGCCACCACCACCACTAGCAGCCTCCAGCCCTGGAAGCCGCACAGACCGCAGAAAAGTCTGAGTTTTCAGGTTGTTCAAACTCAGAAAGTTCAGCCAGAGAAGTGCCAAACATCTGCCTTTTACAGCCCAGCACCGCCAGTGCGCTCACCGCGATGGCCTTTTGTAATGCCATGGCTCCATCTACAGCCTGAACAAGGAGTATCCACACTGGGTTTCTCTGTGAGCAGCGGAGAGGGGGGCACAGGCTCATTGCAATTAACACTAATAAAGTGTTTTCCTCTAGCTGCACTGTTTATTCAACGCAGACGTGGACTATGCTGGAAGTTATTTATTCAGACTGTGTCTACAATAACAGCTGTTCAGAATATACTAGAACCTCTTTAGCCAAAATTGGCTTGGAGTCTCTATTTTAAACCACTGTTTGTTATGAACTGAGTTAAATATCCTTTTACCACTGTTGTTTCTCTGTTGTAGCAATGGAGCCCATACGAGCCTTTAAAACGCCAAGATCCCATGTTCTTTCCCATTCTCTCAACAAACATTCAATTAGCACCTACTGTGAAGCTGGTATAGCGTTGAGTTTGACTCCATCCCAATCATCATCAGAGAGAAGGAAGGCTGTTCTGACTGGGTGAAGCATTTCCATATGGGTGGAAAAAGAAGGAAAGAAAAGACCAAAACCCTGGGTGTATCAGAAATAGAGACAGAGTAGAAACAGAGTGCAGGAGATCCTTTGATTCAGACAGAGGCGGAAGGAAGCCAGCCTCATACATCAGCAACATTTTTATCCTCTTCAGTCATCTTTCCCTCAGAAGTCTAGGTAGGCTGGTCTTGGTGTCACACACCCAGAAGCAGGAGAGTTGTGAGTTCAAAACCGGCCTGGGTTCAATAGCAAGTTTGAGGCCAGTCTATGTCCAAAAATAAGATGTAGTTAGCTTTTTCCTAAATAAGTAACTGTTTTGTGGGGGAAAAAAAAGATGAAAAAAATAACCTGTAAAAAGCTTAGCAAGCAAAACTAAATTGCACTTTATTGATAAACATGGCGAGGTCTTTTTACTGGCCCAGGAGAGATGAGTACTCTACCTGTCTGCGTGTTCCATGTGATGTTGACTTACTATGAAGCCTGCTCAAGTGAACATATCATTTATGCTGCACATGGTCACTGAGTTGTTGACAGTTACAGGCTTTGTATAGGCATTCCCAACATTCCCAAAGAGAAACATCTATCTACGGAGCAAGGGAGAGCTTCCAACACTCTGAGACATGCCTCCATCTGCCAGCCAGGTTCAACCTCCTGGACTTTCGCATCATGTCTGGACCAAAATCTACCATCAGGATCCCTGAGTGCTCAGCCCCAGAGAGACTGGGCTGGGAAGCAAGTGGTGTCCCCAGGATGGGCAAGGGCCTTGGGAACATCACAGTATAGGCTGGTTGGAGCAGTGCAGACTGGTTCCTGATAACTGCTCTACCTTGCGGCCGATTTAAATAATAATGTCTCTAGAGAAACAGATAGTGTAGCATGCTTTTGACCTGGGGTTCAGAAGATTATGGAAGACAGGACTGTTTTACCTGTCTTCAGCAGCCCTGTCCCACCTTGTCATGACTAACGTCATTCCTATTTTGCTTTTCCTTCTCCGGTGTCCTTCTTCCCATATTCGGCTCCGGAGGGAACTGCAGTTGTTCCTCGGTATCCATGGCAACTGGTTCCAAGACCCTAAATCCAAGGTCACTGGAGCCTGATGTTTGCATAGAACCTCTTGCACACCCTCCTTCTGCTCCAAACCAGTCCTGGATTTCATAGGACACTGTGATCACTGGCTGTGTAAGTGGTGGTTTTGCCGTGTATTTAGGGGATTATTACAAGAAAGAATGTAAATAGTTCAGGCCCAATTAAGTTCAAATGTTTCGCATCTGCGGTTGGTTGAAATCCAAAGGTGCAGAAGCTTGGGATGTGGGATGTGGAGTGTCAGTGTTGCTCTGGTCTTTGACAGGACCCAGGCTGCTCTCAGTGTGAGGCAAGACCTAAGGGACCTGTGCACGGCTGATGATCTTTCTTTAGATCTTTCTTGGAAATGGAAGCATTTTCTAGGCTGTGTCTTTTAGTTCCTGGCTTTCTGCAGAGTAGAGAAAACATCGCAAAGTTTTGTGAAAGGCAGCTCTTACAAGGATGGGACCACAGCAAAAGCGAAATAGCAACAACAAACCCGGAAGGTTTCAGCAGAGACCCCGAGAACGTGGGAACCAAACATCCTTCTAAGCGGGAACTGAGGCAGGACTTTCCGCGCCCGAGGCTGGAGCAAGAAAGTACGTGGCTCTCCCACTGCCCGTGCAGGAATCCTTCCATAGGTGATTTACCTACACGAGTGAACCATCGCAACCTTAGACAGGCTGGGCGCCGACCAGGAGAGTTATCCAGGAGTCTTTCAAAGAAACAACCCGTTATTGTGTTTTCCCCCTGCGCCCTGGGCTAGGAAACCTTGAAAGGCGGGGAACCCTGACCTTATCCTTCTCTCTGTCTCATGCTACCGCTGGGAAACACCATTTAAGAAGACTACGAGTGGTCGCCCTCAAATGCGCCATCCCAGCCCTGCCTGGAATGCAGGGAAGTAGCCCAATTCCAGGCCTTTCATGTTACCGTCTTTTGTCCCCGCCACACACACCCTACCCCACAATGTGCATGTGTCTGTCACGTGCGATGCAACGAGTGAGCGTGTGCTTTACTACACTGGGGCTCTAGCTGTCCTACCTGGGTGCCCGGGGTGTGGAGTAGCGGCACAAAGGAACTGAGCAAGTGAGAGAGCTATTCTGCAGGACACCCTTCCTCTAGTCTCTGTGTCCCTGGAGGATGGCGCTCTCAGGTTCTCCCAGGTTCTCAGCCCATCACTCTGATCCTTCTATCCAGCCCGAAAAACATGAAAGGTCTTAAGACGGCAGCCATCCTCAGCACAGGAGAGGACGCCTGATGTGGAGTCCAGCAGCGCCCACCACAGGGTCTTGAGCACACCAGGTGAAAGAGCAAGGCCACAGTTGAGATGCCAGAGCTGGCCACCTGCTACTTGTACCCTCTAAACCATCTGACCACTTACTTTTTTCAAGTATAATTTTTAAAATTACCTTATCATTTTTTTTTATTTATGTCTGTGGGTATTTTGCCTGAATGTATGTATGTCTGTGCTTACTGAGGCCAGAAGAAATCATCAGAGCCCCCTGGAATTGCAGTAACAGATGGTGAGCCACCATACGGGTCCTCTGGAAGAACAGCCAGGAGAGTGAACAGCTGAGTCACCTCTCCAGCGTCTAACCATTTACTTTTTAATAAATTAATTTACTGAACCGGAAGCAATTTGTTTATTATGTATGGAGACACTATTTTTTTTATTCTTAAAAGATTTGTTTTTATTTTTTAATGTGTATAAGTGTTTTTCTTTTAAAAAAAAAAAAGGACATTAAATCCCCTGGAAATGGAGCTACAGATGGTTGCAAGCTGCCATGTGGGTGCTGGGAACTGAGCCTGTATCCTCTGTAAGGGCCATCAGTGCTCTTAACTACTGAGCCACCTCTCCACCCCATAATAGAATATTTGAGACTAGCATTTCAGTAGATCCCGGGTCATATATAATTACTGACCATGTTCCTGGGCACTGGACCTCCACAGTCATCACTGGCCTCTCCCAGATAGGAAGGCTAGATATAACTGTTTTCCAGGCTTGTTCAGTGCCAAGAATCACCTGGAAACATATCCAAATATGAAGCAAATGCTGGGCTCCCTTGGTCAACAGCTGTGGAAGGGCATGATGGTCTTACTGTGAAGGGTCCCAGCTGGTTGTACTGATCGAGCCATCTGACGAATATGGAAGATGTTGAGTTAGTCGTGGAGTCGACACCAAACCCCACACTCTAGCTCTACATGTGGCAAATAAAAGCACGGAATAGTCATTTAAATTTGAACTTCAGACAAACAAGGCATTATTTAAGTCTATCCTGTTGCGATTCAGAGGACATACTTATACTAAAAACCTCCTTCCGCCTGGCCAGCCTGGCAGATGCTCTGAGCACCGTGTTATGGACAAGCTAAAGAGTCTCATTGTGTTGCCTAGAGTGGCCTCAAACTGTGGGCTCATATGGTCCTCCATCCTAAGCCTCTTGGGTAGCAAGGACCACACCTGGTGTAAAATGTCTAATCTTTACAGGAGAACACACTGTTGGGAGAACAGTTGTTCTGAACCCAGCTCTGGGAGCCTCTTGGCTAATCAGTTCTTGTTCTTGTGGTTCTCCAAGGTCTCCTGAAGCTCAGGCTGGCCTCCAACTCAGTGTCTAGCCAAGGATGAGTTTCTGCTTCCACCTTCCAAGAGCATGTCACAGCTGTGCACTGCGATGGCCAACGCTCACCACGGTCGTGGTCACTGTCACCTGTGTGCCTGCACGAGCAAGCCTGCAACTCTTCCTCCATCTCCTGGAAACAAAACTTTAAAAAAAAAAAAAAAGACAGAGGTTTTATTTCTTGAGACACAGAGGTTTAAAAACACAATTCAGCTTTTCAGTGAGGCCTCGAATCAGATTTGAGCGTGGGTGGCATTCACTCCCCGGTGTGTTTATTAATATCAAAATAATTTTTCTCAGTCATATGCACTTTTTCCATGACAAAGTTCTCCAAGTTCCTCAGCCCTTCAGTGTGTACAGCTGTGTGCGATGACATTGGACACCAGGGTAAGGGCCTCCCCAGGCACATGGGGTCGGATCAGTCTCTCTGCTGGAGAGGTCGGAAATAGCGAGGATTTGGAAATCTCATAGTCAATTATAAAGCAGACCTCCCTTGAGGTGAGAGGAGGGGAATTCAGAGATGAATATGAAAATCCATAGCACTGTATGGTCTCAGAATGAAATGTTTTCTAAATCAAATTAAGCTACATGGTGGAAATTGAGGAGCAAGAGTCCTTAAGGTGACTTTTAAATGAAAATGAAGTGTCGGTTAGTAAGTTACAGGAGTTCCATGATACCGCGTGGCAGGCTGGTGTCTCATTAATTTCAAACATAGATTTTTATGTGAGCCCATTTGATTATAATTTGATTATCTGACCCTGTAATTAAAGTTTATTGCCAATTTGGAGGCGTACATGTAAAATGAACTGGTTTTCTTCAAAGCAATATACAATCCTTTGGACTCGTTGGCCTCTGCTTCTGCATTTAAATGGAAAAGTCAGTTGTAACGTGACAAACAGGTTGAGGTTTTGATCATTAATCCTGCTAAAGCAATATTCATAAATTCAATTCCGAATCAGTTGGAATACTTTTCTTTTATTAGTTTCTGTGTTATTAAATGAGATTGTTTCTGACTAATATATTTCTGGACTCAAACTGTAGCTCCGAGCTGTTATTCAAATCAAATAACATGCCCCTTACTTGTGCCTCGCACTAATAAATGCCAACTTGTGATACATTTGCAAGAGGCTGTCAGTGATATTAAAGGAGGCAATAAAGCCGAGAATGTCTCAAAGTGAGCTGATGTTTCTAAAGAGTGATCTTCCTCATTTTTCTTCACATACACAAAGATACTCGAACCTTTTGTCTTAACGTAAAAAGACACGGCTTGGTTCATATGACTATTGCCAGCACTTTCTTGGCCAAAACATTGGCTTAGGAAACTCCTAACTTGAGGTTCCTGAGCATGGGAAATGGGATGGGGATTTCCGGGTCATTTTCTTTAGGAAACTAACTGCGGAAGAGATAGGTCTTTCTTCCGGCTCCATCGCTTTGACACTAGAAAAACTCTTCATGGATGTAAGGGCCAACTGGCTTCGAAATCTGCTACCTCATTGATCGCTAGTGTTGATCTGACTGATCCGGCTGGCTTCAGGGTGGCCCCTTCTCCCCTCACGGCTCCATGTGTGTGTCCTGAAGCTAAAGCTATGCATGCAGTCAAAAAGGACCACCTTCCCCAAATAGAGGATTGGTCTTCGGTCAAGGGTATATGAGAAAAACTCTTCACAAACCAATCAGCCCTGTAATCATGTGTAAAAGCTGCATAGGGGCAGGATTCAGGTGCCCAGTTAGTTTGAACCACCAATAGATGATAGTCTGATCCCCAGGAACAGTGACCACTCGTTACTGGTCACCTATCCTTTCTCCCCATTAATAAGACCTGACTATACAATTCAAGAGGCAGGCAGCTTATACTCACCAATCTTTACCGTATTCTTTTTGGATAATCATAATGACCTTGGGGTTTTTCACTGCTCTGGAAATTTTCCCTGAGCACCCACATTTGTGCCCCAAAAAAGATCCTCTAGACGAGGGTGCCTTTCCCTTTACTGAGACGCTCTAGGTCTACTCTCTGTTTCTGGGTCCTTTTCAATCCCTCCTTATCTCACAATCATTATGGGCAGGAACTATCTTTCCTGCCCCAGAAAGAATATTTTAGAGTCATTGGTAAAATTCAAGTCTCTTTATTGCCAGAAACCTTAGAGGCCACTGTTTTGCTCATGATTCTTTTCTTAACACTCAAGCCACCGAACATCGCATGGCACCAAGCCAACCTGCACACCGTAAGGACCTGACCTATCCTCAGCTTGAATCCTTGGCTTGAGTGACAAGAGAGGCAGTTCATCCCAGGGCACACTCTAGAACATTCCTCCTGGCTACCTAGCACTCAGCTGAGTGGTTTGCCGAAGGAACAGGAAAGAAACTAAAGGGAGGAGCTGGCTAGTGAGAAGGGGCCTTCCTCTATCCCCTCAGCCTGCAGGCAGCTCTCCCCAGACGACTGACCCAAGAGAAAAGATGGTTTCTATCAAGGAAGTGATGCCAAGTCTGGAGATGGAATGTGTGAAGTGTGCAGGGATTACGGGAAACATGGACTTCAGCCGGTTGGAGAGCCCATGTCCTCAGAGGACTGGCCAACAGAAAGCTCTAGATCCATTCTTCCTGCTCAGAGTTGCCTGGCCCCAAGGCTATACTGAGCACAAGCTCAGGCAGGAAGTGACTGGTGCCAGATCTTTTGGTTTTGGCTTCAGAAATGGATCACCTGATATGTGTGGTTCTTGCTGGCAAGCAATGTTCTGTAAATGTCGCCTTTATTGTCCTGTTGTCTATGAGGCTTACTGCTAACCTAGGCCTAGTTCTGGACGCTTCTAGCATCTATACAATCTAATCTAGGCCCAGAATGTTTTCAGCCTCTGAGACTTGGTGCTGACTATGCTCACCCTTTCTGTCTTTTCTGCACTCTGGTGCCTGGTTCGACTCAGCTGTTCTGGCTCAAACTTCTCGCCAAGCTGACGGATTTGATCTGGCTTCCCTCTTAGCCTCTGAATTGCTCTGCTTTGCCTCAAACTAATTCTAAAATCTGTTCTAATCTTCTGGCTCCTTCTTGTTTCTCGGTTGTTCTGTCCTCACCTGTGTCTAGCTTCTTCTCTTTTTTCTGTCTCCCTATAACTGCCCCAGTAAAATTGTAAAATTGTCCTCTCTCTCTCTGTCTCTCTCTGTCTCTCTCTCTCTCTCTCTCTCTCTGTCTCTGTCTCTCTCTCTGCCTCTTTCTCTCTCTCTCTCTGTCTCTGTCTCTCTCTGTCTCTCTGTCTCTCTCTCTGTCTCTCTCTCTGTCTCTCTCTCTGTCTCTCTGTCTCTCTCTCTCTCTCTCTCCCCCTCTGTGCTGCTCCCCCTCTGTTGCCTCTCCTTCCTCTCTGTTCTCCCGAGAGGGGCGGATCCTATTCTGTCAGATCTTGCTCTGATTTGTCACTTTGCCTCTCAATTAGACGTCACTTTTAAACAGGGCTGCTTCCTTCTACCAACTAACTTTACCTTCATTGTTTGGGATTAAAGGTGTGTACCAAGGGCGTGTCTGAATTCCAACCAGATCGCACGCGTCTTTGGATATGACCAGATCGACCTTGTTGCTGGATTAAAATTCCTCTACAGTGTTCACACTTCTGTGAACCCTCAGGCTTCCGTGATGTTCAAGGAAGAGTCACCAGCCTCCGCCTAACCATGCTTCAGGATGTGACATCTAAAGCAGGCTATTGTGGGTGTTGCTAGAGGACAGGACTATTGTGACAACTCCTCCTTGCACTGAGCAGAGGTGACTGGAAGTGAGGGCTTATCTTGGTGGTCCACTTGACACACCTAGAAAGAGAGAATTTCCTTTGAGGAATTTCCTCCATCAGATTAGCCTGTGGAAGGGGGGAGTGCATCTTTTTCTTGATTGCTAATTGATGGGGGAGGGCCTGTCCCACAGTGGGCTGTGTCACTCCTGGGCACATGAACCTGGGTTGTATAAACAAGCTAACTGAGCGCAAGCAGAGCATAAGCCAATAAGCAGCTTCCCTCCAGGGTTCTCGCCCTCACTTCCCTCAGACAAATGGTTACTGAAAGGTGTAAGAAGAAAAGAAGCCTTTCCTCCCCCAGGTTACCTTTGGTTCTGGTGTTTATAGCTCAACAGAAAGCAACCTAGAACACTCAGGATCATGGGGTCTCAACCCTGGTTGCTTGCTGCTGGCAGTGGCAGCTCCTACAGACTGTTACATACAGGCTCCTACAGACTGTTGCGTACAGGCTCCTACAGACTGTTACGTACAGGCTCCGACAGACTGTTACGTACAGGTTCCTACAGACTGTTACGTACAGGCTCCTACAGACTGTTACGTACAGGCTCCTACAGACTGTTGCATACAGGCTCCTACAGACTGTTACGTACAGGCTCCTATAGACTGTTACGTACAGGCTCCGACAGACTGTTACGTACAGGTTCCTACAGACTGTTACGTACAGGCTCTTTCAGGCTGGCAAGCAGGAAACTCTTCTCCCCAAAAGTGATGAAAAAGAGGCCCAAGGGGGGAAGCCTTTGTTGCCTACCAAATACACAATCCCAGTGCTTGCCTGTTTGTCTACAGTCCGAGCACTACCTGTGACTCTGAACCCTGTCTTTGTGGAAAGCTGTAATTCATGTACCACAGCGTCCACTACCTCATGCGGAGCACCCAGCCTTTAGTACATTCAGAAGCAGTACAGGGATTCTCTTTCAATCCTGAACACTTCATCACTACCAAAATACGTGCTGTCTTCTGAGTGATGACTAGAGTTAAGGCGGACCAGGTCTGTGGGCATGGATGGTGATAACAGTGGGTACCAGAGGGTTTATTGTGTACTTACTGTCTACCAGCTTCTGTGCATGGACATACATTTATGAAAATTACATATTCTGTATAGCCAACACCACAAACCAAATCAGTGGATGACATGGTTACATTCTTGGAATCAGGCTGCAGATGATTTTTTTTCTCTCCAGGGTCTATTGGAATTGATGGGGAGTCTCCCTGCAAGTAGAGATAGCCACTGTACCTAAGTCCTTTTTTTTTTCAATTTATTAAAAAAAATTGAGACAAAGTCACTATGTGGCCTTAACTGGCCTAGAACATATTATGTAGCCAGACTGGCCTCAGACTCAAATAGATCCACCTGCCTCTATCTCTCGAGTACTGGGATTAAAAGTGTGCGCCACCATGCCTGGCCACATTAAGATTTATATTATGACAAAATACACACTGACATGTTTGCCATTCCAGTAGTTAGAAGTTTGTTGGCATTAGGTACCCTCACAATGTTATACAGCCATTATCAATAACCATTATCACTACCCATTTCAGCATCCTAAGTGAAAATCTGGAGAGGTGACTTGGTGATTTAAAATATGTACTGCTCTTGCCAAGACCTGAAGAATTTGAGTCCTGGTACTCAACATTAGGTGGCTCACAACTGCCTGGAACTCTGGTTCTAGGGGAGGCTGCCTCTGGCCCTCACTGGTGCACACACACGCACACACACACACACACACACACACTTAAACTTACATACACACACACACACACTCACTCACACACATACACACACACACTTACACATGCATTCACTCACTCCCACACACACTCACTCACACACACACACACACTCACATACACTCACACACATACATGCACTTAATTAAAGCTAAAGAATTATGTACTCTTCAAACACTAAGTCCCATTCCTCCTCCTCTCCAGCCCTCAGTAACTACAGTGGTTTGGATCTGATTTTTCCCCTAAAGATTTGTGTGATGGAAATTTGTCAGCCAGGCAGTGACAAGTGTTGAGAGATAGTGTATAAGCTCCTGGAGGCACTGCCCTTGGAAACAGTGGCTGAGCCCCAGACTCCCTGGCTTCCTGTTTGACTGCGCGTCTTCTCACTCCCCTGCCTGTGCCCTTTGAGCACCTGTCATTCCTGCTGGTCAAGAGAAGTCATCATCAGAGCTAAGGCCAAATGTCACTTTTCAACATCCAACCTTCTTGTAAGTTATTTCATTTAGTGATAAGAAGTGGGTTGATATAGTGACCGGTTAAGCTTTCATTAAGAATTTCTTATTCTCGCTGCCTCCTCAGTGAAATCATCCAATACTCTCCCTTTTGTACTTGGCTGGCTTTGCTTAACATGACATTATCAAGGTTCACCCAACTCCTAGTTTGAGAATTCCATTCTCTTTATGGCTGAATAACTATATGTATACACCATGCTAGGGGAGGGGGGCTGTCTTCCACTACCACATGTTCTCGGTGTGGCTGTATCCTGTGGTACTCGGTCAGTGGTATACTTCCTCTGCATCCTTGCCAATATTTATCTAACTTTGTGGTCATAACCATTCATCTACCTAACTTGTGTTCAAAGCTCATACATAAAATAGAGATCTGTGTATTTGGGGGATAAGGTGTTATCAGCGCAAATTCGACTAGTCTGGGAAATTACAAAGGCACAGACATTTTCTGGACTCAGTTTGCCTCATTGGGGGTGGGGAGATATTATTGAGACAAGATCTTGCTTCGTAGCCCAGGATGACCTCAAACTTTTAATCCCCCTGCCTCAGGATTAAGAGTCTAGAATTATAGACACATGCTACTGTGCACAGCTGCGCTTATCTCTTTATTTGGGAATTCTCCATTCCAGTGTCTACTACTATTCCTGTCTGTAAGAATCCCTGGGGGAATTTTTTTTTAAAAGAATGATGTATTTATTTGTATTTTATGTGTATAGATGTTTTGCCTGTGTGTATGTCTGTGCACTGTGTACATGCAGTGCCCAGAGAGGCCAGAAGAGAGCACATGACCTCTGGAACGGAGTTACAGATTGAGTCACCATGTTATTGCTGGGACTTGAACTCTGGTCCTCTGTAAAATCAACCAGTGCTCTAACTGCTGGGTTATATCTCTGGCCCCTGCTAGGGGAAACTGTTAAAACCTGAGGCTGGTGGCACAGGAGTTCTGCTGTGAGAAGTCTTGGCGGGGTTAGACGGAGACTCTGAAGCTACCCCACCATGGTTCTTGCATGCAGTCACAGCCATAAGCACTGCTCTATACAAACAACATTCACCCTCTGCCCACTGCCCAGGCTCAAGCACAGGTAATGCTCAAAGCTGTCTAGATGTTGGGACAGCTTTACTGAGATAATTCAAATCCCACGCAAGTTACCCATATAGCAGTCAACATAAGACCTTATTGTTGAAGATGCCACACACTTTAGGGTTGCAGGCCATAATGGAAATCAATATGAAACTGTGAATCTCGCCTCTTGCTGGCTGGAGGAAGGTGTATACAGGCCCCTGGAGTAGAAGAGTCAATAGAATTTTCTTGAGAGCCAGACTGCCCCAAGACTTTCTCAGAGGCCCTGATGAAAGTGCAAAAGGAAGTTCAGATTTGTGTCTTTGTCCAGGAGTAGAGTTGATAAGGCTAGTCTGGGGCTGGAGCTAATGTCTCAAAGGAGGGTTTTTGGAGACCCAACTCTTCCCCCTGGGCTGTGGTTATCAAGTCCCAAGGCAGTGTGTCTGAGGTATCCTGTATTCTCTTTGCCAACATCGTCTGACTTAGCTCTCTGTTGACCATAGCCATTACCCAATGCAAATAGTACATAGGAAGCTATACTTCTTCATAGACTTGTTTGGCATAGGCCATCAGCTTATACAAGACCTCCTGGTTACAGTTACTACTTCTGTCTTCTTTGTTCCTCAATTCCTGTGGATGTGGGTCATTATTGCATGCTCTAATAGCCATTCGCCAGGCAAGATGTGCTCACTGGTCCAATTAGTGGCCTGACTCTTAAGAGTGTAGCCAACCACTTCCTGGTTGGATCTGAGACCTGCTCCACAGGCATGTACATTATGCCTGATACTTTAAATCTGTAAGGGGGTGGGGTGGGGTGGGGGGGAAACCTAATGTTGTTTTGCTAAATCCTCATGTTGTCAACCTGCATTCTAAATATATAAGCACATCCCCATAGACCAGTGATCTTTTCAACCTTGGTCAGAGGGGCAACTTGTTACAAGTGCAGAGGCTCATAGTTGCTCAAAGAGCTGAAAAATTGCCCTTGAGCGCTCGGCCCTAAATGGGTTCTCTAGATCAACCCCTCCCCTCCCAAGGCTCAGGGAACATTATAGAAGAAGGGGCGGGAAGAATGTAGGAGCTGGGGGATGGGAGAGGTCCTCTGAACTGCTGTCGGCTTCCCATGCTGCACCCATGGGTCATCTGTAGAAGAGCTGCACAGATCTGACCACTTAGCCTTCCAGCTTGGGTGGGGGTGGGGGTGGGGGTGGGCAGTGGGGGATGGGAGGGGGAGCTCCCAAGGCCCCAGTCCTAGCTGAGGAGCTATCATCAGCCGGTGGCTGCAGGACAGAGTCCATTGTCTTTAACGCTGTGGCCCCTTGTAGGTTGCTCCTGCTCCTGTAGATGGCTCCACACTCACGCACAAGTGGGCAGCGCTGACCAGACTCAGTGAGTTCTTAAAAATAAATGAGAGTCGAGGAGGATCTAGGGGAAGGGGGTGATAAGGGTTGGATAAGATCAAGATACATTGTATACATGTATAAAGTTAAATAAGGCTGGAGAGATGGCTCAGTTAGTAAGAGTGTATACTCCTCTTCCAGAAGACCTAAGATCAATTTCCAGCACCCACCATCTAAAGGGTAACACTAGTCTCTGTGATCATTTGTATTCAGGTGTACATATACCTTCACACATAAACACACACACAGTATTAAAATATTTAAATATGTATACAGCTATATATGTCATCTATATGATATATGTGTCGATGGCTTTTCTGACCATTATCACAATCAATGTTAAAAAAACGCTTCCCTGGAAGGAGAGGTGCAACCCCCACAAGTTGTTCTCTGACCTCCAATCAGGCGCCATAGCGTGCGTTCCTCTGTAACCTGCCCCTCAACATACACACCAAATAAATAAATGGCTTTTCAATAGTTTTAATTTTTTAATTAAAATATAATTGTATCATTTTTCCTTTCCTCCCTTCAACCCTTCCCATGTACCTACCCCCTCGCTCTCCCAAATCCATGGCCCCTAATTCTTTAATTGTTCTGTGTATGTGTGTACATATGTATATATGTATGTATGTATGTATATTACATCATCTCTAAGGGAGACCCTCTAGTCACTACCCGTAGTCCCTTCCTCCCCAGAAGTCAGCACTTCACACAGCAGGCCAGCTGGCAATAGTGGCATTGTCCCTTTGCTCTTGACAAGCCCTCCTGAGGCTTGACCTGGCTAAGCCCTCTGCGAGGAGGTCAGACAAGACATCTGGGAAGAGTGCAGAGATCGGTCAACCAAGGTCCACCTGGCTGTTCATTGGGAGCACAGTGAATAGAAGTAAAAGAATAGGTTCATAGATAGACAAATACAAACCAAACCAAAGTAAGAGTGTCTCTGAGTGGGAAGTTTGTCAGTGACTCGTGGGAAGTATTATTGGGTGGCACACAGACACGACATTGCAAAGAGCATCTCAGTTTGGTGCTAATCGGTCTTTAACGCTTCTCTTCACCGTATCTCCCAGAAATACAGATATCAATCCAGGTCTGCATATGCTAGCCTAAACCACCACCATGCTGCTGTTGCGGTCATACTTCCTTGCAATTGGCTGGCACTGGTGATTATATTTATATTACTACTGTAATACAAAGTTTACTTTGAAAAAAATACACATTTAATTTTAAGTTTTAAAAACCAAGTTTATTTGAAGAAAGCGATTATTTCAACAGCAGAGCAGATGTGGCCGGTGCTGTCCTAAGGACCCTAGGATGCGCCCGTGGTGGGTTTCTGGGTCTGAGGAAAGCCCCAGCTTATTATTCAGGAAACTGCCTGCTGTAAATCCACAGACTGGTGGCTAAGCGTCTGTAACAGAGGGACCGTAGGCATCGGGTCCCAGACACACTCTTTACAGGTCGGGAGACAAAGATTCTGAAATTCGAGGGTCCTCACCTCGTCCCTGAGGGAGGAGCCCCAGGCTCTGTGGCTGTGGCCTCTGCTGTGCGGGGCGTTCTAGTCCCAGCGGTAGCTTGTGTGTCACAGGGTGTTCCTCTTTTCCCAGCTGACTCAATCAGATAGCACATTTAGCTTCCGGTAATGCGAGTAATGAGTCCTGAGAATCCCTTGGCTCTGTCACAGCCGCTTCTGAAAGCTCCAAGGGCGAGTCTCGTTTGTGAGGAATCACGGAACTTTCTTCTCTGAAAGTAAGACAGCGTCCTGCAGCTCTCACTTGCTTTCCTTCCGGATGCTCGGATGCTTGGTGGGAGCTTGCTTCCTGGACCCTGCTGGCTTTAGAAAGAATTTTATTATGCAAGAATGGGTATAAACTTCACCTTTTTGTTCTCCCTCTAGGTCTGGGCATTGAACCCATGGCCTTGCGTATGCCAAGCAACTGCTCTCTGCTGAGATACACCCCTACCTCCGTAATCTGTCTTTTTCACTTGGCGTAGAGTGTTTGAAAGCCACTCATACTCTGCAGAGTAGCGACTCTTTCTACTGCTGGCTGGGGCGCCTCCGCAGGTAGCACAGTTGTTAGCTGTTCTTTAGCATGAAAATGCTTCTGCTTTTTCTGTCCTCTAAAAGTTGTATTACCTTCCGATTTAACGGAATGGTGATATTTCCTTCTGATCCTTGAGGCCCGGTGTGAACTGGCTCCACTCACACCTTTTCCCAGGGTGCTTCCCTTTGCTGCCCATCATGGGCACCAGCTGCAGTGACCTCTTGACATTTCTGCACAAGGCTCCTCCTGTTGGGTGCTCACTGGCCCTTTGCCCTGTATTTCCCTTGTAACACAATCTGCAGTGTTTTGTTCACTTTTTTTGTGTCATCTTTAAAAGATGAAAATCCTTGTCAAAATCTGATCAGTTACACTGGTACTTAACGGGTGTTTTGTTTTTGTTTTTTGATGGAATGAACATATATGAACGAGACTGGGAAAGGGCTCAGGGTTGGGCCTCTCCTTGGTCTCCAGGGCTGAGTTACAAAGTTTGCACTCCATAAACAACGGGAAAACAGAGCTTAGAAAAGTTCCTTGGGAAAATAGTCTGTTCATCTGAAATAAAGTGTCAGTTTCTGCAGGCATAAAATCAAGGATGAATGTACATATATCTTACAGACATTGAGTATTCAACATATATGAACCAGGGATGTGGCTGTTAGCATTTCAAATAGATTAGACTAATTTTAATTCTTACAATGTTATAGAATGTAGAGGCCTTTTATTTCTCCCCAAATATCTAGCTTTGTTTTCCTTCAGAGCAGTAAGCAGAATAAGTAGAGATGATGATGGCAATGTATATATGACATTGTATACATGACATTGTATATATGACATTGTATACATGACATTGTATATATGACACTGTATACATGACATTGTATACATGACACTGTATACATGACATTGTATACATGACACTGTATACATGACATTGTATACATGACACAGTATACATGACATTGTATATATGACATTGTATACATGACATTGTATACATGACATTGTATATATGACATTGTATACATGACATTGTATATATGACATTGTATACATGACATTGTATATATGACATTGTATATATGAATTGATGGATAAATTGGTACATGTGTGTCTCACTTTAGTAACACTAACAGGATACATGTAAAGACATGATAACACACAATATACATGCTGTATTGAATGAGTTATTCATTCATTCTGATTTATTTTGTTTTGTTTTGATAAGACTGTGCTATGTAGCCCAGGCTGGCCTCAAGCATACCTACCTATCCCCCATGCTTCTAGAGCACTGCAATTATCCATTAATGAATGCTCAGTTCTGGGCACTCATATTAATTGTCAGGCATCTGAAATATTCATCCAGAACAATAATGAAAGTGGTAAAAAGTTCTAGAAGGTTAACAGAGAAGCTTGACATCACTCTGTTTGTTTCCCAGTTTTCAGCCTGTGGAAGAACTCGTAAAAGAATGAATGCCCAAATGGCGCTTTGGATTTGTATTGACGTGACAAGCTGAGATCCTAGTCAGTCTCCTACCCCATTCCCTGGAACCACTGCAGAGATATCAAAAAGGCCAGCTTCATTCATTGTCAGCACTTTGATCCTGCACCTCCCAAGTGTCCTTGGCTCTTTGGGATGAGGCAAGGGAGAAAGGAGACCGACTTTCAGTCCTCCTACAGCTTAGTTTAAAGGAGGAAGATGGCAGAGACTATCCCAAGGATGTCCCCAACCTCCCGCTGGCAGCAGGCACCTACCTGCTCTCACATGGTTTAACTTTAGCCTCGTGTGGGTGAGCATGCGTGCAGTGCTTGTAGGCATCAAGAGACAGGGGATGGGATCCCACCTCGGGTGGCTGCTCTAGAGGAAGGGTTCCCAGTGACTGCCACACACACTACAGGGAAGGCAAAGAGTCTCCGTACTTAAGGTGTGGATGACAACAGAACACTCCCGAAAGCCTGCAGGAGAAGTCATTAGAAAAAAAAATATGAATTACCCTTTCTCTGCCTTTTAGAATATAATTTCTTCCTCATTAGCTGGAGGTGTTAGACTTCCTTGGGGAGTGTTAAAGGATCACAGTCACTTACAGAAGAAACACAAGAGAGGAAATTATGCTCACTTCATGACATTCAGAATTAGATTTTGCAAGGCAAGCCAGGCTTATCAGGATCTCTCTGTCTGTCTTTCTGTCTCTCTCACCTCCCTCTGTCCTGTATTCTCTCTCCTTTCTCTCTGCCTCCTCTGTCTCTGTCTCTCCATCTGTTTCTCTTTCTCTGTCTCTCTCTTCTCTCTCCTCCCCACTTCATCAGATCAAGCCCCAAGCCTAGAGGCCTCAGTGCTTGGACATCTCACAGAGTGGGAAAGATGTCCCAGTGTCCCCTGGGACATGTGGTTTGTCATTTCGCGACAGCCTGTGGTCCTAGCTACTCCACAGGCTGAGACAGACGAACATCAAGTCCCAGCCTGCTAGGGATACAACCTGAGGTTGAGGCCAGCGTGGGTAATCTTATTGAAGCTTTCTCAAAAAGGTAAAGAGAGGCTGGGGGTACAGCTCGAGGGATGAGTGTTTGCCTAGGATATCCAAAGTTTCATCCATAGTACGTTAGTAGGGGGGAGAGCGACAAAACATTTAGAAAGCAATTTTGTTATTTTTAAAATTCTGTTGTATTGTGTGGGGCCAGGATTATACATGTATGTGTAAGAACACTATCAAACAAGTATGTATGCCATACTACTATGTCACACAGTCAAATGTTTTCTCTATTACATCCTGTTATTTCTCTATTACTTTATTATTTCTTCTCCATCCTTTATTTTTATTTGTTTAAGACAGAGCCTCTCACTGACCCTGAAGCATACCAATTTAGCTAGACTTGATGGCCAGCACACCTAGAGAATCTCCCTATCTTTACTCTCCAGGACTGGGATTACAGGCATGTAGCGCCACACTTGACTTTCTGTGTGAGTGCTGAGCCCAGACTCAGGTCCTTGCATGTTCACAGCAAGCACTGTCCCGCTAAACTGCTTCCACAGGCCCTCAATTTTATTTCTCACTGGCGTATTAACTTTTCTGCCTCCCCCAGGCCATCCATGCCTCAGAGTTTGGAAAACACTCGGGAGTGTGGAGGTAGGTGAGGGAGTAGCTGGATGTGTCTCGGGGACCCTGTCCCTTAACTTGGTATAGAGAAGGAAAGCTGTGACAGAAAGCAGCGCTGGGGGGCGGGGGGAGCACAGAAGAAAAGGCATTTCTGCCCAGCATCCCCTCAGACACCAGAGAGAAGTTCCTGGGTTAGTCCTCCTGAATTAGCCACACACACACACACACACACACACACACACACACACACACACACACCCCTCCCGGGGAACCATGTGGTTGTCTACTCTACTTGCTAAGGGTGAGGCAGAGCCAGTCAGGGAGTGATTAGAATTAAGAGAGAGAGAGAGAGAGAGGGAGAGATGGAGAGAGAGAGAGAGAGAACAGGTCACTACAATGTCATAAGGGACCAGAGACACTGTGCTGACTGAACAAGGGAGCTTCCAGGGCAGAGAGAATAGACAGAAACCAGAATCCAGGTTCTTCCCCAATGGGCAGATCATATCTGAGCTGTCTCACAGCAGCAATCAGCTGGGCTTTGTCTAGCCCCCGCCCCTTCCCTTTATTTTGTATCATATTGAAATTCATGAAGACACAATTGGTTCCAGACAAAATAAGCCATCTTCTCGTGTCTTTGTGGGGGTAATGGTAGGACTGAAGGGACCCAGAGATTTGGTGAAAGTGAGCTCTCCTTACTTTATCCACCACCCACTGGCCAGTGGGATGGGTGCTTTATAGTGTTTGCCAATTTCCGTGGTGTAAACTCCTCTCACTATGGTCAACTGCAAGCTACCAGTGAGTTCACCAAAAGTAGAAAGACTCAAGTCTGCAGCACACACGGGCTCTGTTGGGTATGAGGTGACAGGCTCATTGGGCTCCTGGCCCCACCCTATCTCTGCATCACAGACTTGTCATTAGGCAGCCAAGGACCAACACTTAAAACTCCTTTTCTCCAGAAGCAGGTGTTACTGCTTGTGGAAGCATCTCTCTGGCTTGGAGGAAAGCCCTCAAGTGGGGTGACTAACCATCCTCCCCAGTTCCCTCTTTCTTCTCCAAACTCTTCCAGGGCCATTTCGGGGCTCCTCGCACCTATCCAAGATATTCTTGTTTGAGCCATCCTGCCTGACAGAATCAGAGCAAACCAGCTCTTGGGGAGAAGTGGGGGAGTGCCAGAGGTCACCCTAGCTGTCCCCCTGCCTCCAGGCACGTCTCTCCCTAAATCGTCCTAGACAGAGCCTTGCCTGGGCTGGGCCATTTGCTCGGAGCGCCCTGGCAGCCTGGGAAAGTTTTGTGCTGACTCCGTTTGGGAAGCTCGCATGGCAGTAGCACGCTCCACCTGCTCTGAAGGGAATCATTAGTGGAACGCAGGCATGCGACGGCCCGAAGGCCTGTGGCAATTAATCATCTCTCCTCACAGGCAGCCTCAGCTGTCTGACTGCAGCGGTCCTGGAGGTAGCCCTTTAATTGTCCCTGGAGAGGGCAACTGGGTGAGGGCTACCTCAGCTGGTGTTAGCCAGCAATCCTCCCAAATAAAAATAAAATAAAATAAAATAAATTTTTTTTTGATATTCAAATATTTCTCCCTTACTTCCCAGAGTCTGTTATTGGCATAAAGGTTGGAGCTCAGGCAGCTTAACTGTTATGTGGGGTGACCTTTAGTTTTAATATTAATATATTATCGTAAAGTCTGTGTGAATCATGAATGCAATTTTGGTATTCATATAAAATGCCACACGCCGAAGCCATTGCAACTTTTCTCCCCTCCCGTCCTCCGCTGGGCTGCAAACCCGGAGAATTAATATGCGTTCTACTCCCCTCCGCTTTATTTGCCGAGCGAGGGTGGCTAGGCAACTTTATCAAGAGTAACATTATCAAGAGCTTTTCTGCGGGCTTCTTTATCATATTCACATCCGAGTCTGCTCAACACTTGTCAGTGTCAATCAAATCGCAATAATACGCAGATGATTTGCTCATTTGGTTTAATAAAATCTTTCTGCTTATTTGCGTTGCCTCCGTTACACCACGTAATTGCCGAGCCGCAGAGGTGAAAGGCAGCCGGTTGCCTGGGGATAAGAGGAGACGGTTGCTATGTGAAGGATTTGTTTCTTTCCTCTGACTCTCCCCAGTCACTCATATCCCTAAAATTAATATTGTATTTGAATCCAGCCCTGCTATTCTTATGCAGGCTAACATTGTTATTACTTATTATTTGGATGTGAAGTCATTTATTTTTAGTTTTATGTCCAAGCTGTCAAGCTAAATTTCATTGTGAACTGCCACACACAATTTTTAACTGCCATTTAAAACGAGATTCCAAACTCTAAATTATGGAGTGAGCTTGTTCAAAGGGCAGGCCTGACAGGAAGTGCAGCACGGAGCCTCGATGGCCCTAGAAATCAAAGCGGGCTCTCGGTGATTATTTTCTCAGGAAAGCACGGGGCTTTAGCACTTTATCACGGCCCTAACTGTGGTTGGACGCTCAAGTGGGGGTTCGGAGGGGAGCGGGGTGCAGGTGGCCGAGAAGCCTGGGGCTGCACTCCGAGCGCACTGGGCACCTGTACTTGACTTGACTTGCCGCTTGCTTGGGAAGAGCTGAAAGTCTCAGAGGCCGTTGGGGACCGTGTTCTCCCAGGTAGGGTAACTTTGCAGAGGGATTTGGGGATGCCACAGCAGGAAGCCCTGGGATGACTGGGTGTGATGATGGGGGAGTGGCTGAGAGCACCCCACCCCCACCCCCAACCCCGTTGGGCGTCAGGAACCTGACAGGGTGTGGCTGAGGAGAAGGCTCAGTGGAGGTCAGAGTTGGTTGTGGAATCTTTGGTCTTCACAATGGAGCAGATGTTCTTCAGGAAACATAAACAGGCATCTGGAAAGCAGGGCTTGTTCCCTGAGATGGGTTCCAGCCTGCCCCGGAGCGCCTGGGCACGTGAGCGAAAGGGAAACTGACAACCACTCTACTCACGAGTAGCTAGGTCCTGCTCAAAGGTCGCATCCTCACAGGTCCTGCTCAAAGAGGAGCAAAGGGAAAGGTGGTCACCAAGAGGAGACTAAGCCGAGGCTGTATGGACACCACAAACAGCTTTGTGGCTACATCCTTCCCACTAGGTCACCCCTAAAGACCTAGGCTTTCTTTGTCCTCCCAAAAGGTCCAGTTCAAGGGAGACAAGGACAGGCCAACCCAAAGGAGAATTCCCGTCAGCTACCGTCCTGTGCGTTTCAAGATTCGCAGGCATGCCTTTGGAAGCCAAAGTGGTGCCCTTGGATAACAAGTACCAGTGTTTTGCTAGGCGTGGTGGCACAACTCAGCATCCTGGAGCTGGCTGGCAAGAGGACTGAGTTTGAGGCCAGCCTGGGCTACATAGCAAGATTCTATCCCAAAGGGAAAACAAGGACTTGTGCTTAGAATTAGACACAGCGGACCCTGGAGTCACAACCCCTTCTCCATTTGTCCCTACCAAGCCAGAAAAATCCCCAGTGGCCCACAGCCCTGACACAGGTCCTCCCTGCGCGCGCACACACACACACACACACACACACACACACACACACTGAGAAGAGAGTCCATCAAGCCCCACCCACCCCCTGCTTTTGACTGAGTCCCCTCTAGTTGCTGGTATTTAAAAAAAGGCCTTAATTCTAATTGCACGGATGCTTTCTTGGTGCCAATTTGAGTGTATAGAATGGAACACATAATAAAAAAGCACCTGGGGGAAACTGAGGCCCAGGCCCTGGAGCAAGAAGAGACCGACTATCTCTTCCTGTTGCAGTTTACCGCAGTGACTCACAGGCCAGATGGCACATTTCCCATCAAGCTCCCACAGACCAAACCCCACAGGTACAATAACCTATCAACTATGAGGATTTTTACTAAACATACCGTAGGAAGACCAAGGAGAGAGTCAACACAGAGTGCTCCTCATTTCTTGGTAAATAAAAACCTCCACAGAACCTGCATCCTCTTCAGCCTCTGCCCAACGCCCACATCGCCGCTCAGCCTTCAGTCTTCACCCCCTTAGTTTAGCTCCTCTCAAGTGCAGCAAGCTAAGGCTTCCTCCCACAGGTGTGACTGCCCATGCATGACCCATGCTCCTGAGAAAAGAACAACCCTTAACTCTGGAAACACGGGCCTTCACTTACCACAACTGCTATAAAACAATGAGTCATAAGATAAAATTTTTCCTGCAACATAGCAACTCTTGATGAGTTCCATCCCAGGGACAGCAGCTTTCTGCAGGGTCAGCAGAGTACAGGGAGGTCACAAACTAGCATCTCTTAGGATGCCATTAATTAAAACCTTAGTTTCTTGCTAAGTAGTGGTGACACACTCCTTTAGCCCCAGCACAAGGGAGCCGTGGGCAGGTGGATCTCTGAGTTTGAGGCTAGACTACAGAACAATTTCCGGGACAACCTGGGCTGTTACACAGAGAAAATCTGTCTCAAAAAAACCAACCAACCAAAAAAAAAAACAAACAAAAAACTCACCTTATTTGCTGAGAAGTATTACAGTTTTCTGTTTTTCAAAACTAAGAAACCTATTCTTTAAAAAACAACAAAACCAAGCCAGATATGATGGCCCTGGCCTGTAATATTGACACCTGAAAGTTCAAGGCCATCCTCAGCTACATAGTGAATTTGGGTCCATCCTGGGCACATAAGACCCTGTCTCAAACACAGCAACCAAAACTTCCAGTTTCTCTTGGAAACCTAAATCCCCACCTGGGCCTGGCACTGCATCGGCTGCCCCTCGGCCTGGGCCTGTGACCACCCAAGCCCTGACTGGCCTGTACACCTCCCTGCCCTTTGCCTCAGGAGACACCTCAGTGCAATGCAGAAGACAGAGCAGATGTTGGAATACAGATGTGGGCATGGCCAGGGGCCTATTGGCAGGGGCTAAGTGCCGAACAGCAAGTAAACGGGCCACAGGGAGGGCAGGGCAGGGAAGCCACTCGAAGGAGCCCTTCCACAACAGAGCGCCCCCAGAGTGACACAAAAGAGTGACTTGTTCATTTCTTCAAGTGCCTGTTGAATATCCAGTGTGTGTGTGTGTTCTTACAGACCTAAGGACCAGCTATGGACAACAGACAAGCCTTCCTACATCCATGGAGAGAGCTTCAGGTCTGGGAGGCAGAAAACACACAAGGTAGGTGAGTGAGTATGTGGTTTGCTCCACGGTTGAAATGAGCTGCCAGAAGGGGGTGGGGCAGAAATGGAAGCCCAGAGTAGAGACAGAGCATTCCAAGACCTCTGGGTGTGCCATCGGAAGAGAATGAGAGTCTCATAGCTGCTCGGAAAAGGGAGTTTCCTGGCAGAGGGCATAGCAAGAACAGAGGTCCTGAGCTCTGAGTAGTCAAGGGAGAGCACCGGCGCCAGCCAGGCATGGTGATGCAGCCAGGCATGGTGACACAGCCAGGCATGGTGACGCAGCCAGGCATAGTGGTGCTTGCTTTTAATTCTATCAGTCAGGAGGCAGAGGACCACAGAGCCCTATGAATTTAAGACCAGCATGGTCTACATAAAGAGTTCCAGCCCAGCTAGGGCTGGCTGCATCGTGAGACCCTATCCAAAAGAATGCAGAAGCTACTATACCTGGAATCAGGACGGAGCAGCGGTTCTCAACCTGTGTGCCTTGACCCCTTTGGGGGTGGAACGACCCCTTTCACAGGGGTCTCCTAAGACCGTCAGAAAACACAGATGTTTACATTATAATTCGTAACAGTAGCACAATTACAGTTATGAAGTCGTGATGACTTTAATTTTTATGGTGGGGCTTCACTACAACATGAGGACCCGTATTAAAGAGTCACAGCATTAGGAAGGTTGAGAACCACCATGTCTTAGTTAGGGCTTTACTACTGTGAACAGATACCATGACCAAGGCAACTCTTATAATCACACATTTAATTGGGGCTGGCTTACAGGTTCAGAGGTTCAGTCCATTATCATCAAGGCAGGAACATGGTTGCATCCAGGCAGGCATGGTGCAGGAATGGCTGAGAGTTCTACATCTTCATCTGAAGGCAGACAGGAGAAGACTGGCTTCCAGGCAGCTAGGTTGAGCCCATGCCCACAGTGACATACCTATTCCAAGACCATACCTCCAAAATAGTGCCCCTCCCTGGGCTAGGCATACTCAAACCACCACACAATGACATATAGTGTTATGGGACACATATAGGAAACACTTGGAGTTACAGCAAACAAGTCCAAGTTAGGTTTGGTCTGCTTCTGTTGACTGTGTTCAAAGAGCAAAAAGGGAGGCACCAATTAGGAGTTTATCATGGGTCAGTTCTTTTTTGTTGTTTTTTTTTTTTTCCAAGACAGGGTTTCTCTGTGTAGCCCTGGCTGTCCTGGAACTCACTCTGTAGACCAGGCTGGCCTCGAACTCAGAAATCCGCCTGCCTCTGCCTCCCAAGTGCTGGGATTAAAGGTATGCGCCACCACTGCCCCATGGGTTAGTTCTTAACTGCCCTGCAAAGCTGCATGTGTTGAAGACTTGGTTCCCTGCTGGTGATGCTACGGGGAAATGGTTGGAATCTTAAGAAGTGGGGCCTGGAGGCTGGAGAGATGGCTCAGTAGTTAAGAGCACCGACTGCTCTTCCAGTTCACTTGGTGGCTCACAGCCATCTGTAATGGGATTCAATGCCTTCTTCTGGCGTGTCTGAAGACAACTACAGTGTGCTCATATACATAAAATAAATAAATACTTTTAAAAAAAATGGGGCCTGTGTCACTAGGGATGTGACATCGAAGATGTGTCTTGTCCCTGGAGCTGATAATTAGGTAAGGTGACAATTAAATGAGGGGAAAATGGCTTTGAGGTTATACCTGTCCATCTGGTAGAGTGGCACCTCCGCGTACCAGTCAAGGAGCCAGTACACAGAGATGACTGGATCTGCTTGTTTTGATATGACAACATCCAAGGGAAGATGTTGAGTGAGCACTTGGTTATAAGAGGCAAGTTCATGGGGGGAGGTTTCAACTGGATGCCCAGGCTGGAGCCATCAGTGGACATCCTGTTTAAGGTCACCAAGCATATTAACATAGACTAACATGAAGTCTCAGACCTAGCACTCTGCTCACCAACAAACACAGAGCCTTTGCATACATGGAGATTCTCGAGGTAAAGGGGTCAGGAGGTCAGGTCGGTTGCACAGTACTACCTTCAGGGTGATTTTGGATAGAGAGAAAAAAGTTTTATTGGTTTACTTATATGACTCATCTAAAGCACAGAATTTTCTGACCCTTAATTGCCCTGATACCAGATCTAAATGGCTTAAACTGCTTCAGTGGGGTTAGGGAGATGACTCAGTAGGCAGAGTGCTTGCTGTGCACGGAATTTGGATCCTCAAATCCCAAATTAAAAAAAAAAATCTGTACATGACAGCTCATGTCTATTACCCCACAACTGTGTAGACAGACACAGGCAGATCCCTGGAAGTAACTGACCAGACAGCCTAACCAACCACTGAGCTCAAGGTTCAGGGAATGACCCTGTCTCAAAAAATAAAGTACAGAGTAATCAAGAGAGACACTGATATCAGCATCTGGTCTCCACAGGCACATACACTATCTGCACTCCAGGTGCATATATATGCCCTGGAGAGGAATATTAGTCCAGCAACATGGCTGCTCTGACCATATCCAGAGACCTTCTAGGTCTGTGTGATCTGTCTGGAATCTGCCCCCCCCCGTACACACCTTTAACCTAAACAATTACATCTAATTGAGGGGCAGACAAAGTGATGAATCAGAGAAAGATTTGACAGGATGAGTCAGAGATAGGATACATCCGACTCTCAGGAAAACAGCTATTTAAGGGCAGCACTCAGTCTATTCAGTTGAGTCAGTTGGGAGTCAGTGCAGTGGAATTGAGTTTGTTTGTGAGTCCATGCAGTTCAGTGCAGGTCAGCAGAGGCAGTTGAAGGCACAGAATAAGAAGGAACCAGAAGATTAGAACAAAGTGCCAGAGTTAGTTTGAGGTCATGCAGAGCAATTCAGTAAGAAGCTGAGAAAAGCCAGATTGAATCAGTCAGCTTGAAGAGGAATTTGAGCCAGAACAGCTGAGTTGAACCAGAGATCAGAAAGAACTAGAAATAGTGAGCTTGTTCAGCAGTAAGCCTCTGAGATGACAATTACATAAGGTGAATAAAAAATACTTTTAGAGTACACAATACCACATGTGTGTGTGCACATGCACATACACATACACACATACAAAACCACACAAAAATAGATAAATAAGACATTTAATTTTCTTATATACTATATATTCATCCTATGGTTCAAATTCAGAAGGTACAGTAAACAGTCTGTTTTGAAGCCTTGACCCTTAGCCAATGACTCCTTACCAAGAGTCAAACAGGCCCCAATTTTTTGTATATGTTAAGAGATAAAAAAAAATGCTTAATATGTTCTCAAAAACTCATCAGGCAAATTTGCCATTGTGATTCTTAAGTCTTTTAAAGAATTTTTATTCATTGTTATTATGTCAAGGGTGGGTGTCAAAGGACAACATTTTGGAATTCTCTTCCATTGTTACCATTAGGTCCAAATGGCAGTGCTGGGGACAATATTCTAAACAGAATAACTCTGGCTGGGTAAACAAGCCTTTCTGTTTACCAGCAACCATCTTTAATCCACCCCAAAGGTCAACTATCTCTGGCAAAGGGCATCTAGTTCCTCATCAAGCTGAACAGCCTTTTCAGCTCTAAGACCCACTCTGTTGCGTATAGTATAAAACTGCTTGGTTTTCCATCATTTCACTTCTATCCCTCCCAAGAGATAGCCTTGGAGTTTGATCCTCAATAAACCTCTCTTTCTACCCACAGAGTGGTCCAGGTCTGTGGTTTCACTATGCTTGTGATTCCCAGGGTTCTGTAACTCAGGCTGTCAGGCTGAGTAGGGAGTGTGTCTCTAAGAGTGTTTCTAAAGAGACTTACCCAGGGAGAGAAGACCAACCCTGAATGTGAGAGTCACCATTCCAGGTCGGGGGCCCAAATGGAATAAAACGGGAAAGGAGGATCCAGGCTTTCTCTCTCCTTGTTTCCTGTCCAACATGAGGTCAGTTTCCCCCCCAGCTTTCTGTCATGGACATTCCACAACCATGCTCTGACAGGAATAATTCCTCCCTGTCTGTTGCTATGCCTTGGTCACAGATACAAAACATTAACATTAACATAGTCATTATGTGAAAATGATGACACGCTCCTACACATGCTTAGACACCTCTTGACATTGCAATATAAAATTATTGTCTACAAATTCAGTGGCTTTATTTATAGCCAACCCAATATGCGTGTGACCTGCATGCCACAGGCGTGACACACCCAGAGAATAGTCACTCAAGTAGCTTTTTGATGCAGTCAAGAGGTGGTGACTAAACTCTGAGGTTGTTTCACAGTAGACTTTTTTTGAAACAGTATGAACAGGCAAGTATGGTGGCGTACATCCATAATGCCAGCATTCAAGACTGAAGCAAGAGGATCATGAGTTCAAGACCAGCCTGGTCTACTTAGTAAGTTCCAGGACAGTCTAGTCTATATAGGGAGTCCCTGTCTTTTAAAACAAGCAAGCAAATAAAAACAACAGCTGGGTGTGGTGTATACACCTTTAGTCATAACACTTGAAGGCAGAGGCAGGTGGATCTCTGTGTGTTCAAGGCTAGCCTTGTCTATATATATAAATTTTCAGACCTCCATATAGATCTACATAGCAAAACCCATTCTTTCTGCTTCCTGACCACCAACTGAATAGCTTTCCTCCTTCACCTTATGTGACAAGATGCTCTGACTTGCCACACAAGTCCACAAGCAATGGAACTGAGTGACCATGAATGAGGTCTCTGAAACTGTGAGCCAAAAGAAACCTTTCCTCTTTTTTTTTTTTTTTTTTGGTTTTTCGAGACAGGGTTTCTCTGAGTAGCCTTGGCTGTCCTGGAACTCACTTTGTAGACCAGGCTAGCCTCGAACTCAGAAATCCTCCTGTCTCTGTCTCCCAAGTGCTGGGATTAAAGGCATGCACCACCACCGCCTGGCAAACCTTTCCTCTTTTTTTCTTAAAAAAAATTTATTTATTTATTTTATGTATATGAGTACACTGTAGCTGTACAGATGGTTGTGAGCCATCATGTGGTTGCTGGGAATTGAGCTCAAGACCTCTGTTCACTTCTCCCCGTTCGTTCTGGCCCCCCTCACTCCAGCCCAAAGATTTATTTATTATTGTATGTAAGTACACTGTAGCTGTCTTTAGGAACACCAGAAGATGACGTCAGATCTCATTATGGATAGTTGTGGGCCACCAGGTGGGTGCTGGGATTTGAACTCAGGACCTTCAGAAGAGCAGTCAGTGCTCTTAACTGCTGAGCCATCTCTTCAGTCCCACCTTTCTTCTTCTTCTTCTTCTTCTTCTTCTTCTTCTTCTTCTTCTTCTTCTTCTTCTTCTTCTTCTTCTTCTTCTTCTTCTTCTTCTTCCTCTTCTTCTTCTTCTTCTTAGACCAGGCTGGCCTTGAACTCAGAAATCCGCCTGCCTCTGCCTCCCAAGTGCTGGGATTAAAGGTGTGTGCCACCACTGCCTAGCTCCTTTCTTCTTTTTAAGCTGCTTATTTCCGGCATTTTGTCACAGTAGTGACACAGCTGTGTCGACAGAGCCTGGCTTGTTTCCATACCTTTTTGGGCTTCATTGGAAAGGACAAAAGTTGTCTCTCTACACTTACCAGTTATGGTGGTATCTCGTGAGTCCCAGCATCTCAAGAAACTGAGGCAGGGAGATCATTTGAGCCCCAGAGTTAGAACTCAGTCTGGGCAGCACAGTCAGACCACAGCTCTAGAAAAGATCATTCTGGTGGATGTGTGGACTTGTTTATGTTATGGTCCCGCCCTCCCGGCCTGTTGTGCGGGGTTAGGTACTAAACCTAGGACTTTGTGCATTGTAAGCTTTAGTCCTACCCTGACAGACTTTCTTGAGTTCATGAACCATCAAGGTGCCTGCATCACCTTTCCCAGAGGGTCAATCCTGTCCTTCCCTCCATTGTCCCCTTCCCTCCATTGTCCTCCCTACAGCCTGTCTGCCTTTTGTGCTAAGAGGCGTAACATAGTCTTAAGTCTTATTTTTCTTTTGACAATGAGCTTGGGCTGCTTTTTAAGGTTGATTTAGCCCCTTTAGCATCTTGCACTGTTGTGGGTGTAACACTCAGAGCACAACAGAAAGCTCTGTGTCTCTCTACGTTGCTGGCATTTTCCACTCACTGCTTGCCTCCTGCTTGTGGACTCTCACCGCGTGGGTACCGGCACCCACTCTGATTTGCTACTTTAGTGACTCGCTCACTGCCTCTGAGCCTGGAATACCCATCCGTGGGATTGGAGGTCCCTGACTCTTTGTCATTTCCATGTCTAACCTAAGGAGGAAATGAGAAGCATAAACCATTTTCCGATGTCTCACCAGCCTTAAAGTGCTGTGGTGATTTTGGTCTTTGTTGATCAACAAACAAAGGTTTCTATTCGGATAAGCACCGTCTCTAATGCCTTTCATTCTAGTCTGGCCCCATTCCACAGCTCAGTTACTAAGGTAACTGTCACCAGTGAGGAGATGGGGGAAGCTGTAGATCAGGAATTGTTTGCTAACGAACCAGCTTCGATTTATACCGACACAACAGACATACCTGATCATAGTTGATTTTCTCAAATCTTCTCAAATTGAGTTTTCAGAATGTCTTTAATACAGATTTGTCTACCTGGCTAACCCATTTGTCTACCCGAGAAGTTAAGAAAACGCCTGGAGCTATCTTTAGGGTACCTCTCCACTACCTTGAGCCCCCTCTCACACACCCCTACACACAAACCCCTACTCAGCAGACAGTTCCAAAGAGGGGGTAACTAATTCCCAGTGAGTTGTCTAAACCTCCCCTCTCCTTCTACAAAATCAGAGAAGTTTGTCTTTGAAGTCTTTTCTAGCTTGAGGTGTTGGTTATTGGTTCTTGACAGAAACCTACCAGTGTAGCCCACAATGGCTTCAAACCCGCAATCCTCCTGCCTCAGCCTCTCAAACGCCGAGATTGTAGGTCTATAACCCCACATCTGGTTCTAACTCAATGTCTCTAGAACCAATGATGGTGGAGTATAAGGGATGAAGGAATCTTTACCAAGGTTCACTCCCTGTTGCTGGAGTTTCCAACCTCAATAAGCCTATATTTAAAAAAACACAATCCAGTTATTATAATCATAAGCTATAAGCCTAGACCTGGCAGATCTAACACTATACTAACTTATTCCCCAGCTATAAGAACTCTTGCTACTTGCGGTTTCTCTTGGTCACATGGTTCTGCTCCATCATGGCTTCCTCCTCCTCTTCAGTCCACTCTCCTTCCCCTCTCCTTCCCTTCCCCTCTCTCCCTGCCCCCACTCTCAAACCTCCAGTCCCACCTTTCCCTTCCACTGCCCAATCACAGGCTCTAGCTTTTATCGACCAGTTAAAACGGGAAGAAGGTTCACATGAGATTACCTGAGTATTTGATGGGCTGCTCTGGGGATCGGGGGACAACGCGTCTTGAGGAGACAGTTAACATCAGAATACAAAAAGCATCAGGACGGCCCACAACAACTCCCCACAGTTCGAAACTGGGGCTCTTCCTACAAATGAGGTGGCCCACTCGTAGGTCACAGTGCAGTCGTGGCAGGACAGCAAATGTGACTCCATTTCTTAACAGAGCCTCCCCTTCCTCAGCCTACGGTTATTTTCTATGGTTCTCGAGAGCAGAAAGACCTTGACTTGTAGAGACAAAGAACTTTCTCTGGACTCTCCAGCAAGTGTGCCCATTGGCAGCTCAACAACCGTTGCTGGGAAGTGGGTTGGGTAAAGAGACACTGAATGAGAAAAAAAAATGTCTTTTGAAACAATTTAAGTCATGTATGGCAGATGTAAGCAGCTGTGTGAAGGACCTGAAGCAGGATTCCACTCTGTCCTCTAATCATGGGTGTGTGAAGAGTTACTAGAAACCAAGAAAGTAGGCATCGTGGTACCACAATACAAGGTCAGTCAAAGGGTCTAGGTGGCTCTGTGATCAGAGATAGCTAAATCTGTGTTCAGCCTCCCAACCTGTCTTTGGGTTCAAGCTGCCAAGTTAGTAACCTATGGACCTGGCCCATCAGGAAGTGGCAGGTCCAGTTCCTGCAGAAACCACTCCTGACCACCTGCTTTGTGGAGTGCTAGGAGCCAAACCGTGGCATCTCTTCTGATCCCACTTCTGGCAGGTTGCCCTTGTGAATGTGTATCTGTGGCCTCTTCCACTATTGGGTGGGTTACTGGGTGAGTGATTGGCAGGAGAGGAGGGACTAGCACAGCGATGTGCATCATTAGAGACTGACTTTGTACTGTCCCCTCTGTCACAGAAGGGCTTCTTGTCACACAGGCTGTTGTGTGCTGACTTTCCTCCTCTCCAGCTTGTTTTAGCGTCTTGCAGCCAGGTGTCCCAGGGAAGCAGAGGGAAGAGCTGTGACCTATGCCAACAGAGAAGCATCCTGCAGTCTGGGGCCTCCCTGAGGCTCCACAAAGTTTTAACCAAGCCACCGCATCCTCCCATTAAGTCCCTGTTAATTGAGAAACTCTCCTGCATCAGGTCTAGGTGGCAGAGCTCCGACGGGCTGAATGCACAGAAGGCCACGGCTGATTGACAGGCCCTTTTATTCTTCGGTGCACTGTTCTCTTGGTTTTTTTGTATGTTGTGTTTTAAATGCCAACAATGCCACTTTGCCCGTGGGTCTGTTTGCATAGCGCAAATTAACAGTCAAATCAGGTACTGCTCCTGAATGGCACAGAGAGAGGTCACAGATGCCTTTGGGGGGGGTGTCACAGAATCAAACCAAGAGACCTGTGGCACAGATAGTGTTGTGGACTAATGGAAGTCTCTTTCCTGACACATGTTTCCCCCATGGGCAAGATGAACTAAACTAGAAGAGTGGCCTCTGTAGCCACCTCTCCGGCATTAGGGGAGCCACGCTGGGCCCATCCCCGGAGGGGCAGCTGCTCTCTCTCTCTCTCTCTCTCTCTCTCTCTCTCTGCTCTTGTCTTATCGCTGCTCCCCAACTCAGACCACAAGCGTCCAAGGAAAGCAGATGTTATGACCATTTCTCCCTTACACTGAAAGGGCTGATTCGCTGGTAAAGGAATAAGTCATACTGTGTTTATTATCGTCGCTCCATACCTGCCCAGAATAAACACTTAAACTACACTGAATGTCTCTTTACTTCATACAGAGCTAAGAGATTGATTCATTGATTTATTGACATACTGATTGATTGATTGATTGATTGATTGATTAGTTGCATGGCCGTTCATGGTGCTCACAGAATCTAGACCAGGGCATCAGATCCCCTGAAACTGGAGTTACAAAGCACTGGGGACACCATGTGGGTGGTAGGAACTGAACCCAGGTCTGTGACAGCAGCAAAGGCTCTTGACCACTGAGCATCTCTGCAGCCGTAGATTTTGTTTTGTTTTGTTTTGTTTTAGCTTGTCTGTTTGTTTTTAGTTTGTTGAGACAAAGTCTCACTGTGTAGCCCAAGGTGGCCTTGAACTTTGAATCCCCCTGCCTCAGCTTTCTGAGTCCTGGGGACTGAAGAGAAGACTCACATACCCTGCTGGCCTGTGTTAGTTAAGAGGTGGGATTCTTCCGTCTCCTGTCTCACACTTGGCTGGGTTCACACATTCACATTACTGGTGGGGCTCCTATAGCCAGGTGCCTTTTGCCTACCACCAAGATATCAGCAGAGACCATGTGCAGAATCAACAGGGATTGATTCTAACCTCAAAGGCCGCGCCCAGCAACACACTTCCTCCAAGAAGGCTGCATCCCCTTAATCCTTCTCAAACAGCTCCACCAGCTGGGGATCAAGAATTCAAGCATATGAGCCTTACATGGGGAAAAATTGTGGCAAATCAAGAGACACTTTTCTACTGTGTTCTTCTAAGCTTTCTGTAACCTTGGCTTCTTGGCGGCAGTGGGCGGGGCAGCAGTGGGCGGGGCAGTGGGGTGGGGCATCGGTGGGCAGGAGCAGTGATGGGCAGGGGACGACAGCAGTGAGCCAGGGCCGTGGTGAGTAAGGTAGGGGTGGGTGGAGCCAACTAGGTTCACCAGGGACCCAGTAATGTTTAGCCCTTCAGTAATGAGTGTTTCCGATGCTGTGTAGCCTTAGACAGAGACTAGTGTTGCGGCTCCAGGTGCTGCCACTGCCACTGCTGTTGTGGCCGTCACCGTCCTCTACCTCTCTTCTGTAATCTTGCCGTTGTCATTCCCTCTCCGCTGTCGCTCCACCGCTGCTCTTGCCAGCCCCATCTCTGCCCTTTCAAGGCCACCAGCAATTCCCGAAGGGTCCTCCGCCATCTTGGCTCCAGAACTCCCATGTCTGTCAAAGCTGTCAGTCCCCTAGCTCCGCTGCCTCGCAGCCCTCCAGCCACAGTCTACCCTCACTGCCGCTGATATTCAGGTGTCTGCATCACCTCTGCTACCTTCCGTCTACCAGATCAGCCCAGCCTACTACTGATGGCTCTCAAAAGAGGCCAGAAAAGACCACCTGAGAGGATCGTTTTATTGGGTTTAACGTCAAAACACCAGGACCATCAGCACAGGAGGGTGTCTCCCAGATGAACCATGAAGTGAGCTGCGATTGCCAGGAAGATTCATTCGTACCAATCACCAACAGACCTTTGTGCAAATGAAGGATTGTGTTTACACTGGTCATGGCAAAAGGCACAGATGTCCCTCTGGCAGGCCACCAGAGAGTATTTTCCCCTTTGCCTGGTGTGAGAATGATTTCAGGGAAATTTCAGTGTTCCTGTCATAGCTGGGGCCACATGTCAGAGACAAGTAGCTGTGACTGCTGTACTACTTCCTCAAGACATCTGTGGAATGGGTGTTCAAAACAGCGGGTGCTATCATGTTAGGCAGGCTGCTTGATTAGCTTTTCCTTTCCTTTTTTTTTAAGATTTACTTATTTATTTTATGTATATGAATATACTGTAGCTGTACAGATGGTTGTGAGCCATCATGTGGTTTCTGGGAATTGAACTCAGGACCTCTGCTTGGTCCAACCTCGCTTGCTCTGACCCCAAAATTTATATATATGTAAGTACGCTGTAGCTGTCTTTAGACAGACCAGAAGAGGGTGTCAGATCTCATTACAGATGGTTGTGAGCCACCATGTGGTGACTGGGATTTGAACTCAGGACCTTTGGAAGAGCAGTCAGTTCTCTTAACCACTGAGCCATCTCTCCAGCTCCAATTAACTTTTCTTTATTCAAGGCAGTCAGGATCCCAGAATAGAGTTGTCAGTATAGTTGTCAGTTAGGGAATCAAATCACCCCCATGCCCCACCATAGTTGCTCATTTACAATAAAGTAAACCTCAAAAGGCATACTTAAAAGAAGAACTTTAACATTAATGGTGACTCTTAACCATGTTTAACAGTCCTTCTAGCACCCGAGGTAGATCCCTTGAATTAAGAAACGTCCCTCATAAGTTTATGTGTTGAACATCTATCCTCCAGCAGGTGGCGCTGTTTGGGAACGTTATTGGAATCTTGAAGGGGTGGGGCTCACTGGAAGAAGTAGCCCACTGGATGTGGGCCCTGAGGCTTTATAGCCCAGCCCCACTTCCCACTCACGCTGTGCTTCCTAAGTGTGGCCTTGATGTAACGGCCACTCTTAGGAACGGCTTTCTCTGCAAAGTCTTCCCTACCATTATGGGCTATATCCCCCAGGGACTGTCAACTGAAATAAATCTTTTATCTCCTGAGTTGCTTCTGCCAGGGTATTCTATCACAGCAACAAGAGAGTAACTAAAGCACTTCTCACCTGTCTAAAGATGGGAAGAACTAAGTCCTGCTGAAAGTCACGTTCAGGTTTAACAGTCTATCAACTTGGTGGTGAGAATCTCTTGACCGTAAGGCCTCTCCCAGAGTCTGGAAGTCCAGGACAAAGGCTCTCTCACACTGCAGGTGGTCCCCAGAGGACGAGGGTTTAAGTCAGAAATCCTCAACTTAAATGTCAGCTTGGCCACCAGATGCTTCACAGTCTCAGGTGAGGCTGTTTTATTTGTTCTTCACGTGTCACCAGCTCAGCCTAACGTACTGCTGATGGCTGGAAAGAGAAGACAGTACAGGCCTCGGGAGACGGCTCCCCAGTCAGGATCACTTGCTGCTCTTCCAGAGGACCTGGAGATCTGGCGCCTACTTCTGGCCTCCGCTGATACTGTGTGCATGCTGTACAGAGTCGAACAAGCAAGCAAAATATCCCCATGCACATGAAATAAAAATAAATGAATACTTCTAGTAAGAAAGCCGTATAAAAACAAACACCATCTGCAGAAATCATACAATGAGTTTTGAATTTTAATCTATTCTCTGGTGTCTTCGTTTGCTTTTCTCTTGTGATCAAACACTGACCAAAACCAGCCCAGGGGAGGAAAGGGTTTATTTTAACTTACACTTCCATGTTGCAAGTCCGTCTTCCAGGGAAGCCACAGCAGAAACTGAAGCAGGAGGAATATTGCTTGCTGGCTTGCTCAACTCTCTTATACCACCCAGGCCCAGCTACCCACAGTGCTCTGGGGCTTCTCACATCAGTTGACAAGTGAGAAAATGCTCACAGACACATTCAGGGGCCAATTTGATGAGGGTGATTCTTTAACGAGATGCCAACTCTTCTCAGGTTTATGTCAAGTTGATGGAAGTTAACTATGGCACAAGGCTGGTGATGTATAACCTAGCCTCTCTCACTGATGGGTGGTGGCAGCTGCAAGCTGTGTCCCCTACACAGCTTCAGCATTATCAGGAGGAGCAGTGGAGACTGCAGTGGGCTCTGGTGCTCAACTGGGCTCTTCAGTAAGTTGTGCGTAAGGAATTCATTATAGACTTCTATTTCCAACTTACAGCGGGTTGACTTTGTATTAGGTGGCCTTTTGTTGCTGTGACAAAATGTCCAATGTGAACAACTTAAGAGTTATTTCAGCTCATGAGCTCAGAGGCGTCAGTCCACAGTCACTTGTTCTGTTGTTACAGTCCTGTGGTGACACAGAGCATGGTGACCTGGAGGATGTGGCAGGGCAGATCGGCTCACTTTACAACAACCAGGAACCACAGAGGTAAGAAGGAAGGACCGCACCGGGGATGTGCCCAGTCACCTACTTCCTCCAGTTGCTAATGAACTCATCAATGAGTTAATCCATAGTGAATTTAGCATCCACACAAGCCAGTCCCCTTTCAATAGTGTCTGCATCCAGTTGGGGACCAAGGCGTCAACTCCTAAAGCTATATTCCGGTACTACAAACCCCACCATAATTCAAGTATGACAATCCTCGATTCAGTGGGGGTGGGGTGGAAGGGAGTGGAAAGACAACTGATCACTCAGTTCTTGTTCATGTAGATCTAGGTGGAGAGCGAGCGGGATGGAGTTCAGGAGCAAGCTAGGAAGGAGGCATGGTGGCTCCTGCCTGTAATCTAGTGCTCAGGAGCGGGAGGCTGGAAGACTGAAAATACAAGGTCATCCTCAACTACATGGTGAGTTTTAAGACAGCCTGAGCGACATGGCACCCTGTCTCAAACAAACAGGCCTGGAGAGATGGGTCAGCCATTGAAAGCACTGATTATTCTCATAGAGGACACCGCAGGCAGTTAGCATCATTCTTCTGAGACCCTCCAACATTCATGTAGGGCGTGGGGAAAACGTCTGCACTTTAAAGGAGCTTTTCCAATTGAAAAGTTTACTGTGATGGTTTGAATAGGTATGACCCCCCTAGACCTCAGGTCTTTGAATGCTCGGCCCATGGGGCGTGGCCTTATCAGAGGAGGTGTGGTCTTGTTAGCGGAAGTGTGTCACTGTGTAGGTAGGCTTTGAGGTAATATATATGCTGAAGCTCCGCCCAGTGTGAAACACAGTGGTCTCCTCCCTGGCTGCACTTCAGATCAAGATGCAGAGCTCTCAGCTCCTCTAGCACCATCTCTGCCTGCAGACTGCTATGCTTCCCACCATGATGATAATGGACTGAATCTCTGAAACTGTAAGCCGGTCCCAAATAAGGTTTGCCTTTATAAGAGTTGCCTTGGTTTAGGGTGTCTCTTCAGAGCTATAAAACCCTAAGACAACTACCCAGTGGGTACCCTTCTTCCGATGGGAAGCAGACAATGAGGCCAGTCCACTGTAGAGAATGAATTCCCGAGTGAATGTGTGGTTTTAACATAGGTACAGCCATACCAAGGACCAATAAATACCACAGACCCATGAAAGTGGCAAATCCTTCCCCAGGCGAGACTTGGAGGGATGGCCTAACCTCTAGTCTGAATGTCAGTGTTGGTGGAATGTGCAGAAAATGCCTATCGAAGCTTTCTCCCTTGGGGGTTTACAGCCTGAAACTGCTCTCCCACAGAGACTGCCCCTACTGAGACCTCCTAACTGTGCCTCCTTGTTCAGCTGTATACAATAATTTAATTATTATGCTTACAGGCTGCTGCAGCCTCTCCATCAGAGAGCCCAGTTCACCCCATCTTGGCTTTTCTCAGTCTCTATGTCTGTCTGTCCTTCACTCTCTCGCTGCCCCAGTCAGGTCAATCCCTGGAACCACACAAGGATGTGATGGTGCGCCATTGCCAAGGAAACCACTGTTTCCAAAGACAGCCATCAGCTGTCAAGCATTTCCAGGGTGTGTGGCTGTCTTAGTTAGGATTGCTATTGCTGTGATGAAACTGCATGACCAAAGTAAATTGAGAGGAAAGGGTTTATTGGGCTTAACTTCCACATCATTGTTTATCATTGAAGGAAATCAGGGCAGGAACTCAAACAGGGCAGGAACCTGGAAGCAGGAGCCGAAGCAGAGGTCCCTGGAGGGGAGGGGAGCTGCCCATTGGCTGGCTCTCTCTCTCCCTCCCTCCCTCTCCCTCCCTCCCTCCCTCCCTCTCCCTCCCTCCCTCTCCCTCCCTCCCTCTCCCTCCCTCCCTCTCTCTCTTTCCCTCCCTCCCTCCCTCTCTCTCTCTCTCTCCCTCTCTCTCTCTCCTCCCCCCCTCTCTCTGACTTGCTCAGCCTGTTTTCTTATAGAACTCAGGACCACTAACCCGAGGATGGCACCACCCACAACGAGCTGGAACCTCCCTCATCAATCACTAATTAAGAAAATACGCTACAGGCTTGCCTACAGTCACATCTTATGGAAACCTTTTCTTAACTGAGATTCCCTTCCCTCAGGTGGCTTTAGCTTGTGTCAAGTTGACACGAGACTATCTCACACAATGACTTTGCTGACTTCCTCTCTCATGGGTGTCTTTCTGTGAGAAAATCCTGTCACTTGTATATTCAGGTCTTTTCTTCTGATGAGGACATCAGTCAGTATGGACTAGGCCTGCCCATTTGACCCCGAGCCCATGTAACTTTAACTGCCCATGTAAAGACCTTGTCTCCAGACATAGTCTCATCTGAGGAGCCAGAGGCTAGGCCTCACATGAGTTTTGAGGGCAAGGTCAGAGTTCAACTTAAAATGTGTGCCTTGCTCCATGATTATTATGTATTCCTTGAACGAGTCTTAGAACTGGGTAAGTCCAACACAAGGAGGCTGAGGCAGGAGGATTACAAGTAACAGGCCGGTCTGAGCTGTAACTGAGACCCTGTCTTAGAAAAGCAAACTGATAAGCAAAAGCAAGACTAAAGGTGGACCCCCATTACTGCTTCTGGAAGCAGCTTTTCTCCCTTGAGGTGACAACAGAGGCCAGTGCTACAGACAGACGCAGTAAGGGATGAAGAACAGCGGGACTGTCTGACACGAGGGCAAAGGCCAACAGCCTTTAAAACCTCGGCCACCTTTGGTTTTATTTTATGGTTTTGTGGTTAGGAAATAGAGACCATAAACAATTCCGTATGCTCCAGAGTGATAATGCACTAGAGAGTGGGGGCAGGGCCGCTCTTCTCGATCAAAGGTCAGGGAGTTCCAACTGCGTGCACTCCAGGACAGAGAGGACAGCTCCTACACGGGCCCGGAATAGGAATGTGCCTGGCATGCAACAGAGCAGAGGCCAGGGGCTAGAGGGAAGGTGTACCAGAGGCTGTGCTGAGAGCGACTGAGGGAGGCAGGTGATGGGAGGGCAGATTTCCTGGCCCTCGAAGGTCTTCGGTCAGCTTGTGACGAGAAACCACTGGCGGGGTTGGGTAATCTAGCCAAGATGCACAGATCATTCTGTGTGCTGAGAACTGAGAAAAACTGGGTGGGTTTGGGTGGGACCCAGAGAGAAGGCGGACAGCCCTAACCCAGAGCTCAGATGACTTGGTGACAAGTCAGTGATGGGGGACTTTTCCTGAGTTGACTCTTGCTCCTCCCGGGATCCATTTCTGTCTGGTCTTGTACTTCTTGGCATTTCTGGTCAGGAAGGAAGAACCACATACCATCTCACCAGCCCACATTTACGGAAGGGCAAGGCCCGGCACCCTTGGCGCTGGGTTAAATGACTATGGCCCTTCCAGAAGGAAGGTTGCAGAAGCTAATTGGGGCCTTGTACCACACCCTGCCTTGTGATGTATGGTAGAAAGCCTCAGTAACTCTGGCTTCCTGAAGCTGAGGGTGGAGGAAGGTCTGGGGGTGAGGACTTTTCTCAGGCCCTTGTGGGGGCTGAGCTGTGCCAGCTGCCCATAATCTGGGCTTATCAGCTCCATTTAGCCAGCGATTAAAGCAACCGTTTGTCCTAGAAGTTGGGTCACGTGATCAATATCCCTATCACCTGGTAGCGCCACCGTGCCAGCTTACGAGCCTCCTTTTCACTCTGGTAGGCTGGTCCAAGGCCAGCCTCACCCTAGGTGATACTAATACACTCCCACAACGTCCAGTGTGGAATCCAGAGAAGTTGGTAGCCACGCCTCTCCATCCAGTTCTCCCTACCCACATCTCTCCAGGGCAAAATCTGCCATGGGCTCTGTGGAATTCGTCATTATCCCTACTCCATCCCTTTGATTTATGACTTGGAGCCTCAGTGTGTGTTGACTAGTGAACTCTATTGTCATTTGCATCTAAGGGAACGAAAATTGCTAGTTGTTTGGGTGATTAAAGAAAAAAAATGGAGTCGGGAGGGTGTGTTGGAGGGAGCGGAAAAAGTCAAGACCTTCCAGAGGCAGGTGTGGGGAGTGAGTTTTGAGGTGGGAATGACAGGCTGTTTAGACTGGTGTAGGTGACAGGCTCGGTAAAGGACTGCCCTTGAATCCACCTCTCACCTCTGTTACTTGAGCGAGCACCCTATTGAGGTGCTGCCCTGTTTAAAACGTTTAAACACCTTGATTAATGAAAACTGAAAGTGTCTATACATGAATTTTCAGGAACTCAAATGTAGTTCCCAGATTATTTTTTTAAAAGCATTTTTTGTTTTGTTTTGTTTTGTTTGAGACAGGTTCTGGCCCCATAGCTCAGGCTTGCCTTCAGATCATTTCTTCCGCCTCCACCTCCCCAAGTGCTAAGGCTGCGGGCGTCTGTTACAAACCGCACATAGATTTGTCTTGAAGATTTTCCAGGAGAAATTCTTGGATACTTTAATTTTGGCTTTGCTGCTTGCATTCTTCAAGATGACCACCAGAGGGCAATCGACCATTCAGGAGGAGAGGCTGGCTGGCTGCTGCTCTCTGGCTGTAGAAATTCACCTCATGCTTTTGCAGAACCCAGTTAGACAGGTAGGGGAAGCATTACCTGTTACACATCAGCTGGAGGGGGAGGGGCTGTGTAAACAGCTGCAGTTATCGCCGGGAAAACACCAATTACACTCGATGAGCTCATCAGACTGCACACTTCTCTCTCTAGTTTAGCCTTCGTGTAGAGCAAAGAACCAAGGTCTGGCGTTAAGAGCATGTCAAGAAGTCTCCATTTCCTTTTTCTGATACACTAATGAGCATCCCATCAGAGAGGGAAACAGCATTAAGCATTCTTTTAAAAGTCCAAAGTGTGCCAGCGATCAAGGACCAGAGGGATCAGCTCAGTTACGGGGTGCATAGCAAGTGTTTGAGGGCAGAAGGAGTGACCCCTGCCCCTCCTGTCTTACTGTTCCTGTTCACAGACATTAGCAGTGCAACTGGATGCCACTTGACTGGCATAAGGTACCCAGCAGTTGCTGTGGGAAACCAGTCTAGACTTACTGATATTTGCAAAAACAAACTTATTAGAAACAATTCAGTCATTATAGTTAGGTAGAAATGACCACAGTTTGCAACGGCTTTAAATTTACTAATATGCACATTGCTGGGTAGTCAAGGGATTTGTATTAGCAGAATATACCCAAGAGGCAGATCTGTTCAAGTAATGTGTTAAAGACAGATAAAGGTGGGGGGTTGTTCTAGAATAAAGAGAGTAAAGAGATATCACAGTTAACGGATGTAATGACAGAATCTCGGCTGGATCCTGATTCTGAAAACCAGAATGTTCCAAGTCTATTTAGGATGGAAAACAAAACACCACACAGCAAGTGAGCTCTTGAGTGTGGGAATTTGGGCTGGGAAGTAAGTCGGTGGGTAAAGTGCGGGTGCAGAATCATGAGGACCAGAGTTCAATTCCCAGCACCCACAAAAATGCAGGGCACCCTGGTATATGCCTACAGTCCCAGCGCTAGGAAAATGGAAACAGGAGAAGCCCTGTGTCTTGCTGATGACCAGTCCCAGCCTAATCAGCAAGTTCCCGGTGCCAGTGCAAGGCCTTGTCTCAGAAACAAAGTAGATCAACTCCTGAGGAGTCATACCAGAGACTGACCTCTGGTCTCCACTTTCCGTGCCCATGCATGTGCACATGAGTGTACCCATGCATGTTGACATGTGTGTACCCATGCATATACAAGAATCGAGTGTTCTCTCTCACATTTGGAGGCTAAGAATGATGAGATAGATAGGCCAGTGCAGGTCCTGTGTGTGTGGTGGTGGCTTGTTTGTTCAGGGCCAGCTGCCTTTTCTTTGTGTCTTCACAGAGTAAAATTAATCGATTTGGTGGAGGACATCCCAAGACAGCAAAGCATCCAAGCCGAGGTACAGTCGTTGTTCACTCTTCTCAGCCTGGTTTACAGAGGGAGACGAAGAGGGAGATGGGGAGGGAGGGGGAGGGCAGAGGGGGAGGAAGGGGAAGAAGCAAGGAGGGAAGAAGAGAGGGAGAGAAATCCAGAAAGTACAGTGTGTAGAAAGCCAGCAGTTTGGGCAGGAAAGCAGTGTAGACGGGGCAAGCACACACAAGCAGCCATAGCTATTAAGAAAATTGGTACAACGAAAGAGAAACTAAGTTCTAGGTACCAGAATATAAAACTTACCAGAAGGGCAAGGTCCATCCATTAAAAACGAAAACACAAATTCGTTTGAAAGGAGATTGCCTTCACAGAGCCTGAGACAACAGGCTGTAGGGCTTGCGGCTTTAACGAGACTGCCTAGAGAAATGTTTGTCCTGTCTAGCCACAAAAATGCTCAGAGGCCACTGTAATCCAGGACCAAGTGATACCTTGAGCTGCATTCATGATTGCTTCACCCCTGTGACCCACTCACCTCCCTAAGTCACAATCCTTATACCATTATATTGGTGATTACATTTTTTTATTTAACTTTTTATTGATTCTTTGTAACTTCACATCATGCACCCCAATCTCACCTATCTCCCCATCCCTTTGTACCTGCCCTCCGTCCTTGCAACCTCTCCCTCCAACAACAACAACAACAACAACAACAACAAAACCAACTCATTGTGGAAGCTGTAGTGTGACACCGTGTGTCTCACAGTATAGCCTTTATCCACACTTCTTTGCTTCTAAATGTTTATTGCAATGACTCACTCATTGGTCTGGTTCGAGGCCTCTGGCTTCTGCTACACTATCGGTACTGGATCCTCACCAGGGCTCTTCTAGGACATCCTGTTGTTGCCCTGTGTCGTGGAGATCTTGCAGCTTTGGATCTGTAGGGTGGTCTCCTTCATGTGCTCCAGCAGTTCATAGATGGGGCAGATGTTAGAGCCAACTCAAAGCCCTGGATCTGGGCCTGGGTGGTAGCCAGCTCTCCCATACCCACACCACTAGGGCAAGCTCTCCAGCACTGCCCCAGGTAGCTCACCCAATGCCATAGCAGCAAGGGACAGAGGCCTATGTGGCACCAGGCTGGGGGTAGTCTCAGGCTTGTGCCCATCCTGGCCCAAACGGCCAGTGATCAACATTTTTATGTATGAATTTTGATGAGGGATATAAATGGCAAGTTATTTCTCTGCTGGTGAAATGAGTCAATTTAAGGCAGATTAGATTTTACTAAATGCAGGTTTATTTGGGAAGCTGCTTGTGAGCAAATTCATTGGCCCCAAGGACTAAGACCAGGAGAGTTGCCATGGGAAGGGAGAGAGGGAGGAGGGGGAAGAGAAAGAGAGCTCATAGAGAGAGAGAAAAGAAGGAGAAGAAGAGAGAGAAGATGAGGGAGGAGACCAAAATGTCTGGTTTATATAGGGAGGAGCCTCTGGGGAAAGGGCAGCCCAATAACTGTGAGAACCAATTCCTTGGGAGTCTGATATTCAACAGTGTAGAAGTTTTGGCCGAATGTTGTCAAGTGTGACTGTGGGGCATGCCCTTGTGATACACATTGGAAGAGTGTTTAGAGCTGATGGTCATGATGGTTGTAATATCTTTAAAAAAATAAACCAGGAGGAAAAAAATATCAGATGAGAAAGCAGTCGTATTTTTTTTGGTAGGATTCAAAATTTCCCTACTAAAATGTTGGGATAAGAGAAGGCGACATCATTCCCATTAGTAGTGACTTTCAAAATCAAGGTGATGACCTTATTGCAAGAAATAGAAGTGTCTGGACTATGCTGGGACTAGACCATCCCGCAGAGACCATTTATCTACGAGTGAATGTTCCCTCTCTTCTTTCCTTTCATATCCCCACTCATTTGTCTGGTTGTTTGAGATGGGGTCTTACTCTGGCCCAGGCTGGACTTGAAGAGCAAAGACCCTCCTACGTCAGCCTTGCAAATGCAGGGACTGCAGGTGCAAGCCATCAGATCCAATTTATTTCTTACTCAGGTAATCTAGTTATACAGACACTAAACATTTAATGTTTTTAAAGCTCTAAACCATGGAGGGAGGTGGTTTCCACAAAATAAAGTCAACCAGCAGATTGCCCAGCCTTGAGAGAGAGGGAGGTTATTTGCAAGCATTATGTCATTTCAAGATGCTGTTTGATTATGAAATGAAATTGAGTCTCTTCCAGCCTGGATGGGAATCATTGCATGTGGGTTGCTTTCCTTTAAGCCGCAAATATTCAATGGTACATAAGCTATTCTGTTTTTGAAATGCTGTTGTCTGTAAAAAAAAAAAATGTGTATGCCCATTCAGCAGCCCATCCATTCACTCAAAGATGGGGGTAGTGGGGAATGATCGTAATGACATAGAAAGGACAGTCATTGTGTCATCTCCCCAAAGCAGTGCTTCTCAAGCATCTGTGGTCTCTGATGTATCTGAGGATGGTAGCTGTCAGCTTCTGAATTGCTATAGAAAAATACCTGACATAAAATGCCCGAAGGGAGAAAGGATTCGTTTTGCTCATGGATTCAGTCTATCACGGTGTGGTAGTTTGAATGAGAATGGCCCCCATAGGCTCATATGTTTGCCTGCTTCATCTCTTGTTAGTGGAACTATTTGGGCTTGGTCCCCAGTCAGTGGAACTATTTGGGAAGGATCGGGAGGTGTGACCTTGGAGGAGGTATATCACTGGGGGTGGGCTTCAGGGTTTCAAAAGCCCATGCCAGGCCCAGTCTCACTCTCTCTGCCTGCAACTTATGAATCAGATGTGAGCCATCAGCTTCCACTCCTGTGCAATGCCTGTCTGCCTGCCACTGTGCTTCCTGCCATGACAGTCATGGACTAACCCTTTGAGACTGTAAGAAATTCTGCAATTAAGTGCTTTGTTGTATAAATTGCCTGGGTTGCAGTATTTTGTTGGAGCAATAGAACAGTAACTAAGACATGATGCCTAATGGAACAGAGCTTTTTATCTCATGTTACCCAGAAAGCAGGGATGAGTCCTGACAGAAAGGATCAGGGCAAGCTCTAAACCTCAAGACACATCTCCAGCAAGGTACTTCCTCTAGCCAGGAAGTATATAATCTATAAACGTCCTATAATTTAGTCAGTGTTGAAATGTTTACATTTTCATTTATTTTGTGTGTGTGTGTGTGCCCAAGCACTCATGCAGAAACACATATCATTCCATACATGTAAAGGTTAGAAGACAATGCACAAGAGCCAGTTATCTTTCTTCTACTATGTGGATTCTAGAGATCAGGCTTGGCAGCAAGCACCCTTAGCCACTGAGCCATCTCACCAGCCCATACTATATTCTAGGTATTTTTTAATCCAACCAATTTGTCAGTCAATATTCATCATTGCAATTATTAACTATAGACTCATTGCTTATTTAATATCATCCCTTTAAATCGATTCAATTAAGAAAAAAACACAACTAAATGCCTACTTTGATCTTACTATCTGTAATGTCTTTGATGTGTTAATTTTATTTTGTAAGATGTTAACTAGTGGTCTGGTGTGTACTAAACAATATGTGTAACCTGCAATACAGATATAGGGCTCCACCCTTCAGGAAGGACTTGAGGCAAATGACCCCATGTAGAAAACAGGCTCATTCTTCCCTCCTCCTTTCTGTTGAGATTTTTGGTAGAAGATGAGAGATTAAAATTGATTTGTACAATGGCTATCTGGGGACCAAAGGAAGAACTTCAGTGATCGTTTATCTGATGGCTGAGAGTTCTGACAGGGATCAGGCATTTGTGAAGTTCCCTGGCAAAAAGAACCTTTAAAGCAAGTTTCATATCACATGTTCCAGAACCATAGACTGGTAACCACCATAAGACACAGAGTGGTTTGGAAGATTGAATGAGTGTGTTTGATCCCCTGGACCCATTAGAAGGAGAGAACTTAACTCTCCTGGTGTCTTTGCTGTGATAAAGTATCCAGCATAGAAACTCAGTGTAAGTGGTGGGTGTCTGGGCTCCATCCATCACAGCAGGGGAGTGGAGTCAAGGCAGTGGGAGCTTCAATCAGCTGTTCTGGTCCCGTGAGCAACGAATGCTTGCTTCTGCCTGGCGTCTATAGTCTAGGATTCTAGTCAGGGAATGCTGCCACCTACACTGGCCAGGCCAGCTTGCCTCAGTTAACTTAATCAAGGTAATCCCCCACAGGCATTCCCAGAGGGCCTTCACCCAGGATATTCTAGATGGGCCAAGGTAATGATTAGCTCTAATGGGCTCAACAGGTAAAGTCTAGGATAGATTTTTTTCTTAGCCCAATGCTTTATAACAGTGGTTCTCAAGCTCCCTAATGCTGTGCATGGCCCTTTAATTTAGCTCCTCATGTTGTGGTGGCCCCCAACCATAAAATTATTTTTGTTACTACTTCATAATTATAATTTCGCTGTTACAAAATGTAATATAAATATCTGATAAATGACCCCGGTGAAAGGGTCATTTAGCCCCCAAAGGGGTGGCAACCCACAGGTTCAGAACTGCGGCTTTATAAAGATACAACATTCTTTGAGGCTGTATCCCCACTCCTTGTTCTTTTAATAAGTCATCTCACTGTTTGTTTTGTTTTGTTTTGTTTCTGAGACATGGGCTGACTTCAAACTCTCGGTCCATCTTTTCAGATGACAGTCATGCACATTTATACCCACTGTTCTTTTCTTAGTGACCTCGGTCTTAACTTGCCTTCTGTTACTACAATGCAATGCATGAGACCGGGTAATTTATAAAGAATGGAAGATTATTTCACTCACGATTCTTTAGGTTGAAATCCGAGAGCGTGGTCATGGCATCTGGCGAGGGTGGGCACTGCCTCATTTCTTGGCAGAGAGCAGAAGGACAACCAGGGTAGAGTAGAAGAAAGATGCTAGGTGGCCACACTGTGAAACAGCACACCATTGTGGTGACTGTAAAGGAACAGAACTGATAGGCTGCATATATGTGTGTATGTATGTACATATGTACATATGTATGTTCCCAGCTCTCTATCTCTGTCTGTCTGTCTCTATGTCCCCCTCCCTCCCTCCCTGCCTCCCTTCCTTCCTCTCTCCCTCCCTCCCTCTCTCCCTCCTTCCTTCCCTCTCTCCCTTGCTCTCTATAAATATATTTACCTTACAGTTAGGTAGTTCACCAATGGCTGTCCCACACTTGGGAGGCTGAGAATCCAGGAGTTGTTCAGCCCGTGAGTCCATGTGTCTCAGCAGACTCAGTCTGGCTCTGTTGTAGTGGAGGGAAGCAAACCTGGCTGCCCAACCATGAGTGAGGAAGCAGAGAGAGGGAGCACAGACAAAAAACAGTTCCTTCTTTCATGCCCTTTTATCCGGGATGCTATAAGAAAATGAGGCCCAGATTTAGGGTAGGTGATCCTGCTTCAAATAACCTGACCAAGAAAGGAGCAACCCGCAGCTTGTGGTTTTAGGTGGTTGCAGACGTAGTCACGCTGACCACTGAGGTCCACCATCACAGTGGCTGATGGAGTGCCACAAGAATGACACTCTCATTTCTGAAAGGTGACATGTCTCTGGACACAGTATAGATTGAGGCTGGATGTGGGAAAAAGTGGAGAGCCCACCAGTCATGGTTCCTCCCTCAAGGAGCCTTCTGACTGGTGAGAGATTTGGACACCAGTCATGGCAGCCCCCACAGAGACAGCACATTGCCCCGCATCAAACGGTTTGCACCAAGAGGGGCATCCCATGCCCTCCTGTGGTGAGCAGTACACCTTCTTGTGAGGAGCTGTGAGGGAGCCAGGGTCAGCTGGGCCAGACACAGCCATTGTCAGAAATATGATCTTTTCCTATTAGGAAACCGATGGGAAATTTCAAAATGGCTTCAATGCCTCAACAAAAGCAAGGTTGCATCAGCCACAAAGGAAGAGAAATGAACTACTCATTGTTTTCTCACCCTCCAACCCCCCTACCAAACCTGCTCCATTTTTCATTTCATTGAGTGGTCTGACCAGCCAGCCAGTAACTCAACCCAAACATCTGGACCATCATCCCACGATGATACCTTCTTTTTGTAGCTCTTAACCCATATCTAATCCATGGCTCACTGGATGGATGCATTGGAGGTCTCCTCAATAAGGACCTCATCACCATGACTAGGCTTAATCCCCGGGGCTGTGGGAGAAATACAATCCTCTTATTAGATTCACAGATGATGACAGAAGGCTGAATGGACTACCAGTCAGACTTGGGGACTGAGACTTTGTTACTGGTAAAGATCCTGGAGTCCTGTTCACCATCTGACATTATGTTCAGACACCTCCAATGGCTCTCTGCCCCAATGTCCTGCTAAACCCCCACTCTACCACCTCTGTGGGCTCGGATCCCAATCTGTTGCAGGATTTTCCACTAGGACAGTGGAAGGCCTGTGACTGGACAGAAAAAGGGAAGTGGTCAAAACCCGCAGAGAGTTGGTGGGTCGACTTTTTAAATATTTCCCACAACACCAATCCAACCCCAGGGCTCATGCCCATTGTCCCCTAATAAGGTCCCAAGCCAAGCCACCAGGACAACACAAAGACTGAGTAATAATAGCCCTGACCCCCTCTGGAATATGATGGTCCAGTCTTTTCTGGTCACCAATGCCTCCAGACCTGAGTTAGCTGAGTCATGCTGGCTGTGCTATGAGATAAGACCATCCTACTTTGAAGGCATAGCCCTGATTGGAAACTTTACTGAAACGGAGAACCCCAGTGAGTGCAGATGGTTAACAGGCTAAGCTAGGCTGACCTTACAGACCATAGTAGTTCAGGGCACCTGTACAGGGACAGTTCATGGGGCCTATAGCCACCTTTGTAACCAGACCTACAAGGTGAATCCAGACAATGATAAATGACTATTACCAATGCCTGGTGGGAAGCACTGTCGGGCTCACCCCATGCATCCACGGGGCTACACTACCTGAGGACAAAGAATCCTGTATGCTCGTCCAGTTGTTACCCAGGATCACCGATCACACAGATGGTAACAATCCTAGAACCTCAGGTTTGGTCGCCACAAGAGCCAAGCGAAAACCAATTTCGGTTGTAACTCTCATAGGACTGGGAGTGGCTGGCACAGGAACCAAGGCGGCTTTCTCGATGTTATAAAACAAACATAGTGACGATTTAAGAGAGGCCTTAGATACTGATACAGAGAGATTAGAAGAAGGAATCTCTGTCCTCCAAGATTCCCTGGGCTCCTGGCAGAGGTAGGACTCCAGAATAGGAGGGGGCTGGGTCTCCGTTTCTGCAACAGGGAGGGCTATGTGAAGCCCCCCGAGAAGAATGCTGGTTTTATGTTGACCCTTCCAGAGTGGTCAACAAATTGATGGCCAAAGTTAGAGAAGACCTGGCCGAGAGAAAAACGAAGAGAGCAGGCACAAGGCTGGTTCGAATCATGGTTCAACAGCTCTCCATGACTGACCACCCTGATATCTACCCTGCTGGGCCCTCTGCTCATTTTACTTCTGCTCCTTACCTTTGATCCCTGCATTCTAAACAAATTGGGCCAGTTCATGAAAGAAAGGATTGGGACTATTCAATTTATGGTGATGAAAAGTTACCACAAGTCCCTCTAAGAATGAAGCCTGTGAGCTTCAGGAAGTCCCATGGTTGGGCCTTCTAATTACCAGAGAAAGGGGGGAATGAGAGGTCAAACCTACTCCATCTTGCAACCGGCCTCCATCTTAAAAGAAAAAACAAAGCCTGAGAACTTGGCCCACAGTTGAGTTCAAGCTGCACCCAAGTGCCAGGAAGGACCCCATGGCTTGTCCTTGGCCAGTGTTACTCCCTAGCTACTCCCTAGCAACAGTCAGTCAAGGATTAGTCTGATTGTTTCAGAAGTACTTTCAGACCATCCATGATTGTATAGGGTCTTGCTTCAGAGCACCCACCTGTCGGCTCACAATATATATTCAGTTAGATGCTTGCCAGGCTGGATCCCTCTCACCTACTTCCATTCCCTATAAAACCTTGTCCCGATGAGAGTTTGGCGGGGGTGGGGGGGTGGGGGGGGAGGGCTACTTCACCAAACCATCCTGTGGGCCAGTGGTGAGTAAGCCCAAACTCTAGTTCGTAATAAAGAGACCCTAATGTGATTACATGGGAAACAGCTCCTTAGTAGTCTTTTGGGGTTCACGAATGCTACGTGGCACAACAGGCTGACCAGCCAGGCAGTAACTCAACCCAAACATCTAGATCATCATCCCACGATGGAGCCGCCTTTTTGTAGCTCTTACCCCATATCTAACCCATGGCTAAGTTTTCTCCACTTTAGTCCTTAAATACTCCGGAAAGCATTCAAGTCTCCATCTCTGCCATTAGACTCATATAATTGTCTCCTCCTGACCTCTGGGGCCCCTGGGTCTGCTCTCCACAGAAAGTGATATGTTCTGAAACCCAGTGGCATAGTGTCTTCTCTCTCTAAAGGTCAGGGGAACAAGGTAAATAAATGCCTCTGCCCATAATTGTAGCAGCTTGACTCTGGCTAGACCTTGGGACCCTCCCAGCTGCAACCATTTTCTTAGCAGCCACACCATGAGAGGTGTCGTACTATTCCTTAATGCCCACCTCAGAATATGAGACCCTTTCCTCGCTATGTAAAGTAGCTGGAGTCGGTGGTTGTTTGGCATATATGGGAATAAGCACCCCAGCATTGGGATTGTATATCTGGGGTATCCAATGCGAGACGGGTAATTGGATGCATGCATGAAACAAACTCAGTGGAGAGATCTGCTCTAAGGAATCTTTGAGTCAACTCTCAACAGTGAATTGGGGAAGCCAGAAATCAGAGGCACTCTCAGCAGAGAGTGGTGGCCCAGGGAGAAACTGGCCTAAAGACATTCCAAAGGAGATTTTCTGTGTACAGGGAAAAGAATTTCCAGCTCTCTTGCCTTTTATTTTAAGACTAGTACTAATGGGACTGGAACATTCCTGAATGTATCCAAACTGACGTTAGAGGAAGCAGCTGGGACTGTTTTCAGTTTGGGGAGGAAGCTGGAGTTTTGAAGCACTCTTTGGGAACTCCATCAGGAGTTTGACTCCCTGCCATCTAGTAAGTCATTTACCATCATCTTAGAGGTTGCTGAGAGGGAAGAAGTAAACTTCTCAGGGAAGTGTTCTCCGAATGGAAGGTACCGAATGAGGCGATAGAAGAAAACCTAAGTGTTGGAAGGGGAAGTGTAAGAAGGGGAAGGGGGGTTAAAGGGAGGATGGCTAGAATTGTTTGGTCCTGTGTGGTGAGTTAGAGAGCTGTCCCACTACAGGTTTGGAGACATTAAGACCAATGGCAGCCTTCACAGAACTGGGCTAAACCAGGAAGGAGGCGGCCAGAAAAGGGCGTCTTGAAAGTCAGGTGCCGGTGGGTTTTATGGAGCATGAAATGTGCCCAGTGGGAGGCATTTGAGCAGGAAGAGGTCACAAGTGTTTCAGGTCAAAGTGAGAGTGACATACAAGAACTATATGGGAGCGGGCTACACATGGCCATGAGAGGGGACCTCCAACTTCTGTGCTAGAGACCCTGTGACACTGTGGTTCCCCGGTTCTCAAGCTGCCCTGACAGATAGGTGGAGGGACTCTTACTGCTGTCTAGAGGCAAGCTCCCCTGACCCCCTGACCCCCACCTCAGCTGCAGAAAAGGTTGTATCTCCTGAAGCAGAGAAGTATGCCCTCCCTGGAGATTTCACTCTCTACACTCTGGAAAAACATGGAAAAGCTATTTGATAACAGTGTGAGAATGTGCTTCTAACTCTGGCTAATGGCCAAAGAGGAACCTGCCTCCCGAATGGCAAAAAGATATAAGACAGGAAAGGAAGCGACTGCTCTTAGGTATGGTGAAGGACACAGTTTATTGTAGATAAAAGGGAATGAATAGTCGGAAGCAGAGACATCAGGGACAGTGAACATCGCCAGACTAAGCTGGGTCACCTGAGAAGACATGGACACCAAGAGTTAGAGGGGGAGCCGCCAACCAAGAGAGACAGCCTGGGCTAAGAGACTGGCCAAGAGAGTAAGGGGCAAACTGAAAGGAGCAGGTAATCAAAATGGCTGATTTACATAGGGAAGGGCATCTGGGGAGAAGCTACCCACACAGCTACCAGGCTGGAAAAAATTAGGGTAGGGGGCGGGGTATCCAGACATACCTTGTAATAAGTAGGAACTAAGGGATGCAGGCCCCAGTATAAACAGACTGTAGGCTGCAAGTCTGGCCATTTGGGCAGATGAGAGATTTACACAGCAAAATATTGCCAAAATTATTTCTTAAATACATCAGTGTTGTTCGATAATAGTTGTTACCGAGGGTCATCTTGTCCACGGGGCAGAATTATGCTTTTCCCCAGAGGAGAAACTGGGCTTTATGTCAGGCCAGGACGTAAGGATGTTTGTCTCCCTGTTAAGAGACATGTTCTTTGATCTGGCCAATGGGTTTAATGGCTGGTTATAAGTCAGGGTTGTCTTTTTTGGTTCTGGGAATGGAAGTTAATGCAGGTCAATCCCTGGGAACAAATATTTACTGAATTATTTCTAACAAGCCTGATAACCTTAAGATTTATTTTAAAGGCAGCACTACCTTAGTTAAATTCTAATTCTACTCAGCGTCACTTATTGTCTCCTAAGCAAGTTTATTAATAAATCCCATCACTCCCACCAGGGAGCTGCAGACCTCCCTCTCCAGCCAGTGGCTCAGAGTCCAGGCCTGGATACCAGTTGGTGCTTTGCGGAGCCAAGAGCTACCAGCAATCACTACAAGAGACGGGCTATAGTGGCTGCCGCATAAACCTCTGGGCGGGTCTCCATGGTGACTGACACACGCCACGTCCAATGGTGGCCGGGTGCCTGTTTGTTTCAGTCCCAGCCTCCCCAGGGAGTGAAGCTTCTTTGACTGACAGCTCGTCCTGGGCGCTGTTACGTAAGGGGAGGAACGAACGCGGCCCCACCCGAGTGGCGCTAACTTGATTGGCAGGACGGAGCGCCCACCCCCAGCATCTCCCGGAAATACATTCTTGATGGACGGCGAGCGAGCCACTCGGCATGGGCAACCGAGCGGAAGCGCCCAGGCTGGGGCGTGTCCAGGGCGTGTCCCGCTGAGGGCAGGTCGGGGCGGGGCTCTGCGGGAGAGGAGCGGCAGGGGCCGGGCTGCACTACAGCCGGAGATGCTGTTGGCCCGCGGTGGCGCTCGGCCCCCAGCGCTGCGCACCAAGGGCATCCAGGTGAGCGTCCTACCTCTGGGCCGGTGGCTACCGAGTCGTCAGGGCCGAGGGTTTGTGTCCGCGGCCCGGCATTCGGTTCCCCGTAGTGCGCTAGGGACTGGGGCGACGGCGGCCGGGCGGGGACACGGGGGCGGGGCCGCACCTGTGCGCTGCAGGCACCTGCTGCACCGCCTCGGAGCGCGGAAGTGCGAGGCAGGTTCGGTGGTGCTCCGGTCGGGCCGTCCCTCCTGCGCTGGGTCCAGTCCGTCTGGCGAGGGGCTGACATGAAGCCCCAGGCTCTCGGCCTCGGCTGCAGACTCGCGGGCCCAGCCGGCCTCCGACTAGCTTCGAGGCTAGGGCCGGGCACCAGCCTTGCATCACCTCGGGACAGGTTTGTCCAGATTCTCTGCGTGCTCCGAGCCGGGATTGTGCCCCGGGCGAGGGTGCCCGACCCAGCTAGATGCCCGGCCCGGCTGTCCGAGGTCCGGGCTGTTTACTTTTCCTCGGTCCTGTCTGGTGGTCTCATAATGTGGGATTTCGTAAACCCTTTTTTGGGGTGATACATAGTGCCTATGTTAGCTCTGTGTCACAGAAGAACGATGGTAGTAGCCAGGTCTCATTGGCCCTCTGCGGTGTACTCACCGTCGCATAGGTGAAGATGCAGACCTCGTTCAGCTGTGCAGTGTAAGTGCACGCAATCATTTTTTTATTTATTTTTATTAAGAGTCAGACGAGCAGGAAGTCTGGTGGTATTTTCTGCGAATAAGGATGAAGCCTGTTTTCCTTACATCTGTCATTACTATTGGACGATGTCATGCTATGCTTATGGTAGATTGCTCATCTAGCAAACTGTAGTTTCTGAAAAGTTGGCTACAGTTCCTTGTGCTTATGTTGCTATTGGAACCGTTTAGTTAAAAATATCGCCGCGATGGATGGATGGTACGTGGTACCTTTTGGAGGAACTGAGGGCCATGTACTGAATTCTTAAAGGCAAAGACATGAAAGGTACCCAAGGCCAGGACATTTACAAATAGGAAATGCTATGCCTCTCAAGAGGTGAAGGAGAACCTCGAGAAAACGTGTGTCTAGGCGGTGGGCTATTAGACCTGAAGAAAAATATATGGTTTTCATTTGAGCCAAACAGACACATACCCCTCCCTGAATTTTTAATGTACTGTTGTGTCAGCTACCTTTAAAAGCAGGTTTGCAAAGTCTTACTGGGCTGCAAGTCGGCAAATTAGTGGGAGAAGTGGGATCCTTGTCCTCTGGTTTAATTACTGGGTGACATTGTCTCCTGGAAAGTACAGCAGCAGTTATAGGCACTGGCTGGTGCCCACCCATGGATGCTGTCTGCACACAAGTCACTGCTGATTAGAGATACTGGTATAGCATTGCTTCTTAGAAAAGCCAGTTTTGACCCTCTTCACCTTCAACTTTTCAGGGATACAAATAAGAAGCCATCCTTTTAAACTCAGCAGACTTTGAGGAGAGAGTCTTACTGCTGGGCTGGCTACTTTTGTGTCTTTGTATATTTACTAAGTCTCTCACTGACCTTGTCATCTTTGAAACCTGGTTTCTTAGCCACTACCCGAAGTGTCTCTCCTTTGAACCCGCCATGAATGTACACAGTTGAAATTCCTCAGGTGCTTAATATGCAGAATTTTACAATGTATTTTTAGTACTTGAAACAAACCACCTTTTGATGGGAATGCCTGTTACCTGTATTCCTGGTAGTTTAAGGCAGAGGCAGGAAGATTGGGAGTTTGAGGCCAGCCTGGGCTGTATCCTGAATTCCTGACTAACCTGGACTACATAGTGAGTTTTTGTTTTCTTTTCTTTAAAGGGCAGTTTCTTGGGGTAGTAGGGACAGGACTCTACCCCCCTTTCCTGATACAGGTATACTCATTTTTTTTTCCTTTTTTCTAGAGACAGGGTTTCTCTGTGTAGTGTTGGCTATTCTGAAACTCAATCCATAGACCAGGCTGGCCTTGAACTCAGAGATCCATCTGTTGGAATTAAAGAAATTTGACACTATCACCGGGCTCATGTTTTTTCTTACCTCATTGGCTATTAGTCTTGTGCTTGAGACAAGTCATTCAGGACATTCCTAGTCACTCACCATGACAGTGGGAACAGTGATAGAGCTTGAGTGTGGGTGTTAGAGTGCATACTGACTTCCCATTATCAGGTGCCCATAGGGGCCATACTGTGCTATAGGAGCGATGGCTATGTTGTAAAGCAAAGCTGACTATACTAAATGCTGGTCAGGAACCTGGTACGCAGATGATTTTGTTTGCTTGTTTTTGTATCAGTAGGTATCACGCTGTAGTCCAAAGTGACCTAAAACTGCATCCTCCTGCCTCAGCCTCTCAAGTATAGGGCTTACATGCTTGGCTATGTACACTTTTTTGTTGTTAGGGTCTGCAGTGGAAGGGTGTGGAGAAGGGATTATTCTTAGAGCTCTCTGATGACATTCCCAGCCCCCTTAACTTGGGGACTGCTTGTCGGCTGTGCCCAGGGTGTCCGGCTCTGTCCTAACTTGGTGTTGGTATATCTGCATTTCTCCCATTTGTTTCAAGGCAGCGTGAATGCTGAGGACACAAGAGTTTGATGACACAGCACTGACGTTCTCGGTTTGGAGCACACGTTATGAACCCTCTGTGGAGCATGTCTGCCGACTCTGTGCGCAAAGTAGGTATAGTCACCAGATAGCAGCTCCGATCCACACGGAGGCCGACAGTCTATAGCAAAGCCATCTGTAAACTTGAGCAAAAAATTACCTGGTTTTATTTTTGAGAAATCACTCTGTTCATTAAATTGGGTTTCTTAGGCTGAGAGCTCACATGTGAAGTTCTGATGATCACTGTTATACTAAGATCATTTCATTTAGATTGTATTATGTGTGATGACATTTGTGACACTCTACTGAAACTTCTGTCAAGTCAACTCAGAGTTGGGAGAATTAAATTTAAAATGTCTTTCTTTACTTTTTAAGAGATCAAGTCTTGCTCTATATCCCAGGATAGACTGGTATTCTGTTGTCTAGGTTGCCTCAAATAGCAATCTTCTTGCCTTAGCCTACTGAGTGTTGGGATTATAAGTGTGAACTATCAAGCAGTTTTAAAATTATATATATGTATATACACATATACACACAGATATGTGGGCTGGAAAAACAGCTCAGCAGACAAAGGCACTTGTTGCCAAGTCTTGAGTTTGTCCTCTGACTTCTGTATGTGTGCCATGCCCCAAAGAAATAATATAATTACAAAAATCTAAAGAAAAAAAAATACCTTTTCCTCTTAGGAAATATACAAGTAATAATTTAAAAGCTCAGTTCCACCTGTAGGTCAACAACATTACCTTTTTCCCTATGCATATAATAGAGTTTTTATATAACAAATGAAATAGCCTTTGTTATCCTCGGAGTTGGGAAGCGCCAGGGAGGTGCTAGTTTTCTGGTCATTCTGAGCTCTCTGACCAAGGATGGCAGTGTATACTGGAGTCGAAGGTATGGCAACAGTAGGATCCAATGTGACCTAAGCACGTGAGACATAGTCCGCTTCCCTGTTGCTATCCCAGTGCTCACACCAGGGCCACTGACTTCAGTCATCTGTCTACTTTGAACGCCACAGCCCAGCTTTCTGTAGTATCTGCATGGACTATAGTATCTGGTCTTGTTAATGGCTTTCCTGCTTCTGTTGCTTGTGAAAGGCTTGACTGCATTGTTCTTATGGGATGCAGCTAATGGGATTTTTACTGCTTTAGTCCTGTTTGGTCTTGTTTGTTCCTTCCATGACCTGCCTTCTCCAGTGATTTGAAGGCATCTTAATCATGGTGTCAGAATTTCTATGTAAACAGTAACTCTAACTTTGAAGTTAGGATGGAGCTAACAGTGTGCTCTGTTTTCAGAGCTGCCATAAATCCTCTCACAATTTCATCTTGAACAGCGAGCTGAAGGCGAAGAGAAGACATTAACAGGGGATGTGAAAACCAGTCCTCCACGAAGTGCACCCAAGAAACAGCTACCTTCTATTCCCAAAAATGCTCTGCCCATATCGAAGCCTACATCTCCTGCCCCAGCAGCGCAGTCGACAAATGGCACCCACGCCTCTTACGGACCCTTCTACCTGGAATATTCGCTTCTTGCAGAATTGTGAGTCCTTCACAGATGACTGCTCAGTTATGAATGGTGACCCTGAAAGTTAAGAATGAAGTCATGTCTCTTGATAGACTGGTGAATTATTCTTACAGCTCAGACTTGTTTCCAGCTTGCTTCATTTTGGAGAACAGTAAGGAAGGCAGGACTTGTGAGAACACACAATTGATTAGGAACCTGGTGGCTTAGTTTCAGTAGTCCCTTCTGGGAGGCATTTCACTGGAAGAGCTTTCTAGAGTTAAGTGGGCAGTGGCTGGGTGGCAGCCTCTTGGGCCACACCCATTGGGGAGTGTGGGCTCCACATTGGCTCTCACGTTTTAGGAAGCACCCTGACAGATGGGAGGGGTCCCAGTAGGGAAGGGTCAGGGAGCAGCCGTCAGCAGGTGAGGGAACTGGAAACTTTGACTTGGAAGAGAAAACTTAAGAGTGCTTAACATTTTTCCCTTAAATTACATTTTATCTAGTGTGTGTATTTGGTGGGAAGAGGGAGCTCATGGCACAGGTGGGGTGAGAGGACATCTTGTAGTTACTTTTACCATGTGGGTCCCAGGAATTAAACTCAGGTCGTCATGGTTTGGTGGCAGGTACCTTTACCCCTTGCGCTGTCTTGGCCAGCCCTCAGAAAGATACTTAGGATTCTGTACTGTTGTATATGTCAGAGGTCTGCAATTAGAAGACTTAGTACAGCCCTCAGAGGTCCCTTCTCAGGAACAGCAAAGCTAAGAGGGCAGGGACTGCGCACTGTGCAGCATGCCAGTAGTGATGATACACTGCTCGACACAGAAGGGTTCAAGTACTCATTCGTTAAAGGGAATTCTTCATTTCTATAATCTTTAAGTTTCTCTGTACTTCAGTTATTTTCAAAGCATCTCGATCACGCCTCCCAGGGTACTGATGCTGTACTGGTCAGAGGGAATGAGGCCTCAGTGTAGTGTAGCAGTGGTCTCTTCACGCTATAATGGTTGCCTTGTGTCTTGAGGCTGAGCAGCGAGGTGGACAGGCTCCTATTGTGGTGACTGAAAGCTGGCTGTGTTAAATACAGAACTACCTTTCCTGACAAACATTGTCTCTGTGGGTAGCTTTGTCTGCTAGCCATGGTTCTCTACTCTAAATCTCAGGGACTTGAAAGGTGATGATCTACCTGTTGTGGTTGCAGTGGAGTCTGTCATACATTCAGGGTCAGCCTGGGGCACACAAGTAACTTAGAAAGGGCTGAGAAATAAATGTGAGGCACGTAGGTAATAAACAAGGCTCAGACGAGAGAGATGGCTCCGCAGTAAGAGCTTTTGACACTTGCAGACAACTGTAGCTCAGTCTCCAGCACCCACATGGGAGCTCACAGCCAGTTGTTACTACAGTTGCAGAGGACCTGAGTCCCTTTCTGGCATCCATGGGGATGAGGGACTTACACGATGCCTTTACATACATGGCAGGCAAAGTGCTCATATAAAAATAAATCTTACCAGGTGTGGTAGCACACACCTGTAGTTCCAGTACTTGAGAGGCAGAGACAGAGGCCAGCCTGGTTTAAGAGTGAGTTCCAGGACAGCCAGGGCTAACAGAAAAACCCTGTCTCAAAAAACAAAAATAAAATCTTTTAAAAAGCTCCATAAACTATTTGCCCATACATTTCAGGATTGCATGTAAATGTGTTTAGAGTGCTTTGGTCAGTACTGTACTTTTCAGTGTCAGATCACTGGGGACCAACCAAAATGGTGGCCAGTGTGTAACTGGGTTCCAGACAAAACAGTAGCATCTTTCTGCCATGACACTTGGTCTTGCCTTGTGTCAGCATTCACCTTCTCTAGCAAGGCCCAGAGAGCTTGACTGAGGTCAGGATTGTTTGGAAGCTCAAAATGATACCCACCTCCACAAGCAACACTACACCTAAAGCCTGTCTTGCTGAGTGACCCAGTGAGGTGAACTCACGGACAGCTAACTGATGGTAACGCTGGACTCTGAGTACTTGTGATTGCAGTTGAAAACAGTTCACTTTTAATTGGGAAGTACAAATGTAGTGTGCCCAAAAAGCCCAGAAAGAAAATACCACATCTTTAATAGTAAAAAACTAAATTTTTGAATGTGTGAACTCCTTAGTTTATAATGATAGAAGCAATAATTTTATAAATATATTTATCTCAATCTTCCTGGGGTTTTTTGTTGTTGTGTATGTATGTGTGTTTATTTTTGAGATAGGATCTCACTGTGTGGAGACTTGACCCTGGGCTTGACTTACAGAGATCCACCTGTTCTGCCCCCAAGTGCTGGGACTAAATCAGCTCGTTTACCTCAGTTTTAATATTCAAAATGATCTGTTTCTGAGAGTAAAACTTGATTCTTTGCCTTCCTGAATCTGGAACCCTGTATTGGCTTGAGCTTCTCTGTGGATTGTTTGAGAAGTAAGAGGGTGTTGGTCTAGGAGACAGACGTTAAGGTGCAAGACTAGGATGAACCCATTTGTATAGTTTGGGCACCAGCTGCCACTTGAGGCCTTGTCTCAGAAAATGTGGGATGGCCTGACTGGTATCTGCACAAGCTAATTATTCTACCGTCTTGTTTTAGTACATTGGTGGTGAAGCAGAAGCTGCCAGGAGTCTACGTACAGCCATCTTATCGCTCTGCATTAGGTAAGATGTGGATTTGACTTTGATTCAGAGTGTGGGGTCTTCTGACACAGATGGACTTTAGCATGTTTATGTTCTCCTGCAGTGTGGTTTGGAGTAATATTCATACGGCACGGGCTGTATCAGGATGGCGTATTCAAGTTTACGGTGTATATTCCTGATAACTATCCAGATGGCGACTGTCCAGTAAGTAGGACAGTGAGCTTCACTCACTGAGGGGAAAGCAAGACTTAACAGGTTTCCTGATTCTTCTCCTGACTGAAAATCTTGTAACGTCCTCAGTTTCCTCAAATGTATGTCTCCCACAACCAACAGTGGGGTTGGTGCTTTGTGGCCTCTGGCCATGCCACCCTGCCTGCAGCTTCCCCTTTCTCTGCTCAGGGTGTGTGCGTGAGGTTGGGGTGCTGCACCACTCACTGTATGGCTGCTGATGGACAGAACATGGTTACACTTAATGGTCTGATCTGACCAGAAGTGTGACGTCACTCACTGAAGTCTCTCTCTACCTACAGCGCTTGCTGTTTGATATTCCCGTCTTTCACCCACTAGTTGATCCCAGCTCGGGCGAGCTGGACGTGAAAAGATCATTCGCCAAGTGGAGGTTAGTGTACCACTGTTTCTTGTAGTAGCATGGCCACGGGAACTACCCGCAGTAATCACGCTGGTTTCCCTGCAGGCGGACCCATAATCATATATGGCAGGTGTTAATGTATGCAAGGAGAGTCTTCTACAAGATCGACACGACGAACCCCCTAAACCCAGAGGCCGCAGTGCTGTATGTGACCTTTACTTTGTTACTTAGGATAAACTTAGTATTTAAGATAAATTTGTTATTTAAGATAAATTGGTAAATTTTTAAAACTTTTAACACAGGTATGAAAAAGACATTCAGCTTTTTAAAAGTAAAGTTGTCGACAGTGTTAAAGTGTGTACTGCTCGTCTATTTGACCAGCCGAAGATAGAAGACCCCTACGCCATTAGGTAAGTGCTGTGTCCTTTATATTTCCATTTTCCAGATGAGCTCAGAATAGGGCTGTAGAGGAGCATATGTTAGCCTGGAGCTTCTCACTTCCTGCCAGCTCTACTCCTGATGCCACTTGGCTTCTCGGCCTTAAACCAAAGCTCCGCATGACTTACACACCGTCCGTAATGATTTATTTAGTGACTCTTGTTTCCTGAGAATTCATCAAGAGCTTTTTCATCTTTCCTTGTGAGGAATTTTCAGAAGGCAGTGTTAGCGGCTCTCCACACCCTTCTTCATGGCCCATCATAGGTAGAGCTGAAACCACCAACTTCAAACTCATTTCTCTCTGCTCTATTCTAAGTAAACAGAACTTACCTCGAACATGTTCAGAAAGATACTTGTACTGAACTAGATCCACCCTGACACTGTAACAGATGAGGTGGAGAGACCGTGTAAGAATGGAAGCCCTATAGCTTTTGTGGACACGGGTAGAAGGCATGCTGTGGTGACGCTCGTAGGCTCCGTGCGGCTCTGCACTGAGCTTTGGGAGTCCGGAGCTGTTGCTTGGTTTTGCTCCGTTTTGTTTCCTTCATCTTAAGTGATGTTTCAGGGGTGGTGTGAGAGTTACCGGAATGAGTCTGTTTATACGAGGTGATTATCGGATAACATCAGTATGTGTGCTAGCAACTGATTAAAGAGTGCTCTTAGCCGGGATGTGGGGTGGAGCTGCACACCTAATCTCTGCATTTGAGAGGCAGGAGCAGGCCTGTGCTTAAGGCTAAGCCTGGTCTAAAGAGCAAGTTCCGGGACAGCCAGGGCTACACTGAGAAACCCTAAAATTTTTTTCTTAAGTTATTTTAGAATTATCTTAATTGTTGAAAAATGAATGCTGTACATGTTTAATATTTTTAATATTTTTTTTGCCCTTCAAGCTTTTCTCCATGGAACCCTTCTGTACATGATGAGGCCAGAGAAAAGATGCTGACTCAGAAAGTAAGTACATAACCGTTTTGGGTCCGGCTGTCCTGGTTTAACTGCTTGCACTGCAGGCCACCGTTACCCGCAGCTTGGGGGACTAGTCACTGTGGCTCTGAGCTTGGGGACCTAGTCACTGTGACTCTGAGCTTGGGGGACTAGTCACTGTGGCTCTGAGCTTGGGGACTAGTCACTGTGGCTCTGAGCTTGGGGGACTAGTCACTGTGGCTCTGAGCTTGGGGGACTAGTCACTGTGGCTCTGAGCTTGGGGGACTAGTCACTGTGGCTCTGAGCTTGGGGACTAGTCACTGTGGCTCTGAGCTTGGGGACTAGTCACTGTGGCTCTGAGCTTGGGGACTAGTCACTGTGGCTCTGAGCTTGGGGACCTAGTCACTGTGGCTCTGAGCTTGGGGACTAGTCACTGTGGCTCTGAGCTTGGGGACTAGTCACTGTGGCTCTGAGCTTGGGGACCTAGTCACTGTGACTCTGAGCTTGGGGGACTAGTCACTGTGGCTCTGAGCTTGGGGACTAGTCACTGTGGCTCTGAGCTTGGGGACTAGTCACTGTGGCTCTGAGCTTGGGGACCTAGTCACTGTGGCTCTGAGCTTGGGGGACTAGTCACTGTGGCTCTGAGCTTGGGGGACTAGTCACTGTGGCTCTGAGCTTGGGGACCTAGTCACTGTGGCTCTGAGCTTGGGGACCTAGTCACTGTGGCTCTGAGCTTGGGGACCTAGTCACTGTGGCTCTGAGCTTGGGGGACTAGTCACTGTGGCTCTGAGCTTGGGGGACTAGTCACTGTGACTCTGAGCTTGGGGGACTAGTCACTGTGGCTCTGAGCTTGGGGGACTAGTCACTGTGGCTCTGAGCTTGGGGGACTAGTCACTGTGGCTCTGAGCTTGGGGACTAGTCACTGTGGCTCTGAGCTTGGGGACCTAGTCACTGTGGCTCTGTGCTTGGGGGACTAGTCACTGTGGCTCTGAGCTTGGGGACCTAGTCACTGTGGCTCTGAGCTTGGGGACCTAGTCACTGTGGCTCTGAGCTTGGGGACCTAGTCACTGTGGCTCTGAGCTTGGGGACCTAGTCACTGTGGCTCTGAGCTTGGGGGACTAGTCACTATGGCTCTGAGCTTGGGGACTAGTCACTGTGGCTCTGAGCTTGGGGACCTAGTCACTGTGGCTCTGAGCTTGGGGACCTAGTCACTGTGGCTCTGAGCTTGGGGACCTAGTCACTGTGGCTCTGAGCTTGGGGACCTAGTCACTGTGGCTCTGAGCTTGGGGACTAGTCACTGTGGCTCTGAGCTTGGGGACCTAGTCACTGTGGCTCTGAGCTTGGGGACTAGTCACTGTGGCTCTGAGCTTGGGGACTAGTCACTGTGACTCTGAGCTTGGGGACTAGTCACTGTGGCTCTGAGCTTGGGGACCTAGTCACTGTGGCTCTGAGCTTGGGGACTAGTCACTGTGGCTCTGAGCTTGGGGACTAGTCACTGTGACTCTGAGCTTGGGGACTAGTCACTGTGGCTCTGAGCTTGGGGACCTAGTCACTGTGGCTCTGAGCTTGGGGACCTAGTCACTGTGGCTCTGAGCTTGGGGACCTAGTCACTGTGGCTCTGAGCTTGGGGACCTAGTCACTGTGGCTCTGAGCTTGGGGACTAGTCACTGTGGCTCTGAGCTTGGGGACCTAGTCACTGTGGCTCTGAGCTTGGGGACTAGTCACTGTGGCTCTGAGCTTGGGGACCTAGTCACTGTGGCTCTGAGCTTGGGGACTAGTCACTGTGGCTCTGAGCTTGGGGACTAGTCACTGTGGCTCTGAGCTTGCTCATCGCTCCTTTTTTTTTATGTCTGTTTTTGATTGTGCCTAGAAGAAGCCTGAAGAACAGCACAATAAAAGTGTTCATGTTGCTGGCCTGTCATGGGTAAAGCCTGGCTCAGTACAACCTTTCAGTAAAGAAGAGAAAACAGTAGCAACCTAAGAGATGGTGGATCTGGTGCGCCAAGCACTTCCCTGCTGGACTCTGGCCTGGTTAAAGCTGACTAATGGGAAAGGACTGCCTGAGGAGTAAACTGCGTGACCAGTGACTGCTGTCCGTGTTGTGTGTGTGGGTTCCAACAGCAGGCTATGGAGACCTCTTGTTAAGGAAAGCGTTACTTCTGTCGGAAGTGTCAGGGTGGATCTAGTTCAGTACTCCAGATTATTGGGGACCTTGAGGCTTAAGTATTTTTCTGAACATGTTAGAGGTAAGTTGTGTTTACTTAAACTAACAGAACAGAGAGAAATGAGTACTCTGTAATAGTTGGAGTTGGTAGTTTCAGCTGTACATATGTTAGGCCATGAAGAAGGCTGTAGAGAACAGACTCCAGAGTGCAGCACTTTCAAGTAGAAGACTGGCTTCCCGGCTTCAGCCTGCTGACTTGCTGTAACCATCTATCTCAGAAGCATTAGGAAAGTAGGCAGAACCAGGAGGCTTGTTCATAGTTTGTTGTTTTTTTTTTTTTTTAAAGCAAATTACTGTATTTTTATGACAGGAAGAAAAGTGTTCAAACGGTTTCTGATGAAGTCAGGTATTTAAATGGCGAATGACCGATGTGTTAGTGGAGATGAAATAAACCAATAAATGATTGATTGTCATTTATGCAGGAAAGTAATGCTCCTTTTCAGTATAACTAAACAGAGACTAATTTATAAGTGCTTTATTGAAAAATACACATATTCTGATATAAAATTACAGTAGCGGTACTAAGGTTCTCTAAGTGCTCTGCACAGCACTGCTCGGGGCTGTGTGAGTTGCAGGTTCTCAGCTGGTGCTTCAGAGCAGCGTGAAGTTACCTAGTAACTTGGTTTATCATGATCCAATTTACAATTGAATTTTCTCCTTAGGATTATTAATCCAACTTAAAAACGACTTGACAATAATGATTAATAAAGATGCGTAGATAATCAATAGCTGTTAAATAATTTTCTAATTTGTATAAATGGTACTATGTACTAATAAAAACCTAAATTTTCCAACCTATTTTTTTAACTTCCAGGAATACCCTCAAAGACAGTTTCTTTGGGATAACTACTTCCAAAAGGAAGGGGTCATAATTTTTCAAATATTCTGAATTCAACTTGATTTAAAAATCTTTATTTAGCTAAATGATCCCTAGTAATGCCACTACCACAAATGGGAGTTTTACATGTGGCCAGAATCTGTAGCTATATCAGCAGTCTTTTAAGAAAAGCATTAAGGAAAATATTAGCTGTTCAGCCTAAGCCTAGAAGGCAGGCTTGTACCTACTTAAGTTCACACTGTAGAAAGTGCCATCATAAATATACAGCAAAATCTGGGTCACAGTGCTATGCATCTTAACAGCCCTAAAGTGCCACCAATTACACAGGTTCATTCAGACATTGCACGACTTTCACACTGTACCGTACTGCTGGGGAAGGGATAGTGCTCAAAGGGATCAGGAGCCTGAGGCCAATGCCTGGACACTGCCGTCGGGGCCGTCCCCTCTGTTCTGTTTGTAAACGTCTCAGGTGGTTTCATCCTAAAACACATGGTTGGACCTAACCATATGCAAGTGGAAATGAATTTAAATACAGTTCCTTTCCTGGGGCCTACCTACAAACGCCTCTAAAGATTTGCTTTCTGCAGTACTTGTAAAAGTTTACCAGAGTTAAAATACCCAGGTTTGGATTCTGAGCAGTGTTGAAGGTAAGCATTAAGTAGAGGAAGAGGCAACTGGGATGAAAAAATGTTCGAAGGAACTGGAAGGAGTCTGATTTCTTACCAAAATGTCCCTTGTTTTTTGTTTTTGTGTAAGGGTTACATGTAGTCCAAGTTGGTCTCAGACTCCTGGTCCTCTTACCCTCTACCCCTTGGTGGTGGGATAACAGGCATTTACTGCCACAGAGTCAGAGGCGCTTCCCTTTTACACCAGCCTCTAATCAGTTGCTGGATTAAGTAAGGAGCAAGGTTCCATAATCCTGCATGCATTAAGTCCTGCTAAACAGTTCATGTGAAGACAGTTCCCTCCTGGACACTAACCTCAGTGTGAACCTCGGTCATTAGCTACAGCTTGGAGACGACGTAACAGGGCAGAATGATTTTCTGGGCAGATCCTTTTTGCAGGTGATTCACTTCCGTCGTCCAAGAGAATCCCTCTCTTTTTAGTTGGAGTCTCTCCTGTCCGTATCATACTGTTAATTTCTCTCAGTCTCTATGGTGAGAAAAACTGAGTTAGAAAAACTTGAAAATGCTCAGTAGGAAGTTAAAGAGTCATAAATTTAAAATGTAAGCATTTGAACACCTTTGTAAAAGCAAAACCGTGAGCAGATTCTGACGGGACACTAGGTCAGGCAGAGCATTTCCAGTTTAACAAACTTTCTTGGTGTTTGTGGTACATATCTGTAATACACATGTTCAGCATGTTGTGAAGGATAGTTCTATAGTATCACAATTATGCATGTTTATCATATATCCACTTTGAGATATGCACAAGAATGGAGGTCAGTGTGCATGCGTGTGCGCATGTGTGTATATATAGGTCAGGGTTTGTGTGTGCATGTATGGAGGTCAGTATGTGTGCACACATGTGGAAATCAGAGGACAACTCTGTGGAGTCAGTTTTTAACCTTTTTATGGGGTTTTTGTGACAAGTGCCCTCACCCATTGAGCCATCTCCACAGTTCCACACACAAGCTAAAAAATAGCCTGACTTGGAAGTTCAGTGGCGCCCTCTTATGGGTTCACTAGTTGGGAGACAGAAGCAAGAGGACTGCGGTAGTTTCAAAGTCAACCTTGCTACACATTGAGGCCCAGGTCAGCTGGAGTTATATAGCAAGACCTTGTCTTAAGCTGTAGTCCCTCCACCCTTTTGAGACAGTGTGTCACTGTAGCCCAGGCTAGCCTGTAACACTTTGTAGCCTAGGTAGCCTCAAAGTCACAGCATCACTTACATTAGCCTCATGCGTGCTGGGATTAAGTACGAGCCCATGGCAAGTTTCTTTTTCATTCTGAGATAGTCGTAGCTGTTAGCCAGACTAGCTTTTACCTCTGCAGCCCAAGCGAGACTTGACCTTGTGATTTTGCTGCTTCTGTCCCCAGTAGCTGTGATAGCCTGCTTGAACAACTTGTTTTCTAGCAGTCATCCTCAGCCACAGTCTCACTAGAGAAATAAGCTTTAGGTCCTCAGGGCATTCATTACCCGTACTGCATTAGCAGCTGGTTAAATGTTCTCAGGAGAACTGAGAAGTTCGGAAGCTCGTTTCTCATGCTCGGTGACGTCAGTGAAGGAAGGCACCAGCAGACCATGTCACCAGTGTTGTTTCCAGGCCCAGTCTGCCCACACACTTTTTCTTCAGGTACCCAGTTGGCTGAGTTTTTATTTTTGTTTCTTATTTTAAAAAGATACTGAGGGGGCAGTGGCGGTGCACAGCTTTAATCCCAGCACTCGGGAGGCAGATCTGTGAGTCTGAGGCCAGCCTGGTCTACAGAGCGAGTTCCAGGATAATCAGAGCAACACAGAGAAACCCTGTCTTAGGAAAAAACAAAAGGATATTGAGAATATTAGAATACACATAGTTTAAGGGATTTCAGAGTGGCAAGTAAACAGGAAGAGTGAATTCTCACATTGCCCTGACTGCTCCTCATCCCCCAGAATTTAAAATGCATATCCTAAGGCCAAGATAGTAAATTGGTAGAATGTTTTAGCTTAGCGTGCAAAGAGCCATATATCCAGTTCCCATCACTGCACAGCTGGCATGGCGGCACACACCTGGAATACCAGCACACCAGAGACGGAGGCAGAAGGATCAGAAGTTTAAGGCTATCCTCAGCTACACAAGATTGAGGCTAGCCTGGGCTACATGAAGCCTAGAGTCAAAAGAATATCCTAGACATATTTATTTTTATCTTTTTGTGGTTCTGGGGATTAAACTAGGGCCTACGGCATGCTGGGTAGACAGTACCAATCCACTCTAGCCCATCAGTTCAGTTCTTTACTCTGACATAAACTTCTGAAGTTTTCAGTTCAATTATCAGTGGGTTTGCCAGCATATGTATTTTCAAAAAATTACCTATCATAAAAGAGGCTTCCTTCATCCTTTCTCTTCTCACTTGTGCCTTCCTAAAAGATCTAGCCCACATTGCTATCTGAGTTTTCCTTAGCTGGCTCACTGACGGCAGTAGTTGATTAATGCTACATAAATTATAAATTGTTTCTCTTCAGTGTACATATAGATATAACACAGCACATTTATAAATACATTTTGTAGATAACTATTATGTACATACGATACATATATTTTCTACACAATTCATCTACATGATATGGATATGTTTTCACAGTTCAAATATTCAAATCTTCACTTTGTGGGGTTCAGGGGGTATGCCACGTTGTACATGTGGAGGGCAGATGGAGTTCTCTTTACATAGGTTCCAGAGGTCACCAGTGTGTGAGGCAAGTGCCTTTACCCACTGGCCCTCATGGTCTGAGCCCAGAATCCTTTCAGGGAATATAATATCCCTAGCCTTTTTATTGTGTCTTATGGATACAGTTTCCTCCTTCCACCATGCCGGTCCTAAGCCATGTCACCAGCCCACCCCATACTTGCTGCTTCTCACCAGTCCCCAGGGGTACCTAGTGCTACTGTTCCACTCTAAGTAGCTGGCTGGTGTGTGTGTATCCTCTGCCTTTCTCCTAGGGCTTCTCTTAGAAATATGCATTAGTGAGGTTTGTTTTTTTTAAGTTAGTATATTATAGGACTATGTCTATGAGTTGGGGGGTTGTTTAGAGTTTGCTGTATCAGCATATGTGGTTCTGCCTCATCTTTTTTTTTTTTTTTTTTTGGTTTTTTGAGACAGGGTTTCTCTGTGTAGCCCTGGCTGTCCTGGAACTCACTCTGTAGACCAGGCTGGCCTCGAACTCAGAAATCCGCCTGCCTCTGCCTCCCAAGTGCTGGGATTAAAGGTGTGCGCCACCACTGCCCGGCATGCCTCATCTTGTTAACAACTATATGGTATTTCAGAGTACATCTATCATGGCTAATCCCACACTGGTTATTATTTCTCCCGTGTTGCTCGGTATTATAAACAGTTGTGTAGTGGCTGCTCACGCCACTGAACGTGCTCTTACAGGACGCTTGCTGATTTTCTTTGCTCCTTGTTCTGTGACTTTATTAGGCTGGCTATAGATCCGTAGGCTGGCTATAGATCCGTACTGCTTGCTTCGTGATAGTTTTCCTTGCTTTCAGTTGTCATCTATTGAGACTCTTTTCCCATCAAATCTTAATAGTGTGTGTTTCTATATGCAAGTGCTATGTGGGCAGAGGACAATCTTGGGTGTTGCATAGCATTAACAAAAATATAATGCATTTCCTTTTTTCCAGATTTCCCTCTTCTGTGAAACCCAAGTGCTCACTGAGTTTCCTGACCCTAGTTTTCTCTGGAATGCTGTGTTAAGTAGACAACTAACCCTAGTGCATTTCACATATGCATGAGTGCACTGAGTTCAGGGATGCTATAAAGTTTATCAGTTCTTCTGGCTTGCTTTGGAAATTGGTGGGCCTTAGGGTTTAAAGTTTGGTGGGGTTTGATGCAGGACATTGCCACAAAGACCAGGCTGGCTTGGTCTCGAACTTAACATTCTACCTCAACTTCTTGAGTGCTGCAGGTTTTTTTGTTTTTTTGTTTTATTAAAGTAATAATTCACTAAAATGCAGGTTTGTTTATCCATTAGTCAGATTGAGGACATTTTGGTTGTTTTGAACTTTTGATAGCTTGGAATGAAGTTACTGTAAACATTCATGGTTTTAAATGAAAATAAATTTCTACGTCACTAAATATGTAATACTAACTGGCCAAAGTGTGTTTCAGCATGGCCTAGCATTGTGGTCTCCATCCAGCAATGTAGGTCCTAGTCGTTCTACAGCATTGCCAGGACTTGTGGACCTGGTGTTTGTACCCCTGATTTTGCAGATCCTTTACTAGAAATGGAATGTCTTGGGTTTTTTTTCCCCAGCCCATGCCTTCTTTGTTTGCTCTAATACTGGTTTTTTTTTGTTATATTTTTATTTTTATGTGTATTAATGTTTTGCCTGCATGTATGTCTGTGTCAGATCTTGGGAGTTACAGACAGTTGTGAGCTGCCATGTGGGTGCTGGGAATTGAACCTGGGTCCTCTGCAAGAGCAGTCTGTGCTCTTGATGCCTGAGCTATCTCTCCAGCCCCTCTAACATTGTTTTAAATAGCACAAATTCTTAATTGTAATGAAATACAGCTTATTTTATGGATTGTGATTTTTATGTTGTATCTGAGAGATCTGTCCACAACACATGCTCATCAAGACTTCATTTTCTTCTATAAGTTTTCAGTTGTCGGTTTTACATTTATATCTGTGATTTGTTGGCATTAAGTTTTACATGTGGCACAAGACATGCATATGATTTATGATTGTTACAGCACGTAGCTTGCCAGTTTAGCACCATCTGTTGACATGACTTTACAACTGCCACAGCACCTTTGTGAATGAACGAATCAGATCACCATGCACACAGTGTATGTCAGTGTGTTGTAATGACCTCTGAGTTTGCATTTGAGCAACATTACCTTAAGCCTGAGACTCAGATGGTATGAACCTCCCAACTCTTCCAAAGTTGTATTATTCGGTTCCTTATACAAATTTTTGAATCATGGGACTACTTTCTACAAATAATTCTGGTGGCATTTTGCCTGGGCATGGTATTTTTCCACAACACTAGAACAGTGACTAAGACAGCTACAATTTAAACATTGTAGATTCTCATTAATACAAAATGCTTTCCTGTTCTCTTGTGATCTCTTCTTTGACCCACAGAAATCTGATATTAAGCTTCCTAAACTTTAGAGGTTTCCAGATCATCTGAATCCTTTAATTTACCTCACATGTGGGGATGCAGGGGACCAGGGATAGCCTTGGTGCTCAGCACGGCACTAGGACGTCTGTGTAGTCCAGAGTATGGTCCATCTTTGTAGTAGGTCCCCGTGCGGGTGATGCTGTGGACTACTGTCCCGACTTTTCCTTCTCTCTCTACTCATCCTCTCTGCCTGGTCTCAGCTACATTGACTTCACCAGGAATGGAACGCATTTCTCTCCTCACAGTTCACATCTCTCTTAACCAAGCAGAGAGCTCATACGTGCTCAGCCCACACTTCACCACTGAGCTGTACAGCTGCCAGGAGATGAGGCTCTGGGTCTCAGTGCCCTGAAGTCAGGTCTTCTGTTGCGTAGCTACTGCACTTCTCTTTGTACTTGGTGCTAGCCTGGTGTTTTGAACATGTTCTTTACAACAGACTTATTGAGATAAAACTGATACGCCATATAGCTCATCATTTAAAGTGTGACTCCAGTGATAGCTGCATGGGCAGTCAACCTTATTGATCTCAAAGAAACCTTTTCCACTAGCAGAAATGCTCCCTTTTCTCCCAGGCAACCACTATCTGCTTTCTGCCTCTGTATATCTGCTCATTGTGTGCCTCTAACCTGCACAGACCATGTGCAGTCTTTTATAACTAACCCCACTCTGTTGTGTCTACAGGGGTTACCCACACAGAAATGTGGGCTAGTACGTCACTTTTTGGTCACATACATAAATATTTTATTCATCAATTACTAGATATTTGGATTGTCATTTTGGAACACACTCTAGACCAGGATGGCCTTAAACTCAGAGACCTGACTGCCTCTGCCCCACAAGTGCTGGGATTAAAGGTGTGAGCCTCCACTATCCAGCAGAATTGTCACCTTTAAAGTTTATCTTCACATTTGAAGCAATTGTGTAAGTTTTTTACATCTAATTTTAGATGGTCTTAATGGATTGTTTGTAAAACCTACAAACAGATTATCAGCAATTGATCCAAAAAGCAATTGTGGAGGGATGAGATTTCCTAAAATTGGGACAGTATTTCTTATAAAACTTGCAATTTTAACCAAATACATTCCAAAATGGATTGTGGTGGTAAGGGAGTACAGGAAGCAAAGCGGCAAGAGGGTGGGCAGACGGCTCAGTCGGCAGTGAGCAGCAACAGCAACAGTGGTGACCTCAGTGCAGGCCCCACACCGAGTCCCACCCCTACCCTGTGTCACATCATTCCCCAAGCACAACCCAGTCAGAAAGGTCACATGCTGCATTTGGCTTGCCCCGGCTTCTTTCGTCCCCATCCGAGTCTACATTGCTTTCCAGTTAGAAAGCCTGTGCCTTGAGGACATCACTTTTCCTCTTCCCTGCTGCTCGGATGCACTTCCACATCTCAGGGACTGTGTAACCCTTCACTAGTAAGCCTCGAGTTTCCCTGCTCTCAGACTGAAACAGATGCTACCATATACGTCTAACCCTGAGCGCTCCATTTTTCCAAAAGACAGAGAAAGTGACTGCTACAGAAACAGATCTTTGTAACCAGTTTATGAGTCCAAAGTTTCTATTTTGAACAGAAGCAGAAAAATAAAATTTTACTAATGAAAGAAAACTTAGAGTTCAAAATGTGCAGACTGGAAAGGAGGCAAGAAAAACATAGTTCCATCTACTTTATTTCCAACCCTGACGTCCTCCAAACCCAGCGGATCCTGGGTTCTGCCCGTCGTTACTTAAGCCTTCTGAGGTCTGCAGTTGCACTGCTCCAGGAAGTTCTTACACTCACAAGAGCTAGTCCTAGCCTGCTAAGCATGTTAGAGTTAGTTAACGCCATTTATGAAGTCTTACCTTTGATGGGCTGTTGCTGAAGTAGTAAAAAATCTTTTCTCGAGGAGAAAGCATCGCTTCGTTTTTATGTGGGGAAATGTAAATAGGATGACTCTGAGATAACTGTACTCGGCGAGGGGAGCCTGTTCTTACAAATGGATAGGGAGAGAGGGGAGGAGTGTCCGTCTGTTGGAAACAAAACAAGTAATTCTGAGAATAAGCTGTCCTAGCCAGGTTGTATTAAAAGTCATCAACTGAGTGACATGGCACAATCAACTGGAAGCCTTTTGAAAGCCAAACAGTGATGGATCAGCAGCAACCAAAGAAACTACAGAGACTCACGCCAACAGCTAACACTTGCAGGTGTTAGTCCAGCCCCTACGTTAAGCATTTTCATACATTACATCATTTAATCCTCACAATAGTCAGATAAACTACTATTCTCATTTTAATATATGAGGTGACATATGTACAGAGAAAGTTTAGTTGATTAGTGCCTTGATACTTGTGTTGGAGGCTGTCTTAGTTTTAAAGAATTACTTGTAAACCTAGTTTATGAAGGAAAACCTCAAATGATTGTAAAAGCAGCACTCAGTGACCCCTGACCTACTTACCTGCGAGTTTGCCTGTGAGTACTTCATGGCAAACGTTTGGATTTGTTTCCTGTAGATGTTGTTGTAGAACTGAATGAGGTCTCCTCTTTCCTCCTCTTCAATGTCACTGTTGGCACCTGTGAGTCGAGTTGGTGTAGGAGGGGCACTGCTGGGCTGTGGAACTGGTAAGGTGCTGTTTGACCTCATAACTGGACTGGAATCTCTACTGGCTGCAGCCAAGAGAACAAAGGGTGCTGGTATGGATTGTTTGAAAAAAGACACCTCCCCAGGAAAAGGGAAACTGCTATCTGTACGCACTCGTGTGTACGCACTCATGTGTACGCACTCGTCAGTGGCAATGAGCGGGCACTTTGATTCTTCAGGGTTGAGTGTGTGGCATTCACGTGTATGAAGATACACATCTGTATGGAGGCCAGTCTTGGGTATCATTCCTCGGGAGCTGTCTACCTTGTTTTTTAAGACAAGGTCTCTCAATGGGACCTGAGGCACACCAACTGCACTAGGTGGCCATCTAGCACACCTCAGTGATCCCTGTCTCTGCCTCCCCAGACCTAGGATTGCAAGTGCTTGCCTCACTTGAAGCTAGGGATCAAACAGGTCCACATCCTTGTGCAGTACATACTTCTGCCTGGCCTATCTCCTCAGCCTATGGTGGCAGTGGTGTTTATTACCCAGTGAGAGACAGTCTCACTTTATAGTCCAGGCAGGTCTGGAGCTCATAATCATCCTGCCTTAGACATGGTAGGAATGAGATTACAGGCATAGGCCACCACTTCTGGATCTTGAGCTATGTTCTTCATACCAAGGAGCACAGCTTAAAATACTAATAACTCTTCCATTATCATAACCATACCTAGGTTAACTGAGTAGAGTTTATATTAGTAAGCTCCATAGAGGTTTCCTGAACCTGAACCCTGTACCTAGGTTTAGGTCAACAACTAGGAACAACGTTTATATAACACAGGTCTAATTGACAGGCAAGCTCTTTCTGGAATTCAGGCTGGAAATTCCTATCCGAAACATGGTACTCTCTGTGTGTCTCAAAGCACTGGAATAAAAAACTGGCCTCTAAATTTAGTTTATTCCAACAAATTGTTTAAGAATAAACTACTTCTATATTTTATAATTCTTAGTCTTCTTTGCCTAAAAATAGATGTTCATAAAGACCCATCTTCTTTACCTCTGTCTGTATTTAGTTCTGTTGGAGAATTCTGATGGCTTCTGCTCTCACTGCTGCCAGAATTTCTTCTTTTCCCTTTTATCAAAACACTTCTGTATACCTTTAAAGAGACAGTGAGAAGGAGATGCTAACTAGCATTTATTGAAGATATACTAGATGGTAGGACCTTAACATATGGTACTTGGTTCTCACAAAAATCCACACAGTGATAGTTGTCTTCAGGGAATGTTAAGAGCTGCAACCAAGTTAGGCATTGGGCATGCCTAAAACAAAGTTTTGACAACATTCTTGGTTTTCAGTGACTGATTTTTATGTCACCTTTAGTCTCCTTTAATAAAGAACAATAATAAACCAAGACAATGTTACATGAAAATTAAAAATCTACTTTACCATTCGTTGTCTTAGTTTATTACTGTGCTTTATTAAACCAGACTAAAAGGTGACATAAAAATCAGTTAACTTCTCAATTTATATCAAGTTCACGATTCTCTGAATTAAGAAATATGTCATGGGGGGCTGGAGAGATGGCTCAGTGGTTAAGAATACTGACTGCTGCCGGGCGGTGGTGGCGCACGCCTTTAATCCCAGCACTTGGGAGGCAGAGACAGGAGGATTTCTGAGTTCGAGGCCAGCCTGGTCTACAAAGTGAGTTCCAGGACAGCCAAGGCTACACAGAGAAACCCTGTCTCGAAAAACCAAAAAAAAAAAAGAATACTGACTGCTCTTCCAGAGGTCCTGAGTTCAATTCCCAGCAACCACATGGTGGCTCACAACCACCTGTAATAGGATCCAATACCCTCTTCCGATGTGTGTGTGTGTGTCTGAAGACAGCTACAGTGTAGTCATATAAATAAAAAGGAAAAAAGAAAAGAAAAGGAAAATGTCATGGGATAGAGAGATGGCCCAGTGGTTAAGAGCACTGGGTGCTCTAGATCTAGAGGACCCAGGTTTGATTCCCAGCATCTACATGATGGCTCACAACAGTCTGTAACTTCAGTTCCTTAGGCTCCAATGCCCTCTTCTAGCTTCTGAGGGCACCAGGCACCCATGTGGTGCAGATACACATGCAGGTGATATACTATATACATAAAAATAAATATTTCACATCATTGCCTTTGAAGGGAGAGGACTTTAAATAATTTGCAGGAAATTGTATGCCAGCAGTGTAAAAAATGAAAATAGCCAATCCCCTTAGATTCCTGTTTGTGACTCCTGCGGGGAAAAGGCACAGAACTAACTATAGTTAATTTTTTTGTTTGTTTAATTCATCACAGACTTAAGCTTTACTTTTGGCCCTGAGAAAAAAACATGGTTACCTGGCTCCGGGCCTGTGGCTGAGTCCTGTAACAACGCATGATATTCTGGAAGGACTTGTCTTCTTTTGTGACCTACAAACAGTGAGAATACTTAAAAGCCTTGTCAGGCATGACAGTGAGTGGCTCAGGGACCTGTGGCCACTATAGTCAAAGACTGTATAGCAAATGAACAACTGTCTATTCGTGAAAACCTGAACTTTAGTAAGGAGGCCAGCATGTAAACCATAACCTGGAGTAGAAACACTCAATAACTAAACTGAAACGCCGACTACGAGCGGCAAAAGAGAAAACAAATTTACACTTATCTAAGGAGGAAGTGTATTGTCTGAAGAACAGAAAAGAAAAGACAAACAGCCACCTCAGAAAACTGTTGGACAGCAGTTAGCATATCACTGTTCATGGGGCCAGAGCGTCCGAAGGGGATAGAGGCCGAGGAGCAAGAAAAGACGTTCAAAGAAATGAAGACCGAGTTGAGCAGTGTGGTAGGCAGATCAGGCGGAGTAAGAGGTTTAGACCACGTGGGCTACATAGCAGGATGCTGGGGTGAAAAGGGGGTGATCGCACCCAAGTTTTAAAACAATGTATGCATCAGAAAGAGCAAGAAACAGTAGATGGGATTAAGAGATCCGTATCAGGTTTATTACAGTAAAGATGCATCCAAACAATGTTCCAATAAGTAAGAGCTTACTTCTCATCAGAAACTAAACAGGTAGAACAACAGACTCAGAGTGGGCAGAAAGAAAAACATCCTGTGTACTGCAAAACATTCTTCAGAAGTGAATAAACAGTTTGCTACTAACAGCAACCCCCACAGAAAGGCAACTGAAAACAGATAACACAAATACACATGAAAAAGGCCAGAATACTTGGAAAGTATTGACTAACATATTGCAAGGATGGTAAATGCATATTCTTCTTCTTAATTAAAAAGAGCAATTGTAGAAAACTGTATGATGCATTGTTACAGCTGCAACAGAAATATACATTTACCAAGTATGTACAAAGGAGGTGGATAGGGCATTAGATAAGTGACTGCAGATGCCACTTAAACCCACAGGAACCAATAAGAAGTAGAAATGTAAGTAAGGCTAACATAACAGCAGCTATAAATACACACACGCCTTTTCCTGGCTCCTTTAGAAGTCATACCATTGAGTCAAGGTAATGGTGGACTTGCAATACTTCCAGTGGAATGAATATATATATATACACACACACAATACCAGCACAAAAAAATAAAGGGGGAAAGAGAGTATGTATATCTCACTGATGTAAATTTGAAGCTAGGTTCTAAGATGTTAAAATGTGTGTGTGTGTGTGTGTGTGTGTGTGTTTATGTGAGAGAGAATGAATATATAGCAAAACCCAAACACATTAAAAATCTCCAATACAAAATACTTAATTCAAAAGAAAGCAAATCTGAAGGAATAGAGCTATACAGAAAATGGAATGTGTGTATATAAGATACATAGAAAACAAGGGAAACAGCAGACAAAAGGGGTTGAGTCAGTAACAATAAACATGGAGTAAACACAATATGTTAGAAAGTTGTAATACTGGGAAACATCAAACTATCTTGTCTTGGGAGACAGATTATTTGACAGTAAACAACAGATATGTTCACTTAATCAGTAGTCAAAAGAAAGCTGTAAAGTAGGTTTTAAAAACCAACACAAATCTTACTGAAGAATTAGTTCACTTCACAATTAAAGGATCAACCCATCAAAAAACTATAGGTAATAAACATAAGTGTACCTATTAATAGGGTACAAGAACATGATTCCCATTGCAGAAAAGGGTAAAATAGACAACCTAAAAATAATTAGAGATTTCAATACAGAACTTTCAACAATAGCAGATCTAGGCAGAAGATCAAAGAGAAAACAATTCTATTAAACAACTTGGCCTAACAAACATCTAGAAAGCATTCTCTGCTCATGATGGCAAGAGAGCATTTACCTAAGCAAGTGTCAGAGGCTAGAGACAGTTCTCAGTTGGTGTGGTGCTTGACCGTCACGCCCAAAGCCTGGGTTCAGTCACCAGCACGGGGTAAACTGCAGGGTGCTATATACCTGTAACTCTAGCACTTAGGGATGGAGGAAGCCCAAGGTCAGTTTGGGATATATGAGACCCTGTCATCAAGTAAACAAAAACCCTGCATACATTTAAAAGGACAGGAATACATAAAAGTGTTTTTCAGACGATGAAATGAAATTAGAAATCAGCAGAGAGAAGTTTGGGAAATTCACAAAACGAAGTCAAATAGAAGTCATATGAAAATCAAGTGTAATTTGATATTAACATATATGATGCCAAGTTCTGAGATATAGCTAATATAATGCCTGCCTTTGTAGTTAGTGTCATATTTACAAAGGATACTGAGATACTATTTTTTAAAGACACTGAGAAAATATAATACTATATATATGCGTATATATATATATATATATATTATATACCTAATTGTCCAATGCACTAGGAAAAAAAATCTAAGATCCTGTAACATAAAGTGGGTAAAAATGTTAGATGCAAGGCTAATGACCTAAAGGAAGACAGAACCAACTTCCAGAAACTGTTCTTTGGCCCTAAGCATGCACGCGCGCACACACACACACACACACACACACACACACACACACACACCCCAAATAAATGAAAAAATTTAAAAGCCCAAAGTAAGCTGAAAGAAGAAAATAATAGGGTATATCCTAATAAAGATAATAAATGAAATCAAGCAGTCTTAGAAATTATCAAAATTTACCAACCTTTATTTAGACTGACCAAGAAAAATAACTCAAATTACTATAATCAGAAATGAAAGAGGACTTTACTATAGACCTTAAAAGACAAAAAAAATGATTATATTTCCTTAACTCAGGGGAGACAAAGGAAAGACCAGGCTTCAGGGACTTCTTGGCTAATATCAAACTTCACAGAGAATAAGAGGAAACATTTATCTTTTTAAAAGGCCAGGTTTATGCCAGGAACAAAATCAGACAAAGCCATGCAATAAAATCCCAGTCAACAGCTTGTGAATAAGCACAAAATTCCTCAACAATCTAGTAAACCAAACATGAAGTCAAAAATTGTCACTATAAGTAAGGAAAAGAGATTTGCAAAGGGAAGGCAGAGGACTAACATGAAATCCAACTAATAGCATATCAAACCAGAATGAATATGGAAAAAGGCCTTTAATAACATCCAACACCTTTTTATGAAACAACAGTCAATAAGCTAAAACTCTTCACTGCGTGAAAGCGGTCTATCTGAGGTTACAGGTGAGGTGGGGGAGAGATTAAATACCACATTCCAATAGCGAAAGACTAGTTAATTATTTTCTCTGTAAAACCAGAAAGCATACAAGGATTTCTGCTTTTAACATTGCACTGGATGTTCTAACAATGGTAATTAAGAAATAGATGGAATTTGTACAAGTAAGTGTACAATTATTAAGACTGCATAATCTGCACATAAAAATAGTTGACACAAAATATGCTTAAAACCCCATAAGAGGCTCAGGACTGGAGGCTGAGCTGAGTGTAGAATGCTTGTGTAGCATTTAACGACCCTAGGTTCAGTCCCTGCCCCACAAAAACCCAGCTTAGCAAGGTTGCTGGACTAAGTCAAGGTACAGAACCTGTCTGTTTTCTTGCACTGAGTACATCAAAAACAGAACAGCTACATTTACAATACCATCAAAACCTACAGGAAAAGTAACAAGGGCGAGAGAGCATGAATCGTTAAAAATGGAAGACCTAAACAAATGTGCAAACATGCCAAGTTGAATGAAGACTGAACTTAGGTTGACTCAATTCCCCAAATTTATCTAGATTTTCATGTGACTCTCCTATGACAGTAACAACTTGATTCTAAAATTTTTATGGAATTCCACGGGACTCAGAATAGCTAAAATAATCTAAAATAAAATAAAATTAGGACTCATACTTCCCAATTTCAAAACTTACAAAAAAGCAAGAGTCATTGAGAGTATAAAGTACTACATGTGATAGACACAGATCAACATAATTAAATAGACGGTCTCAACATAACCCACGTGTCCATAAGAACCAATTCCACAAACATGCCAAGCCGTTTATTCAGTGAGGAGATGTGGCTTACATAATGGCGTGGCAGCCAGAAAGCAACACAAAGGGTGAGGCTGGACTTGAATTTCCCACCACATGCAAAGAGCACTCATGAAAAGTCAGAAACTACGAAATGCAGAAGACATGGTAAAGCTTCAAGATACTGGAGCTCAAATTCGGCAATGAATTCTCAGGTCAAAAACTCCCCTCCCCCACTCTAAACATATAATAAATCTTTTTTAAGTACTGATGATAAACTAGAGGAATTAAGGACTTTATATGTTGCATGTAGGAATATAAAAGTATGGAACCACACTTTGAAATGGCAGTTCCTTAGTGTTTAAACGTACAGTTCCCATAAGATCCACAGATCCATTTCTAGACATTTACCGTGAAAGAAATGGAAGCCTTTGTCTACACAAAATATCACCCACAATGCATACAGCAGTGTTATTCATAATTGTCAGAAACAATCCACATGTCTGATAGCACATATTTGGGATGTAAGACTTAGTGAGTAGCTATTTAAAAATGTTCAGGTAACAAAGGAGCATCATTGCCTTTGTTACCTGAAGTAACTTTTTGTAAAGTAAGTACTTTGAAAATAGTACTTACCTTTGCCATCACGTAAATGGCACACATTAACAACTGGTCCAGATGTCTGTCCATCATAAGTTCAGTACACTGGGTTATAGAGAATTCAAAGCAGGTCCAAATTTTTTTCCTCAGTTCATCTGAAATATCTAGTTTTGTACAAAGATCTCGAAGGCGGACACCGGCTAAGTAGTAAACCTAACAGAGATAAGAATATTTTAAACCCTGCTTAATGCTTACACTTCCCCAGTCTGTGCTGCAGAAGGATGCATGAAAAATTACCTTTCTAAAGAAAAGTGATAAGGAGCTAGTCTTCCGTGGCCTGATACTGCTGCTGGTGAATGGCTGGCCTTGGTTCTGCTGTTGTCCACCAGGGGAAATCTGTTGAATGGCCACTGGACCAGGGACTTGCAAAGTTGTTCCTGTCACCTGTTGGGAACTCAGACTTCCAGCCAGAGCTTGAGCACTGAGGGGCTGGATAGAGCCAGTCACAGCCTGTGCCTGGCCCCCAACATTGACTTGGACTGGGAAGAATGTTATCCCTCCATTTTCGTTGGCAATACCTACAGTTTGTTACAAAGAAGAAAAGAATGTTGACATGAAGTTTTCATTTCTTTCCTCCCCATCTTCCATTGTTATCTTAGATTGACACTTTCCAAATCTTAGGTGACTTTCTGACAAATGCCAGAGAACTCAATCCCTAAATCTGCCTTCCTTACCTTGTACTGGAATGGTCACTGTTTGTCCATTGTTGGCCGTGACAGTGGCTGTTGCCATAGTGACCAAGGTCTGTCCAGGAACTGGTGTGACAGAAACAGCCTCCCCAGATACATTCTGCATGGGGACAGCGTTGACTAGGGGTTGTGGGGGGATACGCCCAGATGTGTTTCCTTCAGAGGGGCTATCATTCTCAAATAGTCGCCTTCTGGTAGTGCTGACTGTTGGGGAACTATACCTGTCATACAATGTGGTTGGAGATGTTATACCTACGATCAAAAGAAATCAGACTATTTAACAAAGAGATGGTTCTGACTTCTATCTAAGCTCTTGTTCAAAAGGAAATTCAATGTTTCAAACACTTCATAATTTTAAAAGCAAATAAAATGTAGAGAAGTCATGGTACACCCATATTTATTCTAGTGGCAATTCAACTGAAAGCATTTCACAAAGGAAATACTCTGTCCCCAGTGCTTTCTTTCTGGTTCTCCTTTCCATAAATGAAGCAAGGCTTTGTCCTCGGCCACCACCGCGACCTCTGTTATGGCTTTGATGAAGAGGCCATTTAAGGAATCGTTTACTTTCTCCCCATATTCAAATTTTAACAAAGATATTACCTGGCCAGGAGACAGGATGATGTGCCTCCATCCTGAGGTTTTCTCCTGCTTTTTTCACAGCTTTTTTCCACAAAGGGAAGATTACTAACATCCCATAGTCTTCAGTAGGTAGACATGTATGTTTTAGATTTAATAAACTTAGTTTTAAACAGCTTTATTGAGATAGGACTCATGTGCCATACATTTCATTCACTTCAGTTATATAATTCAATGGCTTTATAAAATAATTTTTGAATTGTTGCAAAATATAAAAATAACATCGGCATTAGCTATTTTTAAATACACATATACAGCATTATACAACTATTAACATTCTTTCTTAAACATTTGTTTGTGTTTTTGAGACAAGGTCTCTCCAAGTAGCTCTAAGATACACTTGCCCCTGCCTCCCAAGTGCAGGGGTTAAGGGCATGCACCACCATGCCTGAGACCTGTGTAACAGTAGCTCCTTCAAATCTAAAAATAAAAGTAGGAAGACCAGCAAGACTTCAACAAGAGTGAATCCTGAAAGCTGTCTCTCAGCATTCCCTGGGTTACAAGAAGACAGAAAGCCTGGGACAGGGTTTTGGAACCAGCATCAGTAGTTTTTCCTAAGTAAAGGGAGACATAGCAAGGACAAAGAAAAGGAAGTTGAATGTCAACCTTTAATTCACAGACGACAAAATCCAGACTGAAAAATGCGTATCAGAGCTGAAACAGGTCTGTTTGAAAAGTAGTTAAGCCACTACTGTTCTTTCAAATCTGAGGAGAGGCCGGATGTGGCTGAGCAGGGAAGGGCACTGCTCCTGCAGAAGACTCAGGTGTGGGTCCCAGCACCCACATGGTGGCTCACAACCATCCATAACACCACTTACAGCGGAAGTACACCATCTGCCCTCAGCAGGCACCAGGCGCATACATGGTACACAGACCTGTACGCAGGTGAAATAGTCATAACATGAACCTAATCAATTTTTAAATGAGAAATGTTTCAAAAAGCATTTAATTGGTGAGTTAGTTTGGTTTTCTGTTGCTTGTTATTGTTTTGAGACAGGGTCTCCTGTAGTTAAATCAAACTGGACTTAAAGTTAAGATCCTCCTACCTTAGCCTGGGTATTGGGATTACAGAAGTCTGCCACCACAGCAAGTATCGTCCATATTTACTGAGTAGGCACTGACTTAGAGTAAACTTGATTTTAAAACTGATCCATTTATAGCTAATGCCTTTCAAGTACATAATGAAATGGACCTAGTATTAGCAATGTTCTAATGGATCCAGAGATCTCCAGGGATATACATACACACACACACACACATATACATACATACATACATAAATACATACATGTGTGTATATATATATATATATAATACACATATATATGAACTGTTCTTTGAAAATAGTTGTGGAGCTGTTATGTACTCAGGAGTAGGATGTGTACTTTACATTTGGGAGGCCCTGGCCTTAATCTCCAACAACGGGGAAAATGAAAAGAAAGCCCAGGAATTCAGACCCCACATGTGACTATGAACCTTGCACCTAGGCAGTCGTCTAAGGTGTTGGCTGAAACATCAGCCAGATTTCCTGTGTTTTCTGGGCAGCAGCAGTACCACATTACCCTAAGTAGTGCAGCGCACTTCCGGTGATGAGGCTGAACATGTTCCCCTCACGGAGCCATCCTGACTCACTGGGCTACACAAGATCCTGTCCCAACCCTCCTGCACACAAAAAAGCATTTTTAAGTGGCCACTATGTCACTAAAGGACACGTTACTCTGCATAGCCTATTAATTTTACTTCCAGGTTTGGATGGAATTTAAGTATATAGATTCAAGACACCACAATATTCCCCTTTGTATTTTAAACTTACTTCTTCCAAGTCCTCCAGTGTCAGCACGAACTTCACCCACCCTTCTCGGGGTTAAGGGAGAGCCAGCAATATAAATTTCATCTGTTCTCTCTAGGTTTTGAGGAGGCATGACCTAGAAAGAATCGTTTGCACAAAATCTTAACTGTCAAAAAACATTTCACTAGAAAGACAGTAAGGCAGTGCACACCTCTAATCCCAGCACTTTTAAGGCAGAGGCAAGCGGATCTCTAGGAGTTCAGAGGCAAGTCTGGTCTACAGAGCAAGTTTTAGGATAGCCAGGGCTACCCAGAGAAACCCTGTCTTGAAAAGGAAAGGAAAGGAAGAAAAAGAAAAAGAAAGACAGAAAGACAGATAGTAATAGTCTAAAGCAAAAGGAAACAATTTTTGTCCAGTTAGTTATTTCTTAATAAAATTACTAAAGCCAAAATCTCAGTCTTAAGAGATTCAAAACCAATATGGAGACTGTCTGAGCCAGTGTACTTTATGATTCGGAGGGTCAGAATAGCAGCCTCAATCTTGAGGTAGTTACAGGTTCCTCTTTGATACAGGAATAAACCATTAGCCACACTGCAAAGCCCTACACCCAAAAGGGCAGACCCCAGCTCCAACCACTCTCTGCAGAACGGGGCTATAAACAATATTGATATGCTTCCCTTACAGAAAGATGCTAAGATATTGTCACAAACCTCTTCACATGTAGGAACTCTGTTTTCATTATCTCTAATTCTGTCCCACAGTGGGGACTTGGTTTTCCATGCCAAATGGTCTAAAATTTGTTCTTCAATCTGATTGAGGTGTTTGACCACTTCTCTGCAAAGACCATCTTCTGCTCTAATAAATACTTCAATTACCTGCAATAAAGAAGATGCCCAGTTTACTGAGTAGCGATTACTATGATTGTGCATTCAAAAGTATAAAAGCAAGATGAAATGTCTAAATATTTTTAAAATATTCACATAATTTATCAGAAGTTACAAGTTTAATAAAGCCATGTGTAGCAAGCTGCTCATCCTTTTATAGCTTTTGTAAATAATCAACACATATGAATAATATAAAATATTTTGATCAAAATATACCTTATACATTGAACCTGAAAACAGTACTCTTAAGTTTTTATATAAGAGATGGAAGTATAGTTCAGAAATTGTGTGTGTGTGTGTGTGTGTGTGTGTGTGTGTGTGTGTGTGTGTGAATGCTTAAGGCTATGAGCTCACTTTCCAGTATCAGTAACACAAAAATAATATTAATAGTCTCTGACCATAAGCAGAGTGCGGGGTTTCATGCATGTAATCCTAGCTCTCAGGCGGTAGAGGCAAGAGAATCCAAAGTTTCAAGTTTGATGCCAGCCTGGTCTAGATGATGCTATCTCAAAAAATAAATAAGTAGAACAATAGAAAACTATTTCTTTTTCCTGAAAGATATCTCCAGTATTAAACTTTCATAAATAAGAAAGACATATACAAGCTATACAATAGTAGTAACATGAATGCTGCTTCTTAATGAAGTGTGTGTGTGTGTGTGTGTGTGTGTTTATGTCCTGTGTATGGATGGGAAGGAGGTCAAAAATGGGTTTCAGGTCTCCTAGACCTGGAGTTGACATGGGGACTGGGATCTGAACTCAGCTCCTTTGCAAGAGCAGGAAGTGCTCTAACTGCTGAGTCATCCCTCCAGTCCCAGCATCCCCTCTTCTTACCCCTCCGAACCTTTCTTTCCTTTCCGAGAGCCCTTGCTATGTAGCCCAGATCAAGTCTGCAATTCTCCTACCTAAGCTTTCCCTCTGTCCCCAACCCCTGACTTAGCTCTTCATAGTATTCTGGAGTCCTCTGGCAGATGATGGAAAAAAATCAGCTGAATTTTTCAGGCAAAAGAGATCTGCCATACTACTGTATATTACAAGAATTTACCCAGGTCAAAGACTCTCCTTTGTTCTCTATGCAGAGGTTATTAAATTTTTAATAGATTTATATGTTTAATGTGAGCAAGGTAGATAATAAGAGGTTAGTCTCATAATCACCAGTATAATTTTTAAATACCTTATAAAAATGATAATGTGGTACATCAAATATTTCAGCAATAAATGGAAAATTCCCAGGAGGCTTATAGGAAAAAGCCACCACCTCAAGGCAGCAGGCCAAGAGTGACCTGTGGAATGCATCGTGTTCCAGAACACCCTAAAAAACAAAGTCACATTTAGAAACTGAAGCCTACTCTGAAAACCCATTTCATATCCAGTCATTTTAACTGCCCTCCTCTTTTTATTAAAGATTAAAGGAGTATACAAGGTCTTTCAAAAACGTATGCTATGAAATACTTTTTTGAAGGTATTTTAAAAATGACAAACAACAAGTGTTTTGAGGATGTGAGAGAACTGTAAACCCTGTGTTGTCACTGAGGATGGAAATGATGAAATGCTGAAAGGCTGCTGTGAAGGACTGGGTGCCGACTGCTCAGAAAATTAAACCTAGGATTACCGTATGGGGCTAGGGATGGAGCTCTGTGGGAGAACGCTGGCTTCGCCTACGTGAGGGTCTGGGTCCAATCTCCAGAACCACTGTCTGATAGCACACCAGTGCTAATTCTAGGAAGAAACACATGCCTGGCACACTGGAGTTCACAACAGCCAAAGGCAGAATGGTCCAGATGTCTATCAACCAACGAGGCACAAATAAATGGTTTAAACACAAGGAAAGACGGTGTAAAACTTTCTAGAACATGGGTAAACAGTGAAAAGAAAACCAACTCAAACATAAAAGGACAAATATAATACGATTCTATCTACCTAAGGAACGGAGAATGGGTAGAGTCAGAAGGCTAGAAGACAGTATGCAGAGAGATGGAGAGAAGACGAGTGGGAAGTCTTCAGTGGTGTAAGGTGGGGATAATGGATACGACCATGCTAATGGACCTTGAAATGTAGCATTCAAGATTATTAAAATGTTTTAAGTACATTTTACCATAAGAAAAATTTAAATTATTTAGATGAAAAGACAGGTACCTATATAATATTAGTCCCTAATCTGTAGCTATGGTTCACATGCTATTCAGTATGTATTTCACACACACAAAGTCAAGTCATAAAGCAGCCCATTAGTGCACACAGCCAAATGCAATCATATGTGTATATGCACATATGTGTGTGTAATATATACATATGTAGTGGGTGCAGAGATGGCTCAGTGGTTAAGAGCACTTGTTACTGCTGCAGAGGACCTGGGTTCAGTTCCCAGCACCACCATGGTGGTTCACAGCCATCTATAACTCTGCTCTCAGAGGATCTAACCCCCTTTTCTGACCCTTGAAGGTCCAGGCACACTCATGGTGCACATACATGAACATACAGGCAAAACCCACAGATAAACTAAAATCTAAAAGTAAAACAAAACAAAAACAAACAGGAAATGTAAGTCAGGCACAGTAGTCTGTCCTTGTAATCACAGCATTTGGGAGGTGAGGCAGGAAGATTAGACATTCAAGGCCAGCATGGGTTATACTAAGTACAAAGTGTATGTATAGTACATTGTAAGACTTCGTCTCAAATTTTAATAAAATAAAAAAAAAAGAGTTGAATATAAACAGTTACAAGAAATTCAAGTTTAACTACTGGTCAATTGTATAACTTTTAAAAATGTCATTTTAAAAATTAGCATTGTTTTTTTAAATGATCTATTTTGCATGTATGAGTGTTTCACCTATATGGTTTCTGTGCAACACTCTCTGGCACCATGGTACCTGCTGAACCAAAAGAGGCCGTCAGATATCCTGGACCTGGAGTTTTATGAGTTATAAGCTACCATACAGGTGCTTGGAATGGAACCCAGGTCCTCTGTAGACGCAGCCAGTGCTCTTAACCGCTGAGTCTCTTCCTCGGCTCTAACATTAGCATTCTTAATTATGAAGACTTCTTAGATGAATGTGAAACAGCTCTGGGTGACCAGGAGGTACATCCTGGTACTTTCACACATGACTGAGTGACTGAGTATCCACGGTTTATGTCCCTAGCCTAATTTCACAAATAGAACATTTCCAATTTCCTCTAGCTTCATCTTTGTAAGAGACTATTTTAGTTGCCACATAAAATTATGTACAATTCTAAGACATTAGCATTTATAAGACATTTTATTGGTTTATTAAACTTCATTTTGGGAAAAAAATTTTTTTTTAATGATTCTTCCCCAAGACCTTGAATTGCTAAGTAGTCAAATGAAATGCAATCCATCCCTGACCCTTCTCAGGTATTTTGTTGTTTTATTTTAGTTTTAGAGAGGGTCTCGCAAAGTTTCACAAGATGGCCTCAAATTTGTTACGAAGCCCAGGCAGGTCCTGAAATAGGGATTCTCCTTCAGTCTCTAAAGCAGGTAGGATTAACGGGGTAGGCCAGGATGCCTAGCTGTTTATGTTTCTTGCTTAGAAAATATGAAAAATCACCATCTTAGTTGAAGAATGACTGAGAACTTATGGTGAAGCCCTATCAAGACAACATTCAGTGTTTTCCTTCCACTAGGCTTGTATAAAATCTCCATGTTATTAAACAACTCGGTTAAAGTTAAACCTGAGGATTTTAATGCTTGACTGCTGGGGTGGTTTGAACAAGAATGTGTGAATAAGACCTGGTGTTTGAACACATGGTCCCTACTTGGTAGTACTGTTTTAGGTGCTGTATAGGGAAGATTTAGGAAACATGGCTTTGTTGAACCACGTATGTCACTAGGAGTGGGCCTTACAGTTTCAAAGCCTCACGGCATTCCAAGTTTGCCCTCTGCCTTGTGCTCGCTGTTGCGGGATGTGAGCCTTCGGCTTCCTGCTCCTGTCACTGTGCCTTCATTCAGCCAGCGTGGACTCTAGTCCTCTGCAACTTTAAGCCCAAATAAACTCTTTCTGCTGTAAGTTGCTTTGGTCATTGTATTTTATCACAACAATCAAGGAGCAATTAACACATCTACAGAATCCTCTATTCTAAAATGTGTGTTATGATGCATGGCCCGCTACAATGAGAATCACTCCTCTATCCCATTCCATATACCTTATGTTGTTAGGATAAAGTCAGAGGACTCCATATACATGTTTCCTGAGGTATGAATCTAATTCCTAAAGGCACACACCTTTTCTTTGTAATGGCCTTTTGTTGGTGGGTGGGGAGGAATGGAGCTATGTCTCTCTGTGTTGATCAATACATAGTTATTGTACTCACAGATAAATCCATGTCTCCCAATCTTTTTTGTTCTTGCTCAATAACAGACTCTAATACTTTGTAGTAAAGCATTTCTGCAAAACGAAAATGTTTGTTGGCAATTTCTGTTGAAATTAAAACAAAGCACAAAATTAAATACAAATTAAGTTAGTATCATGGAATAGACTCATCTCTCACTTCTCTACCCACAAAACAAAGTCTAACAACCAAATCTATATTTTCTTTTTTTAATTAATTTTATTTTTTAAATGTATATAGTGTTTTGCTTGCATGTATGTCCATGTATTGTGTGTATGTGGGTGTCCAAGAGATGAGAAAAGGACATCAGCTTCCCTGGGGCTGGATTTACAGATGGTTGTGAGCACGTGGGTGCCAGGGATTGAACCTGGGTCTTCTGGAAGAAAAGCCATTTCTCTTAACTGCTAAGTCATCTCTCCAGCCCAAATCCATACTTTCTACAGTTGATGTTTCAATTATCCCTAAAATTTCTCAATATTCCTTTTTCCCTGAGCCAGAGGCTCACTCTGGTCCAGGCTGGACTGGACTGCTCATCACTGGTCCCGGCAGCATCCTAGGCACTGGGATTAAAAATGTGAACTCCACGTCTTTCATATTAACATCCTTCCCACCTCCTAAAACCGACACGAAAGCAGCACATAAAGAACTCAGTATCACATTAAATCACACACGTTGTCATTTCCAATACTACAGTTCTAGGCTGCTATGGCTTCATGTTAGCAGTTCTTCAAGGACCTATGTGTTTAACAGTGGCCCTGTTGGGAGGTGGGGGGACCTTTAAGAGGTGGGGGCCTCAAGAGAAGTTAGCTCTTTTTCTTTTCCTTCCTTCCTTCCTTCCTTCCTTCCTCCCTTTCTTCTTCCCTTTCTTTCTTTCTTTCTTTCTTTCTTTCTTTCTTTCTTTCTTTCTTTCTTTCTTTCTCCCTTTCTCTCTTTTTCTTCCTTCCTTCCTTCCTTCCTTTCTCTACAGAGTGGGTTCTAGGACAGCCAGGGATACACAGAGAAACCCTGTCTCAGAAAACCAAAAAAAAAAAAAAATAAATAAAATAAAAGTGCAACATAATAAAGATGTTAGACTGAACTTTGTGTTTCTGAAAAGAGCCCAGAAATCTCTGACAGGAAAAAAATAAATAAATAAAGGCCAGTTCTGCCATAGCCCTCAGCTTACAGTTCTACATCTTTCCTTATCTTTCCGACTCCACTAGTCAGATGACGAAGTCAGGAGCAGTCTGGACAACAGTCAGTCTTACCTTTAGCACAATTACTAAAATTCTCATCTGGCTGGAAGTGCTGAGAATATATTTCATACATTTCTTTCAATCTGTCAGCGATAGCCTGAGTTGGATCTCGGGAACATGACCTAAAAAGTATCATGAAATTATCCAACATAAGTGTTTCAGCTGGTCTCAGGGACACATGTCTAAAACTATCGATTTCATTGGCATAAATGCTTTGAACAGATACTATATACTTTACAAACAAATAAAGGAAATCCCATACTTCCTTTTCGAAGATGGCAATGTTACTATTTGAAGTGGCAGAGGTCTCTCCTGTGTAGCCTTACACTGTGTATACTGCTGCGCCATGCTTAGCAGACTTGCTCTGTGGCTCATTTGATGGTGTGGCTAATCCCACAACCTAATATATCCTGTCATTAACACCAACCAAACTGCCCGCGGGTGACGGCCCAGTGGGCAGCAAAACCTCCAGGAAGAACTGGAAAAAAAAATGGAATGAAGGGGCACAGAGCCTACACTAAAAACACATATAAGCCAATGTTGGCATTTTTTTTATTCTCCCAAATGAAGTTTATTTCATTGACTTTTAAGTCTTTTGTGTGTGGAGTATTGGTATGTGTTCAAATATTTATGGGTACACATGTGTGAGGGGTCCTGGGTAAGTGTGTGCTTATGTGTGTGTGGACGTCAGGGATCAACCTCAGAGGTTATTCCTCAGCAGATGGACGTGTTGCTAAAATGGGGTTTCTCACTGGGAACCTGGTGACCGCTGATTAAGCCAGGATGGCTGGCCAGCGGGCCACAGGGTCCACAGTCACTGCCCTAGCACTGAGGGTACAAGCCTGTTCTAGTACACTCTGCTTTTTACATGGGAGCTGGGGGGATAATCAGGTTCTTATAGAGAGCAAGCACTTTACTAGCTGAACCATCTCCCTCGCTCTCTTTCTCATTGATTTTTTTATTAGAAATATATGATGCCTTTATAACAACTGTTTTAATTTGGTCATACACACATACGTCAGAACTTGGTCAAAAGGATGACCCATGGGGAGCAATGCCTTGAGGAACTGTGGGAGAGGCTCCAGGGGAAAAGAGGGCCTTTTACCTACACTTTGTTCCCTGCATTGGTCTTGGACATGATTTCATGCCTCCTGTGACAAACATTTACATCACGCTTACAACATGCTTATTCTCGTTGGAGGCCAGACTGTAGCTCTAGAACCCAGTCTGGTCAGTGTGCCCTGAATCTGGAGATGGCCTTCTACCTTGCTTTCATGCTTTCCCAGATAGAATCTAGAGTCCATGGCAGGCAATTGTGTTTAAATTGATCTGTCCTGAGAAAGTTCTGGGAAAAGGCTGCTCCGTCAATATTTAGTGTGTGCCTATTGGCATTTATTTACATGATTTTCATGTAACCTTCCTTTCAACAGCCTTCCTTGGATCATTACTTTCTTAGTTACGTTCCCGTATAAAAGTACACTGAAATGGAAATAAGGCTCTCTACAGCATCAGACTGTAGTTAGTCCACCCTATTCTCTCAGGTCCTCAGATCCCAGATCCAGCAGACAAGATCTGCACAGGTCAGCTAAAAAGTCAACACATATATATGACCAAATTTTAACAACTATATATTTAAACTACTGTGGCTTAACTTGATCATATACATGTATGTAATTAAGTATATATGATCAAATATATATGCATTGTAAAACTTTACCCAGTTTATAAAATTAAAAAGAAAATAACTTTCATACTTGTGAGGCATAACAAGAGAGAACTATGTAATATAGTACCAGAGTGTTATTTATGAGCATACACATATACCTTAAAGTTTACCAAATAAAAAAGGTTGGTTTTACCTAGCATCTACTGGTAATATGCAATTTCACTAATATTATCTATGGCTAAAGCTGTCAAGACTAGAGATTATAAAGAGATCTGAAAGATATAGCTACAAAATGCTTCTCTCAGCTACTGCAGAGACTGAGGCAGGAGAATAATGAGCATAAGGCCAACTCGGGCCACATGGTGAGTTCAAGTTCAGCCTCAGCAACATGGACTCCATTTCTGTTTTTATAGACTTATAACATGGCCTCACTCCGTAACCCAGGCTAGTCTTGAACTTATGACCCTCCTGCCTTGGCTTTAGACCATGTGCCTAGCCAAGACCCTGTTTCAAAAGAAGTAAATAAATACTTACTCCTTCAAACCAACATCCAGATTGGTGTTTAGCAAAACTAGGTGCTGTAACCTAACCAAACTGATGCAAGAAATTAACTACCATATAATATATAATTTGTAAAGTCAATATCTAAGTATTAGATTCCAGAGAACAATTTTCTTATTTTCTCCATAAGGAGGCAGATGAAAAAGTGAGCAACCTCAGATTGTGCACAGGTTCTCAGGACTGCATTTCTCACATTCCCAGAACGTCTTGTCAATGGCTCACTACCAAGTTAACTGGAAAAAATAAAATAAAATTCTTCTAAATTCAAGGCAAAAAAGGCCATCTGAAGACCAAGGCATGGACTGCTCAGTGTTAATCACAATCAAGGTTAATAATAAAGAAGAATGAAAATATAGAGGAAAGGGGATCACCCTTGAACTCCAGTGAGCCTCACAAGCCTTGGTAGAAATTATGGGGGTTTATAATAGATAATGTCTCCTTTATTATAAGCCACCAGAAAAAGCGGTATTGTAGGGGATTTATATCATCAAACCATAAAGTCTCAGGAACTTTGGAATCAGCTTTCTCAAACCAACCTGCCAAAGTCACACACAGAAGTACACCCTGAGCTAGGATGTATCTCAGCTGTGGACATGCATGAAGTCGTGAGTCCCGGCAACATGGCATAAGACTGCTGGTACATGCAGGTAAGCCCAGCCCATTGGCGGTGAAAGCAGGAGACTCAGAGGTCTCAAGGCTATCCTCCACTGCATCTGTAGTTGGAGGCTAGTCTGAGTTACAGAAGCCCTCGTCTCAAAACAAACAAAAATTACATTCTTGAAAAGTTACTGATATTTCTAACAGACTCGGGAGAGCAAAGGAACTATTGAAAGTCCTTTCCAAGCTAGGAGCTTTTACAGAGCTCACAGAAATTAGGTGATTGACCCACTGAACACCCTAAGTCTTTTCAAATCAAGCCACCCATCAGACAAGACCAATCTACCCATCACCTCTGACACTCCACTTCCTTAAACTTTTAAAATAGTTGGAAATACGACAGTGTGGGGTTATCTTTAACCCCTGCTGTACCACCACAAAAGTCTCTGTGTCCTCTTGCCTTCTTGTTCTCACTCTGTTCTCTTGTCCTGCTGCTCCCCCTCTCTCCTCATTCCCCTCCCCCGCCTCTCTCCACGTGCTCATGGCCGGCCTCTCTCTACTCTTTCTCTTTCTATCTCTCTGTCTGTCTCTACTACCATCTCAACTCCCTTCCCCATGCCCTGAATAAACTCTATTCTATACTTAAAAAAAAAAAGTCTCCGTGTCCCAGTTAACACGAAGCAGTTGGTCCACAGATCCGCCAGTGGGAAGCCATAGGCAGCAACTGGCTATAAAAACCACTCACACGGTGTGGCCTCTGCTGTGAGCCATCAATAGATCACTGAGCCCCTGATTCCCTCTTCCCAAATCTGAGAAATTGCTCAAGACTTCAGAGCAGAGCTATTAGTGTTTTGCAGGAGGCTTAAACTTATCTGGCTGGTCTATTTAAGGTAACAACCCTATGCGTGCTATCCATGTTTAACGTACAACAATGATGCCCCAAAACACCTGGCTAACCCAGAACACATGTGGGCCATGCGCTTTGGACTCTACCATGAGACAGACATAGGAGTTCAGTGCCATCTGAGGCCACTGGGAAGGTTGAGGTTGGTTTGGGCTACATGAGCACCTGACATACAAACAGTCTTCCTTTTATCAGTAGTCTTGAAAGGAGTCAAAAGTATGTAAGTATATGGTTGGCAGTGGAAGAAGAGGGGTATGTGTGAGATATTTTTGTTTTGTTTTATTTTGTTTTGTTTTGTTTTTTCAAGACAGGGTTTCTCTGTGTAGCCCTGGCTGTCCTAATACTTACTCTATAGACCAGGCTTGCCTCAAATTCAGAAATCCACTTGCCTCTGCCTCCCCAGCCCTGGAATTAAAGGCATGTGCCACCACTGCCCAGCTTGTGGATTTTTAATATAAATGTAGAGATGTAAAGTATTCAAACAAGTCAAATGTTAAATTGAGTTCAGGTTTCAGGAGCTCAACCTCATAACATTTACAAAAAGTATTTCTTGTTAGGAAAAATCTTTAGCCTGGCTTGGTGTCATATATGTTCATAATCATAGTTCTCAAGAGACAGAGGCAAGAGGATCATAAGTTTAAAACCTATTTGGTCTACATAGTAAATTCCAGACCAGCCAGGGCTGCCTATCGACCTGTCTCAAACAAACAAAACAAAGAGACAAACAACCCCCGCCCCCAAAGCTTGTAATAGGAAATTTTAAAAACATATTTATAACAATTAGAATGTTATATTTTTTTTCTGGATAATGCCAGCATTTCAATTTTTAAGTATGTAAATTTCCTTACTGATAATAACTACAAAGTGTTTTTGTTATATAGTACTATCCATTAACTGTATTTATTTGTTTATTTTAAATTATCTTACACGTAAGCACATGGTTTTTGCTTGGTTGTTTGGGTTTTGGGGCTTTTTTGTGGCGTGCAGGTATATCTTAAAATCTGCCTATTTGTGTATTTTTGAAGCAGGGTCTCACTCTGTGGGCCAGAGTAGCCTCAGATGTGAGATCTTCCTGTCTCAGCCTCCTGAGTCACAGGGATTACAAACAAGCAGCATATGCATGTCTATGTACATATTTTATGCTGCCATGTCATTTAATGACCTATAAGGTTAACTGTACACTTACTGTGTAGCTGGTTTTGTGTGACAACTTGACACAGACTCGAGTTATCACAGAGAAAGGAGCTTCAGTTGGGGAAGTGCCTCCATGAGATCCAGTTGTGGGCATTTTCTCAATTAGTGATCAAGCGGGGAGGGCCCCATGTGGGTGGTGCCATCCCTGGGCTGGTGGTCTTGGGTTCTATAAGAAAGCAGGCTGAGCAAGCCAGGGGAAGCAAGCCAGTAAGGAACATCCCTCCATGGCCTCTGCATCAGCTCCTGCTTCCTGAGCTGCTTGAGTTCCAGTCCTGACTTCCTTTGGTGATGAACAGCAGTGTGGAAGTGTAAGCTGAATAAACCCTTTCCTCACCAACTTGCTTCTTGGTCATGATGTTTGTGCAGGAATAGAAACCCTGACTAAGGCAAATTGGTACCAGCATAGTGGGGTATTCCTGTGACAACCAGACTATGTTTTGGGGCAGACTGTGGAAGGACTTTGGAACTTTGGACTAGACGATCTATTCGGTGTTAAGAGCTCTGAGTAGGAGCTTGGAAGATAATGTTCAGAACAACATAGAAGATGGAGGCCTGGCTTGTCAAATTTCAGAGGGAAGATTAAAGATTCTTCTCAGGGCCATGTTTTGATTGTGAAGATACTATGGTTTTGGTTAACTGGGGCTGTGATTAACAAGATACCAGAACCACTAAAGCAAACCTTTTTGTTACTGGGACTATTGATGCTGGTTAGCTGGAGCTAAGAAATTGGCAGTGATTAACAAGAGACCAGCATCACTGAGGAGAAATCTTTTGTGAAATGTTTTCTGAGAGCACAGAGGCTGTGTTCCAGACATAGCCAAGGTTGTACCTTGTGCTGTGGGTAGACTTGGTAATGTGTAAGACTCACCCAGGTGGCACTGGTTTTGAAGGCATGAAGGGGTCATGAAGAACAGCTGAGGCTTGCCACTGTTAAGAGACCATGGAAGGCCTTTGGTGAAGGTGCAGCCTCAGTTGCAATTGATGGCCCAGGACTGAAGGGGTCATGCAAAGGAGTTGAAGCTTGGCACGATGAAAAGAGCCTATGAAAGGCTATTGGTGAAACCTAGTCACAGTGGAAGACAGTAGTGTTTTGGAGATGCCAGTGCCATGAGATGACCACCAAGAACAGCAGCAGCAGTGGAGTACAGGCAGCTGGAGCCTAGAAGACAAGCTGTGTGCTACAAAGGGCAGAGCTGGAGAAGTGACCCAAGCCCTTGGAGGAGCCCAGAGGATCATGAGTGGATCCCAGACATTGAACCACTGGAGTTTGATTTTTGCTTTTGATTGTGACTGTGCCCTGATATCTTTCCCTCTTGAAAGAAGAAAGTATTTTAGTGGAGTCCACAGTTAAGAAACTTTTTAAAAGATATTGGACATTTTAAATGGATTGAACTCTTAATATGTAAAGACTGTGGGACTTTTAAAGTTATTTAGATCTTGGGGATTATTAAGAAAGTAAAGGTTGTAATAGTAATAAGGTTGTAAAGTAAGTTGTAAAGGTTGTAAAGTAATAGTGATGTGTTTGTGTGTCAGGTTGACAAGGGGTCAATTGTACTGGCTGGTTTTGTGTGTCAACTTGACACAGACTGGAGTTATCACAGAGAAAGGAGCTTCAGTTGGGGAAGTGCCTTCATGAGATCCAGCAGTGGGCATTTTCTCAATTAGTGATCAAGGGGGGAGGGCCCCTTGTGGGTGGTGCCATCTCTGGGCTGGTAGTCTTGGGTTCTATAAGAAAGCAAGCTAAGAAAGCCAGGGGAAGCAAGCCACTAAGTAACATCCCTCCATGGCCTCTGCATCAGCTCCTGCTTCCTGAGCTGCTTGAGTTCCAGTCCTGACTTCCTTTGGTGATGAACAGCAATGTGGAAGTGTAAGCTGAATAAACATTTTCCTCCCCAACTTGATTTTTCGTCATGATTTTTTGTAGGACTAGAAACCCTGACTAAGACACTGTGAAATTGTTAAAGGGTAACATACTGAAAAATTAAGGTAAGAAACTGAACAATGGTCAACAACTAACTCTTGGAAGACAGATGAATCCAAACCAACCTGAGTATCTGCTCCAGCTTCTCACTGGGTGCATTCCTGAGGCCGGTGAGCATGGTGTGAAGGCGGCTCAGACTGTGTGTAGCTGTGGAGACGGGAGTCACACAAGGGCTGTTCTCCTGAACATACCTCACGCCAGTCAGTGGTGTGCAGACTCTATGTGCTTTAGACTGGAGGAGGAATTGGAGTTTCTTTAAATTACACCACAAATAGGAATTCGAGACAATTAGACTTCCTATCCATATACGTTAGCATCTCAAACATCACCATGTTGGCAATTTAAACATAATTCCACTCAAAGGCTCCATTATCCAAAGACATGTGAAAGAACAATACATACTTCAGGCAACTAAAAGTCCTCTGTTAAGTAAACCACAGAGATTAGGTGTGTGCCAGGGCAGGGCAGAGCACACTCACCCTCTCACCCAAGCTCTGTCTCTCCTAGTGCTCCTTCAGGGAGCTCACACTTGAAAACATCAGGAGCACCGCTCCCTGCGCTGACACACTCCACAGCTTGAGTCCACTGCTGCAGACTGACTCAAGGACGGGCACACGAAAGCAATGGCCTACGTTTACTTCAGAAGGTAAGCATTTCAACATCAATAAATAAAAGGTCAATCTGATGCAGGGCAAGCCCGCATCACTCTCCCTGGCTTTCATTCCTAGAATCCACGGCAGTTTCTCAAGTAGACAGGCCTTCAGAGAAGCAAGTTAGTCAACATTCTTGAGTACACAGATGCAAAATATGTGACCTTGTGTCAAAGAATTTAAATCTGAGTACATTCGATAGCAAATCAGCTTTCTAACTGTTCAAAGGGACTCTAAAAGGTTAAACTAGCTTGGAGCATTTTGTTGTTGTTGTTTTGTTTTTTCAAGACAGGGTTTCTCTGTGTAGCTCTGGCTGTCCTGGAACTCACTCTGTAGACCAGACTGGCCTCGAACTCAGAAATCCACCTGCCTCTGCCTCCCCTTCCCGAGTGCTGGGATTAAAGGCTTGCGCCGCCACTGCCCAGCTTTCTTTTCTTTTCTTTCTTTTTTTTTTTGTGGGGGGGAGCATTTTTAATCATCAAAATCCAGCATTCATCCCTAAGCACTGAATGCACTCAGTCTGGACTTTCAAAAATACCCAGCAAAGAGTTTACCCAGTAACAGAACAAACTATTCAATCTCAGGACACAGAAAAACACAAGATGCTCACTAAGTGGACGTAAATATGTGATCTATGTGTCTTAAACAAGAGCAGAGCTGAGACCTTCATTTTGTTTCAGGGAAATCATGCTGATGTTTAATGGCCATAAATGGCCCTTGTGGATCAGGATCCATCAGAGTGCTGCTGCTACCTCGGCTTCCTGTCCTGTGGCACACCCCCCACCCCCCCGTAGATGAAGCACTGCCTGCCTGTACCTTGAAACAAAAACGTCCTGGTGCATCTGAGGAGCTCCTAGCAGCCAGAAACACAGTCTCACCCACAAGCAGCAGTTTCACAGAAACGAAGTGTGACAACCACAGCTTCCAGCTCTAAGTCTTCAAGTCGGTCCGCGTTGGTAAAGGGCTGAGCGTCACAGTCCCCTGCTATTGTCCCCTGCTATATTTCCTTTGACTGGGGTATAAAATACCAGGCCAGGTGCAGTGGCACACAGCATTAATCCCAACACTCAAAGGTAGAGGCGGGTGGATCTCCGTGAGTTTGAGGCCGGCCTGGTCCATTTAGATTTAGTTTCAGGACAGACTGGGGTACACAGAGACATCCTGTCTCAAAACAGCAACAGCAACCAAAACCTCCAGGATATACTCTCTCCCAGAAGAGGCAGGCAGGGTTTGGTGTGCTCCAGAACTCTGCCTTCAGATGAGTGGTTTTCCACCTTCCTAATGCTGCGTGTGACCCTTTAATAATACAGTTCCTCAAGTTGTGGTGACCTCCATCATAACGTTACGTCATTGCTACTTCAAAACTTAAATTTGCTACTGTTAGGATTATAATGTAAATAGTTTTGGAGACAGAGGTTTGTCAAGGGGGTCACGACCCACAGGTTGAGAACCACTGCTTTAGATATTCATTCTCATTGTTGGAAATCTCCATTTCATGATTTTAACCATCCAGACCCCTGTGACTCCAGAACATACAACGGCAACTCCAACCTCTCCCAGAAGCTCCAGTGATTCGTTTCTCTAAATTGCCCACCTAGGCAACTAGGATCCCCAAGAGACATCTCAAATGCTGTGTGCTAAAAATCCTCACTTCTAAATCCACACCAAACTCGCTCTTCCCTCTTGATAAATAACAACAGTAAAGTTTTAGGGATAACTACTGCATGGCACACATTGTCCACGGCACTGGCTTCAGCCCTCCTGAAGCTTATGCCCTAACGGAGAAAGACGGAAGAGTTCAATTTTACCTACGGCATATACTAAGAGCAATAACAGTCAGAGAAGACGTCTTGAGGATGGGCATGCTGGGCTATTACTTTAGGGTAAAGAAGGGGAAAGGGTGAGCCGGTGGCAAGGGTGGTGAATTATGCCTATAACCACAGCACTTAGGCAGTTGAGGCATGATTGCTATAAATTTGAAGTTAACCTGGGATGCATCACGAGACCCCTGTGTGTTAGGAAAGGAAAGAAAAGGAAAGGAAAGGAAAGGAAAGGAAAGGAAAGGAAAGGAAAGGAAAGGAAAGGAAAGGAAAGGGGAGGGAGAAAAGAGGGAGAGGGGGAAGAGAGGAGAGGAGAGGAGAGGAGAGGAGAGGAGAGGAGAGGAGAGGCAGCCCAGTGTCAAGTCCCTAGTTTCTCAGTTACAGGGAAGTGAAAATAGGAGTCACTGATCTCCATCAGCCTAAAAATTGCTTTCGGAGCAACAGAATTTTCTTAAAGATTGACTGTAGATCCACGGGCTCCAATTAGGATAAATTAATATTTTCTAAATGTCTCTGTGGCCACTGTACAGAGGACCCACTAGAGCCCATTTTTTCAAAAGCAGCAACTGTCAGCGGGCGCATCTGTTTAGATTAACAGTCAACTTTCTTCTCCGACCTAACTAAAACCTTTGAAAGTTGGTACTAAATAAAAAATAAATCAGTAAGATGACTTGAATTTTCTTTTGAACATTTAAAACATACATACACATAGGATTATAAAAGATAACAGAAGTCGGTTTCCTCTGCCCCAGCCCCGTCTCTCCCGGGACACTGAAACATGGTCAGTAGAGCACACAAGCTCACCTGTTTTCTACTGGGCTTGACTCACCTTGTCAAGATGCTGCTGCAAGATGTCTCTCACCTGAGTCCGCTCAGCACTCTCTGTACCCGAGGCAGCACTTAGACACCGTGAGAGAGTCCCGACGTCCTCCTCAGCATCCTCGCCAAGAAACACCCGCTCATCCAGATTCCCAGCGGCTAACACGTATTCCTCATACGCCTTATTAACAGCCTTACTACGGGGAAACAGGACCACCATTTCAGCTCGTGTTCCACACCACTCAGTTTTAATACAAGATCTGGTAAATTTCTCAAAGTCATTTATTTCTGTAGAATAATTGCTCATTACAAAAACCAAAGAGAAGATGTAGCTTGCTTTAATCTGTGTGCCCAGTACACACTGAATATATTTTTTGAATAGTGTGTCAAGGTAGGAACCCTGAACAAACCTGCCTCCAATAAGCTAATAATAATAATAATAATAATAATAATAATAATAATAATTCAATATGCTAAATTATACTAAACTGAAACATAAACAATTATGATCCTGGTGACATACAACTGACATATGACCATGCAGGAACATTTCCTCAGCTGTTCTTGGCACCTCTAAAGATCCAAATACGTGTCTTCTTTTCCTTTTCTTAACTTTTTTTTTAAAATTTATCTATTTATTTGAATTAATCACTTTTAAAAATATTTTATTTATTATATATGAGCACACTGTAGCTGTCATCAGACACACCAGAAGAGGGCATTGGATCCTATTACAGATGGTTGTGAGCCACCACGTGGTTGGTTGATGGTATTTGAACTCAGGACCTCTGGAAGAGCAGTCAGTGCTTTTAACCGCTGAGTCATCTCTCCAGCCCTACATCAAATAATCTTAAGAAAACAAAACAAAACTGGGTATTGATTCAAGGGTGGCCGCATGCTAAGCAAGTGCTCTATCATTGAGCCCTGTTCCGGATTTTTCCGATCAAGAGGATAGACACATTGTGGTGCTGACTGCAGGGATCAGGGGTCACTCCACACCACTCGAGGTTGTTTCTTAACTAACATTTCATCCATTTATCCAGTGTCAACAAAAACTCAAGGAAAGTATAGCATCAACACTAATAACTCTGAAGGTCCAGAACGAATTCCATCGCCCCAGCACTGTGCACCCTCTGTCAGCTAAGCGGCCTACCAGTACTCTTCTTTTCCTTTTTTTAACTTTTTTTTTTTTGAGACAAAGTAGCCTCAAATTCACAATCACCTTGCCTCAGGTCCCAAGTGCCGAGACGTCAGCCATGTGCCCTGATGGCTAGGTACAAAGGCACTTCTTTCTTTCTTTCTTTCTTTCTTTCTTTCTTTCTTTCTTTCTTTCTTTCTTTCTTTCTTTCTTTCTTTCTCCTTCTAATATTTATTTATTTAATGTATAGGAATACACTGTAGCTGTCTTCAGACACACCAGAAGAGGGCATCGGATCCCACTATAGATGGTTGTGAGCCATCAAGTGGTTTCTGGGAATTGAACTCAGGATCCCTGGAAGAGCAGTCAATGCTCTTAACCACTGAGCCATCTCTCCAGCCCACAAAAGCATTCCTTAATTTCAAAATTTATAATCCAAAATCTTGAGTAATAGAACTTTGAACAGAACAAAAACAAGTTTTACCGAGCCTATAGATATGTGCTTAGAGTAGAAGTTTCCAAACAGCACAAACACTGAGCACGAGGTTTCTTCCCAGTAAGTTAATATCAGAGCAAGCCGGGCATGGGGAGGCCCAGGCAGGCAGATCTCTGAGTTGGAGACCAGCCTGCTCTACAGTACAAATTCTAGAACAGCCAGGGCTACAAATAGAAACCTTGTCTCAAAAAAAACAAAAACCAAGCAACCAAACAAAACTCTCATAGCAGGTCTGCAGCGTAAGTACTCACAAACTCTCTCCAAAGTTCCCGGGCTCCAGGAAGCCAGTGAGATTTTCTCCCTTCCCCTTGAGGAGCTACAATGAAAAGAAAGGTCCTTAGGTTATGTGCGACCAAGTCTTTATCCAGAAAACATCCGTATGCTGCCACTTACAAACCTTTTTTTCAAAAAGTTTCCTGATGTAGGGTTTCCAGAAGTGTTCCTTGATTCCCTTTGCCTCCAACACTAGACCGTCGTGTAAGGAACAGAGCTTCTCAATGACACACGGTGGGTCAGAGGAAGATTTAGAGTCCTTGGGGTGACAGTCGTCTGTCAGGCCTGTGATGTATAAAATCACAAAATGGAGGCACTGGTCAGCCTTAAGTAGCTACCATACAATACACTGAAACAGAAACGATAGTCTGCTCAGGATATGATCGGCATGTGTAACTAATTTACATATACCTCAAAAGATGAAGAGAGTTGGATATGCAACATCTCCAGTACAAACAAACAGAAAGGGACAGGCTTCCTCAACCTATAACCCACTGCTCAGGAGGACTCTTGTGAATTAGGAGAGTCTGAGCTGTAAGATCCTGTCTCACAGAGAGAAAGGACTGCATAAATTATCAGTTGAATACCTTTGAAACTGGAGGTGAAGGGAAAGTACACCACTACTCAAAAGATGAGTTATGTGACTAAAGGCTGTTAGAAAAATAAAAAGTCGGGGAAATATGTAAAAAAAAACCATCAGAACTGTGTTCTGAAAATGAGCCTTACATTCTAATTAAAAAAAAAAACTACTTAAAAAATTGTACAGTTGTGCCAGGTGAGGAGGTTCACACCTTTAATCCCAGTACTCAGGAACAGGGGCAGGTTGATCCCCGTGCGTTCAAGGCCAGCCTGGTCTACATATGGAGTTCCAGAACAGCCAAAGCTACAGAGACCCTGTCTCAAATAAACAAGCAAACAAACATTACCCATTTCTGTCTGCTAAGATGACTCATCTCACCTGCTTCCAAGCCCGACGACGGGTTTGATCTCTAAGACTCACGTGGTGGAGGAGAGGACCGAGTCCCTCAAGTGTCCTCTCACCTGTACATGTACACTGTGGCAGGCCCAGACCTTCCCCCTGCCACCCACACTAAAATGTAACAATTTTTAAAAAGACACAGCTCATAGATGATCAACTTTGACTTGATCATATTAGACATTTATATTAATTTGTAGTGTTCTCTTTCATAAGAACATAAAAAAAATCAAAGAAAATTAAAGGAGGTAAAACCAGAACAACATAAAAATATCAAATGTAAGCAACAGATGCAGCACAGGACCAGGGCACCGGGTGTTCAGTACCCAGAACAAAAGGCAAAAGAATAAAGTGAAGACGAATGGGGCGCACAGAAAAGGTCAAAGGCTCCCTGTCTAAAACGCTTGGACCAAGATTTAGAGTTTAGTCTTTTGAATTTTGTACCATCTGCCCCATCTTCATTAGATGAACATGCATAACCAAAACCTCTTTGGTGACATCTAAAACTTTATTTTTCTGCTGTCTTGTTTGTTCTACAGTACTGAAGATCAAACTCAGAGCCAACCAAGCAGTCTGTCAGAAACTCCATCTCGGGCCCACATCTCACACCTTTTGAGTCACAGGTAATTGTAGTAACTAACTCCACTAATTTTAAAATCAACCGTGACGGACAAGTTGAAGTTCTAATTGAAAACATGCCCAAACTGACAGAATTCTTCCACAGTGTTCTTTATGCAGAATCAGCAATATAGACAAGTCTATACATCCTCAGTATTTACGCATATGGCTTATAGAAATTACATGATTTAAAGCATAGTACACGTATTGCCAAAATGAGTATGAGTCTCATACCAGTCACCTAGAGAGCAAAGTTCTTGTTTTAGAATTTTATTTTTCTGTAGCAAAAGAAGTGAAATGCAGTTCTTTTAGTCAATTCGTTGTTGCTACTTGGAGTACCAAACGTGCCAACCCCCCAAAATACTAATACATGGCTTTAGAGTTATCTTTATGAGTTTCTACATTCTTCTCATTTGCTATATATTTTTCAAAAACCTCTAAAGTTATCATTTAAAACTAAATTTGGTGATATTTGCTTTTTTTTAGAGGAGGGGTAGGGTGGGCACTGGAGAGACAACTCTCTAGTTAAGAGCACAGCTTCCTCTGCCAGGGGACCCAGGTTCAATCCCCAGCACGCATGGCTCACGACCATCTATAAGCCCGGTTCCACGGGACTTCATACTCTTCTTCTGGCCTGTGAGAACACCAGGCACACATGTGGCACACAAACATACATGCAGACAAAACACCCATACACAGAAAATAAAATGAGACATTTAAAAATGTCTGAGATGCTGACTTCAGTATAAGCACACCGTACGACTCAGGTGGTGGAAGCTCTCCAATACTCATGCTCTCTGAGACTGGCAAGCCTGCATCTGAGGACACAGTCGCCTCGAGTAAGAATCATGCAGAAACATGGGCTGTTGATAAACTTACCTTTAAAATTGGGGTTCACAAGTTCTTTACGGTTAGAACACTGTAGGGCATTTCCATAAACTAAATCTAATGCACACAGCAGAAGATGGTAGGAATTGACCAGATCATCACTAATCATGGGGAAGTTTCCTACAGGGTTATAAAAGTCACAGTTAAATCAGCATCCACTGCACAGTATTTTAAAAAATAATTGCTTCCTTTAGTTATAATGACACCATACACCATTATACCAAGTTGGTTCAAGAGTGATAGTGTGTTTTGGCAAATTTACATTTTAGGACACTGACATTTTAATGTATGTCTAAGAATTTAATGAAAACTAAAACTGTACTTAAATTCAATATACATTCAACAAGCATGTATTAAGTAGCTAGTAGTGAACTAAAACTTTAATTATTGTTGGTCTAGTCCTTGGAATTCTGAACACACACACACACACACAATTTTATCAACTTTCTTAAACTGTAACAAATTATTTTACATATAAATAGAAATATTTAGAGGTAAACCACTAGAAAAGGAGCCATGTATGATTTTCCTTATATCTGTAAATATAAAGAGAAGAGAGGCTTTCATTAGGGCACTAATGATAACATTTTAAAATACTTTCCTATATAGCAAAAAAGTCATTCACATTAATCCAATGGAACACAGATACAGATATTTGACTTTAAAAGCTACTACTGTCCCAAGGATAATGGTCATGCTTGTAGGAAGGAAGGAAGGCAAGAAGAAAGGAAGAAAGAAAGAAAGAAAGAAAGAAAGAAAGAAAGAAAGAAAGAAAGAAAGAAAGAAAGAAAGAAAGGAAGAAAGAAGAAACAAGCACATGCCTGCAGACACGCCCTTCCCACAGTGCTGTTTATGAAGGCTGTGGAACTGCTCTGTTTAACTGCTAGGGAGTCTGTGTGAAGAGCCACTGTCACACCTCTGCATTTTCACACAGTGCAGACACAAAGCACACGTCACACTTTCACACACAGTCCCGCCCGCATGCATCCAGCACGAGTGTTTCCCTTCCTGTTAGTTGGCTGTATCAGACTTTCCCTGTTTGCTTCCTTCTGATGAAAGTTACCACCTACCTCAACTTTTTCTTTGGGGGATAGGCTGAACCAAAAAGATAAATAAATAAAATCCTGCTGCTGCCAGAAAGGCAAAATAATTATTAAGAGATTAAATTCTGCATTGGTATAACCAAGCACAGTATTTTAAAAAATAATTGCTTGCCTCTGCTATAAAAGGTCAAATATTAAAAGTCTACCCCTATTGTACATAAAACAGGAAGCCACACTTCCTATTTTTAATCGACTACGCCATCTCTGGCAAGCCTGGACTTGTCCCAGTGAATACTCACTGCGGTTACAGCAGCACTGTAACTCCTAACCACAGGCTGAAATGCCCCTAAAAGTCGAGTTCTAAATGAAATTTCAGGACAGTCCCAACAGGACATATTTGCCATCTCAAACGCTGACCTTACAAATGGACAGTAATTTACAAGCCATTTTACCATTTAATCAGAGATAACAGCAAGACTTGACCTCTAGATTTGCCTTACTTGTCTAGGCAAAACATTTCCTGTTTTATGAAAACAGAAAATGGTCTTCTGCTCAAAAAGCCCTTCATGTGACAGCTCAAACTTGTCACTTGCCATGCCAAATCAACAAGTACAGAGAGAATGAGCTTATTACTGGGAATGAGATTATCTAAAACAACCATAGGCTACAGACAAAATACATCCGCCCCTGAGAGAAACCAAGTACTGAACTAAAGCAGCTAAGCTACCGATCCAAGCACACCACGTAAGCCACACCAAGCGGCGCTGCGCCCCTGAACTCAAGCACACCACGTAAGCCACGCGCCCCCGAACTCAAGCACACCACGTAAGCCACACCAAGCGGCGCTGCGTCCCCGAACTCAAGCACACCACGTAAGCCACACCAAGCGGCGCTGCGTCCCCGAACTCAAGCACACCACGTAAGCCACACCAAGCGGCGCTGCGCCCCCGAACTCAAGCACACCACGTAAGCCACACCAAGCGGCGCTGCACCCCTGAACTCAATACTGGAAGCTTCAATCCAGCCCAGGGGACAAAGACAGACTCCCATCTCAAAACAAGAAAACAAACAAACAACAACAACAACAAAACCCCAAAACCAAAGCTAAGTGCAGTGGATTCTGCCTGAGACTCTGCCTCTGCTTTAATAGTTTATACATTGGCAAATACATTCACTCCTAAGCACAAACTAGATTAAAATCCTAGTAGCCACAGTTATCCAATACGATTGTAAGATTACTATCATATGTAATACCGGTCACATAAGCTGATATGGCAGCCTTCACAGAAAAGCCCAAGCTTTTATTTTGTCACTGATTTATATCACATTTACTTTATTTCATATTTGTGGTGCTCAGGATTGAAGACAGGGTCTTGTGCATGTTGAACAAACACTTCACCACTGGGCCACGTCTGTCACTTCTGACTGCACTGAGGTACGGAAAGCTTAACTAAGAAGCTCACAGACTCTTCCTTCCACTGAGCGCAGAGCTCAGATAATAATGGAGGACTCCTCTGCTGCCTTAGAGAGGATCAGCTGCAATTACAACACTCCTGGAGACCACACCTTCATGGTCAGCCTCAAACCGGGAGACAGGAGAGCTGGGTTCAAATCCTTACATTATTTTTTTTTCCATTAATTAATTTATTTATTCACTTTGCATCCTGATCACAGTCTCCTCTTTCCTCCCAGGCCCCCTTAAACAGCCCTTCCCTTCCCCCTCCATTTCTCCTCTGAGAAGAGGGAGGTCCCCTTGGGTACCAACTCACATCAAGTAACTTCAGGACTGAGCACATCCTCTCCCACTGAGGTGAGTCAAGGGAGCCCAGTTAGGGGAACAGGATCCACAGGCAGTCAACAGAGTTAGGGGCAGCCCCATCTCCAGGTGTTGGGGGACCCACAAGACCAAGCTGCACTTCTACTATATATGGGGGGGGGTGCAGCCCATCTACACTCTTTGGTTGGTGGCTCAGTCTCTAGGAGTCCCCACGGTCCAGGTTAGTTGGTTCTGTTGGCCTTCCTGTGGAGTCCCTACGCCCTCCATCCCTCAATCCCTCCCCCAACTCTTCCACAAGACTCCCTGGGTTCAGTCTAATATCTGGCTATGGGTCTCTCTGCATCCGTTTTGGTCAACTGCTGGTGGAGGCTCTCAGAGGACAGTTATGCTAGGTTACTGTCTGCAAGCATAACCTTAACAGTTTCAGGCTTTAGTTGCCTAATCTTGAAGTGAGTCAGTTGTGATAGTTGATCTGATAATTTTCCCTTATCCATGGCTTTATTCTTATAGTTTCAGTTACCTTTGATCAACAGACCAAAAATATCAACTAGAAAATTTAAGAAATAATTCTCAGATAAGCAGGGATGCCTATAATCCAAGTACTAGGGAGACTGAGGCAGGAGGGTCACAAATTCCAGGTCAGACTGGCCTAAAGAGTTAGCCTCAAACAAATAAAAACTACATTTGAAATGGCATGTTTCACGGTTCTGCCCAGCTCTGTGGACAGCTCTGTCCTCACTGGGTCCCGCATGTCCAGGCTGAATATGCTATGTATCTATAGGCCAATTAGCTGGTTTTGTAGTTATTTGATCTACTGTCTCCATACGGCAGAGATTTTACTCAAGCAATCTGTATTTCACTTAGCAATGATCTTAAGGTAGTACAGCAACTTGCCAAAGAAAAGCCGGAAGGTGGAAGTGTTTCCACTAAGTGAAAAGTTGAGTGTCCTTAATTTAAATTTTAAAAATGGTTTTTAAAAGGGCTGGATAGATGGCTCAGTGGTTAAGAGCACTGGTTGCTCTTCCAGAGGGCCCAGGGTTGAGTTCCCAGCAACCTCTTGGAGAATCACAAGCATCTGGTACTGCATGCACATGGTGACAGACATGCTGGTAACCAACCTCCCATGCACAGAAAACAGAATCCTTAAAAGAATCCTATGCTGATGCTGCTAAAACTTATTAGAGTACAATAAGGTGATTGGTAGAGACAGAATTTATATGACACCTACTACACTACCATAGCTGCTCTGTTCTTATTATCTCTTACTGTGTTTGATATATGAATTAAACTTTATGTAGGTATGTATAGCAAGTATCACGGCATTCAGGGGGTGGAACTATCTTTGGTTTTGGGTCTTAGGAGGTATCCTGCATACATGTAAAGGGGGGTCTACAGTATGCATGCAGCTCCTTTCAATTCGAATGCTTTGTATCTTATTTGCTATCTTCGTGGCAGCAGTATGCACAGTCTATAGAGAGAAACCTAATGTCTGTAATTGTACCTTCTCCTTTAGACTGTTAAGCATTATCCCTATACAGAATATACCAAAGTCATAGAGGTATACTTCAGTGCATGCATACCTTGCATAGGGTAATGGAATGAAAAGAGGAGAGAAAGAGATTCTAAGTATCTGATTAAGTTTAGTCACACTCGTTAACTGTGGGCATGCGGAAAGTCATCAGACCTATTCTGAGGGCTGCAGTCCCACTCAGTGAATCGGACACAGCTTATGAAGAGTAGAGCCCCATATACAAGCCAATGCAGCATGTGGTGGTTCTGTTCACAACTCATAAGAATAGCTTCACATCAAAGAGATGTGGACAAGACTAACGTGAAGGGTGTGCCATCCAATGCGAGGAGACATGGATACTGTAAGAGTCTCGTGTGAGGTTTTCATCCTGCTTCCTGATACAGCAGGCAAAAGCAGCACCTAACAATGGTTAGCTAATTCCTGTCTGAATACACATTACTCTTACCTTTTGCATATATAAAAAGCACCCAACAAAAATGGAAAATTTCAGATGTGGTGCAGGGCTGTCGCCTGGAGAGGGAGATAAACAGAGTTGTGAGCCAAATAGAAGAATCACAAAAAGGCAACCCAAACGATTCAAATCAGACATGAAACAAGCCCACGGGCAGCGGAGGGATAACAGTCGTCGCTTTCCAGGGAAATGTACAAGATGCTCTGCCCCTACCAAATACTGACAGAAAATAGCCAGGAGGCAGAGAAAGCAGCTCAGATGCAAAACAAACAAACAAACAAACAAAATCCCTTCTAAGTTTCTGGGGTCAAGAGCATAAGGCACAAAGTAAGAAGAAAAATTACAGCTGCTCTTGTGCTGACGTACGTCATCAGTACAGCGAACGCTGCTTCCGGGTGACAGGCAGTCTGGGGTCACTGCTTCTCCTCATGCAGATGGACTGCAACCCTCTCCCTAAAATATTCCACCCTATAAAATCATGAAAGGTCATTCTGCAGTAAACTCTGGTCCTATCCTTATGCCTGTACTCCATCCACTAAGAGACCTGTTGTATTTGACCAAGCTGTCTGCTAACGGAGGTCTCAGATCTGATGTAGCTTGGCTTTTCTGCCAAAATCTCTTGCCAGTGTTTAAACCAGACTTCTATGGGGCCCAAATCACAAGAGCCTCATCTTTCCTTTAATTTTTGTTTTCTGAGACAGGATCTCATGTCACCCAGGCTGGCCTCGAACTTGTCATGTAGCAGAGGCTGACCTTGAACACCTGCATCTGCCAGATGCTAGGCTTACCGGTATATGTCACCATGCCCAGATTTACGACAGATCAAGAACAGCCGGTCCTGGAGAGGATCAAGGAGCTGGTTTAGTTCTGGTCCTAGCAGGAGCAGGCACTAGCAGGAGCAAGCACTTGTCTCCCTGGCCCTTTCTCCTCCATCTGTCCACGTTACTATATTTAGGAGTGGTACTGGAGTTAATCTAGTAGGTCATAGCTACAGTGAGAATCACTCAGCGCTGTGCTTCTAAAGCAGTTTAGTGCAGTGCTCAGGACATGGCAGAATCTGTAGGTCAAGGCCATGCTTGACTATTTAACATGTTGAAGGATTTCTGGGCTACATGAGACCCTGTCTCAAAAGGAAAAAAAAAAAGTTAGGTTATCATATACTGTGGTAGAAAGGTCTATTTATGATTTTGATCAGCCTCAAATATAAAATTTAAGCCTTTTTGCTTGTAATATATAAGCTACTCTAAATTTTAGCTCTTAACATTAGGGCCCTGGAAGTACCTAACTGATCTGCTCCCCAAGTCCCCCTTGCTGCCTCTGTGTCCTCTGTACCACACACCCCATTTCTATCTCTAAAGTCATCTGCCAAATCCTACCCAGTTCTGCTTCCTCTCTGCAAGGCCATCAGACCGGGTCATCTAGGTTGATCTTGGCCTCAGAAATCTCATTCTTCTGAGCCTGCTGCACGCTCATGGCCTGGGTGTTGTTTCTTCTCTTTTGCTTTACTGTCAGTTCTCAGAAGAGAGACCATGGTTCTGTTTGAATGCCCAACCGCTACACAATACCAAATGATCATTTCTTGTCGTGTTTAACACACAGTGACATAGTCACAGGTGTACACTGCAGTCATACTCAATGGCTGGGCCATCATGGTAAAGCACACGGGTTCTGCAGGTCTACTCACTGCCAGGCACATTGACCGCCTGCTCTCTAGGAGTTTATTTTCCCCATGTAGCAAGGCTCAGACGCTTAAGGTTGTCATTTTACACACTCACACCTGAGAAGAGTGCTTGCCTCACGACACACAGTAATGTGACATACATCTTAGTATGACTGTTAGTGGAAAGTGCTAGAAAGTGACAAGACCTATAGTGTAAACTGGGTGTGGTAGAACATTCCTGTAATTCCAGTGTCTGGAAGGCTGATACAGAAGGATAGCAAGTTTGTGGCCAGCCTGGGCTACACAAGGATATTCCTTCCCCCATTTTAGGGGGGTTTGATTTTTGATTTCTCCTTCTCTTTCTCTCTCTCTCTCTCTCTCTCTCTCTCTCTGTCTCTCTCTCTCTCTCTTTGGCTAAAACAGAATCCCTTTTATACAGCCCAGGTGATCCTCCTGTCTCAGCCTCCTTAATTCTGAGGTTACAATTCTGTGTAACTATACCCAGCCTCTTGTTTATTTCTTATGAATACTATTGTAGCTCTATTTAAGAGGAAATTTCCTCACATATTTTAAAAGCAAAGTTTCCCTTTCTGTTTTAAATAACTTTGGCTATTAAAAGAGGGCACTTTGTGTCTTATAATTGTAAAAACTAGCTAGAGTAAGCTGGTTTTGTAGACCTGACCAGAAAACAAGTTCACAGTAGTTGAATTCCCCTATTCTCACCCAACCTAGTTTCTTTGGCGTTGACTGGTTATGAATATCAAACTCATTTCAGGGACTATTATTATGTAGTTTGGCATAAAGGTCAAATAATAGACAATATCAGTATCTGATCAATACCAAGAAAGTCAACTAGAAAACATGTGACTTGTGCGACCTGCTTAAATAAAAAGGAAAAATTATATCAATGTAAAACCCAAACATTTTGAATTGTGAAAGAAGCTAGGCAACTTCTAACATATGGCAAACAGCAACAACAAATTATTATTATTTAACAAAATACTTTTTAAGCCAGGCATGGTAGTACATGTCTTTAACCCCAGGACTCAGAGGCGGAGGCAGACAGATCTTTGAATTGAAGGGTAGCCTGGTCTACATAGTGGATCCCATGCCTCCAAGGCTACATAGCAAGGCCCTGTCTCAAAACAAGCAAAAAAATCCCAGCTTCTCAGGGGTTGTTTATGAAAGCATTTTCCCAGAGACGCATAGACACATACCTCTGTTTTCTTCCTCTTTGCTGTCGAGGTTGTTCTTCTTGGGGATATTTAAAAATGTCTTGAAAAATGGGTTCATATTTCTTAAAAATCACAGCAGAAACAGTGAAGTTTCTTTCTAACCTTTCAGTACGTTCTCGGAAATGTGGGGGTAGATTTGCCATGTCTTCCCACTTCTTCATCTTGTTAAAAAATTCAATCAGGCTGATATTTAAAAATAAAAAAGTGGTAGTTTAGTAACGTAAAGGTGATGTTATGCCAATACAAGTGAATGCCAATACAGTAAACCAAAATCATTTCAATGAATTATATTTGGACAACGACACAAAATCCAATGGGTGCCTTTGACAAGCTTAAATCTCCTTCCCTTTGCCTTCTTACTCTAGGCCTCCTGACCTACTCTGCTCAGGTGTGATTTCTGTGTGTGTATGTATGTGTATGTTCATGTAGCTGACACATGGGAATGCACATGGAAGACAGAAATTGATGCTTGGTGCCTTCCTCAATGACTTCATCACTTGGATTTTTCTGCTGGGTTTGGCAGGAGCTTTTTACCCATGGAGTCTTCTCACTCCGCTCAGATCTTTTAAATATTAGAACTACAGGGCTGGAGAGATGGCTCATCATATTTAAAAGAGTATTTGCTGTTCTTGCAGAGGACCTGAGTTCAATGCCAAGCAACCACAAGGTCACACATGACCATCTTTTACTACAGTTCCAGGGGATCCAAAGTCCTCTTCTGACCTCCTTGGATACCAAACATGTACATGGTACTACATATATACATGCAGGCAAAATGCTTGTACACATAAAATAATGAAATGAACCTAAAAAATTCTAAAAAGATAGTAAAGTTAGGATAGAAACAGCTAAAAATTCAATATACACATCTTCCTAATCTATTTCTCCATACCTCCCAAATGTAACCCCAATTCTGAAGTTAGTTTGATTTTTTTCCCCATACATATATTTATAAAAAATTAGTAGTATCTTTTGCTTGCTTTTACATTTTATGTAAAATGTATAGCACTATAAGTAGCATTCTGCAACTTAATTTTCATTTAATGTTCCTGAAGTTCATTAATGTCAATACAGAGAAATCTCTAGCTCATTTATTTAATTACTAAAACCATTCCTTCCTGTGAACATACAATAACTTTCCGCATTCACTCAACAAACAGAGACAGGTTACTTCTGGTTTTCCTTTAATAACTGGGGTAGACCTGGAGAGGTGGCTCAGAGGTTAAGAACATTGGCTGCTCTTGACAGAGGGCCCAGGTTCTGTCCCAGCAGCCACATGGTAGCTCACAGCCATCTGTAAGATGGTTACAGGAAATCCAGTGCCTTCTTCTGGCCTCCACAGATACCAGGTACACACGTGGTACACGTATATACACGCAGACACTCATACACATAGAAAAACCATGACTTTTTGAATGTTGCAATAAACATCTTCGTATGTGTGTAGGAGTTCTGTAGACTACACAGTGTCAGTTTTAATACCTATTCCCTGTACATTAAAACACAAGTTCTATGCAGATGTAGCCAAGCATATTGCCTCATAATTCATATTTATTTACCTTTTCAATCCATGGTTTCTTCGAAAGCTTCTCAATATCTTTATTTGAACTTATAGCAACATTATACAATAAGTTATAACCTTGAATCCGTTACAGTGCAAACAGACTCAAGTTTGTACGACACGATCCTGACTCTGAGACCGAAGTAGGAAAACCATGATTCGGATTCTAAATTCAGTTGTGTGCATGTTACACGCTCAGAAAATAGTAAACAAAGGGAATTTTCATCATCGGTGTGGTTCCTAAGCTTTTTTTTAATTTTAGCTATAGTCTTCTTCTAAAGCTCTAATATACTCACCTCTGCTCCGAACATCGAAGGATTCGAGTTAAAGACACATAGTTTCCTTCCACAGTCCCTTTGCTCACGGTCGGAATAGATTTTCTGCAAGCCACATATAAGGCACATGCTAACCAGTGAAGATCATTGCCCTGAAAAAGAAAACAGAGTTTTAGCTAATGACTTCCGTGTGCTTCAGAGTAAAACTTCGAGCATTCATATCGAAAGTGACGGCCCTTGCCCACAGCCTCTTCCTGTATGTGACACTGCCATTCGTCCATGAGTGGCACTGTGTCTCTGATCCTTTACCTTGAAGCAGGGCAGGGTCTTATGCCTCTTTACCTGATTGTCTCTACTAATACCTGTGGTATTAGTGATGCTATACAGTTTCAAAGGCCACAGACACCTGCCTCCGTCTTTGAGGATGTCATAAACCAGCATAGAAAAAGTGTGACTCCGTTCAACTGTCATGCTGAGAGAGAAAGCATGGCAGTGGCCAGTTAGAGAGAGAGAGAGAGAGAGAGAGAGAGAGAGAGAGAGAGAGAGAGAGAGAGAGGTGCCCAAGGAGCCCTGCCATGCTGAGCTGTGCCCACTCTTGTGACTTAAGGTGAGACAACAGTCATCTTGACGCAGAAACATGGCATCTCCTTTGTACTGACCGAATTCCCAAACCACAGCACGGTGTCCCGGCTTTCAGCAAGGATGTTAGGATCCAGACTCAGGTCCGCATGCTCACACAGTACCTTACCCATCAAGTCCTCTCTCCTCCCCTTAACCACAGCTCTGGCCAATGGTTTCATACAGTGTTTGGTTTTTGTTTTGGCACTGCTGGTATTGGAACCTCACCACCATACACAGTCCACTGTAGCACACCCTCAACCCCAATTTCCCCGATTGGCTGACCTCCAGGTAAACTGAGCTTTTCAACTGCTGGATTTTTCTGCCATCGAGATCTTTTAGGAAGAACACAGGTAAGCAGTTATAGTGTCATCTTTGTTCTAAAAAGAGGGCTTAGAGGAGATGAAAGAATTTACAATTACGTCATTCCCAGAAAAGGAAAGAAAAAATAGTCTTACCCCTGAGAATGTTAACAACACTTGAAGGATAAAGGAAATGAAGAAGAGCTTTGTAAAGTAATACATGCCTGGAGCCACCAACCACAGACGGGAAGATTCCTCTGAACATGGCTCGTCATTAGCCCTAACAAATATCTGTTGAAAAATCCTTAACAGTCATTGTCGGGCTGAGGAGACAGCTTGGTGGGTCGTGCTTCCCTGGCAAGCTTGAGGTCCTGGGCATTAACTGACTATGATGGCCCACTCTTACAACCCCAAATGGCTTGAGGATCAGAAGTTCAAGGTCATCCTCAGCTATACCCTCAGCAAGTTCAAGGCCAGGCTGTACTACATGAGACCCTGTCTCATATAAAAACAAACCAAAACAAAACAAACCAACCAACCAAACAAACATAAAAACTGAGTAGCAGTGGGTCGGAGTCATTTCAAATTCACAGTCCGTGCCCATGTAACTCAAGTACATCTGCCTCGGCTGCATATTAGAGATCTCACCGTGGGCAAACTACTTAAGCCCAGAGATTTCATTTTCTTCTTGGACAACAGTGAGAATTAAAACTACAAGAATTCAGAAAATGGGGCTGGAGAGATGGCCCAGTGGTTAAGAGCAGTGGCTGTTCTCCCAGAGGTCTCTGGTTTCATCCCATATGGTGGCATTAACTGTATAATTCCAGATTCAGGGGCTCTGACACCCTCTTCTAGCCTCTTTGCAGCCTCTCCAAGCCTGCATTAGGGACACAGACAGACATGTGGGCAAATCATTTATTTGTGTAAAATAAAATTTTACAAAAGACTTCAGGGAGACAGCTGAGACAAATCTAAAGCAGATGGTAAGTATTGGGTACCAAGTGAGCTCCATTTCCTCTGTCTGCTTTCAGACAACTGCTGGCCACATGACTTCCTCCACTGTACTCCTGACTGGAACCTCCTGCATCTGGGAGTCCTAGGTTTTATCCACTGCTTTCCTCCAAGTACCTAGAAAACTATGGCAAGAGATAGGGACTCCAGGAATACTCCAAAATGAACGAGTATTCATGCCAGTATAGGGCTGTCCTAGATGTGCTATGCTAGACACTTGACTAAAAGTGGCTTGGAAAGGGTTTTATTTGGTTTATAGGTTACAGTCAGGTACTACAGGCAGCTGACAAACAGATTTAATGGACCCACAGTGATTCATTGGTGAAAAGATAAACTTATTCTCCAAAATTGTCCTCTGACACCCCCCCCTCTCTCTCTCACACACACACACACACACACACACTAATTTACTAAGCATCTGTTAAATCCCACTTGCATATGTGACACCAGGCTTCATATGACTTAGTCTGTGACTTGAAGCGTCTGTTGTGTTATAATGTTTATTCTTGCTAATTTATAGCGCCATCTCTAAGGTGAAGGAAGAGTTCATTTGGGGGTATTTATGACCTTCCAACCAGAAGTTCCCCTCTTTGCCTGGCTACAGGAAACACTGAGTCAGGAAGAAGGCTACGTTCTTTTCAGCCAGGCTGCCTCGGTATAGGAAATTTTCTGCACACATACACACATTGCTTTAGTTAAGCTTTAGGTTAGCACTTTGAAGAGGGCACAAATAACAAAACTGCTTACACAACAAAACTGAGTTTCACTGTAGTTAAACAATTCTCCAGAGTCATCTCAGAGTCACTTAGACTCTAGGTCTAAAGCTGCCTTATTTCTTTATTGTGGGTGTAACAAATGGAGAGAGGGGAACTCGATGTGTGACGATTTTTAAAAAATAGAAATAAACCGACTCAGAAGAATGGTACAAGTACAGCTGTATTATAGTTAAATAACATCTTGCTTAGTTTTCGGATCGGGGGTCTTTTTGCTCTGATCCTTCTATAAGCTATATATAAAAATCAAAGGGCCACACGCACAGGCAGCTGATAAACAATCCGGACTTCCGGGTCACTTCCCATTGGCCCATACAGGGGAGGTGCCTGCAGAGTTGACAGGCACTGGCCCGAATAGCCATATTCGACGACTGCAAGCCCCGTCCCAAGAACGGAACATAACAAGCCTACACCTGGATGACAGCCAAAAAGAGTGCCCGAGCTCAGGAACAAATGTTGTGTGTCTACACCCGCTTTTCATCTGCCGGGGGTGGGGGACAATAAATCCTAAGCCGTTCTCACACCCAAAACTTAATGTGTCTCCTGTGACAAGCAAGCCCGAAACTTAATGTGTCTCCTGTGACGGCTGCAAAGCCGTGGGGAGGCAATGGTGCGGTGCAAACGACCAAGTGACCCCAGAGCCATCCCGAGTCCCCGACCTCCGCGGGGGGCTCTGAGCACGTACCTCCAGCGTGTAGCTCTCGCTCATGCTGCGGTAGCTGCTCCAGGCCTCGGCGCGCGCCGCCTCGTCCATGTTGAGGCGGCTGCACAGCTCCTCGAACCGCTGCTGGATCTGATGGCTCGGGGACCCCGCCGGCTGCGCACGATCCGCGGTGTCGCCATCCTCCTCCTCTTCCTCTGAGCTGGCTGCAGCAGCAGAAGGAGGCGGTGGCGACTGATTGCCTCCAGATGCCATGGCGCACCCCGAGGCCGCGGCTCTTCAGATGCACTCAGGGCCCGGGCCCGCAGCCATTCAAACCGCAAAGCGCCGGCCCGTCAGCAGCCCGTACTGCTACTGTACCGCCCCCAGAGCTCCTAGATCCCTTGCGCGCACCCGTAGTTCCGAGCACGACCTGCTGGGAAATGTAGTCTCTGCCGGAATCTCAGGGGGACCAAAAGTCATGGAAGAAGAAAGCAAAACAAAAAGAAGAAGCCGTGCTTCATTTAGGGGCGAATGAACGCGCCCTCTCAAGTTTTTAAAAGTATCTTTCAATAGTGAGACCATTCAGAAAACTCTTTAAAGAGAAAAGAACCAAGAAATATCGACAGGAGAAGCTTTAGAATACAAGCTCTTTACAACACACCCTCCTAGAGGTCCTCAGATAATAAGCTAAAAGGTCCAAAGTAAAGATAACAGTTCGGCTGCCTTTTCTAGTTCACGTCTCTGTTGCTGAGATAAACACTGACTGTAACCAGCTCAGAAAGGAAAGGGCTTATTTCAACTTAGTCTTTACAGCCCATCATTGAGGGAGGCTAACGAAGGACGCTGCTTACTGGCTAGCTCCCCATTGCTTTATCAGCTACTTTCCTAATACAATTCCGAGCCCCCACTCCGTGGCTGCCCACCTGCCTATGCAAGAGCCACAGGCCAATCTAACAGAGAGGATTTCTTAAGTGAACCCCTGTGTCAATGCCTTTAATGGCAAAGGTATATTGGGCTAAGAATTGATCTCACTAACCAAACAAAAAACAAAATAAAAAACTCCAAACTCTCAACCAAACAAATAATCATGAATGTGTTTTCAAGAATAACTTAAAATGTATATTAGCTATCACATAACTACTACTAGATAAGGCAGAGGCTAAAGTTTACTATAGATAAAAGGAAGAGGGTAGAGCAGGGACATCTGGGTGAGTCCAGAGTGGAAACGACCCTGAGCCATGTGGGGCGGGGCGGGAGGCAAAGGAAGGGGGGTGGGGGGACGGAAGGGGGACGGGGAGCGGGGAGAACAGGAGAGGGACCTGGTGAGGCAGCCAGGAGGCCCAAAGGTACAAAGAGTTAGAGACTAAAATGTCTGGATTACATAGGGAAGAGCAGCCCAGCCCCTTGGGCTGGAGAGTTCAGGGTAGGGGCCTGGCTATGGGGGGTCTTCCGACGGACTCTTAACAGTAGAGGTTGAGGGTTACAGGGAGAACTGAGTAGCCAGGTCTTCTTTGATATGTTAAATAGGCACCTCAGCCATTTGTCCCAGGTTTGAAACTTAACAGCGCCCAAGGGCTCAGCTGCTACATTTGTGATGTAGGTGTTAAAGTTACTGAATCTCTAACTAAGCTTAGATATGAGGGGAATTCCAAAGAAGTTGCTCTTGGAAAAGAAACTTTTAAGGTACACTGCATGGGTTTGCAGGTGGAGAAGAGAATCTAGTGGAGATACATTGATTGACAAGGGCTGGGGAGAGTCTCAGTGACAAAACATAGCTCACCCAAGGTCAACCCTTACAATTCACATGGCGGGGGGCCGGGCCGGGGGGGGGGGGAGCGAGGGGGACCAGACGGGGTGTGTGTGTTAAAAGCCAGGAATGGTGGGTTGGCTTGTAATCTCTGCAGCAGGAAAACATGAGCTGTTGGAGTCCTGGGGCAAGTCTCACTTGCTGGCCAGCTAGAGACAGGATTTGAAAAAGAGAGGGGTCTGGGAAATAACACTTGAGGCTGTTCTATGGCCTCCACACACGTGCACAGACTTGAATATGCACACCAATGTATTCAAACACATACACACGTGTGCAAACAAGATTGACCAAAAAGATACTTACTTCTAGGGCTCAAGGACATTAGATTGAAGTCATCATCAACATTTCAACAATTTTATAGGCTGGAGAGACAGTTCAGTGGTTAAGAACACTGGCTGCTCTTCCAAAGGACCTGAGTTCGAATCCAGACAACCATGTCACACTCACGACCACCTGGAACTCCAGCTCCAAGAACATTTACACCCTCTACTAGCATCTGTGGCACCTGCACTAATGTCTCCTCTCCATCATAATTAGCTATCCTGCCTCGAGACTTTCAAATAGTTACAGGATTTTACAGTTTTGTGTATGGATATATATTAATTATACTTTTAACAGGTATTATTCCTCCATACATGCATATATTTTGGTCTTATTTACTCCCCCATTTACTCTTTAGTTTCCTGGTGCTCCTGCTGATCCCCTCCATGTCCCAACTAGCCTCTTTCCTCTTTCATGCATTTATTTTACCTGACCCAGTGAGTTTAATTAGGGCTTTTCACAGTAGTAGAGGGGATGGGGGGGCGGGGAGGAGCTATTTACAGGAACACGGAGTAACTTACCAGTGGCCATGTCAGAGAAAAAAATGACCTTGGGGAGAGTAGAGTCTTGTGAACCCCTCACTCCTAGCAAACTTTAACTGAAAGACCACGACTCTCCTGCATGCTGCCTTCTGATGAGCAGACCTAAGGAGTATGGCGACTTTTAGGCAGATTTTTCCAGGTATCTGGGCTGCCTTAGCTACCACAGCCCTGCTCTTGCTGTCTCTGGCATTCTGTCTTTGGTCCCTTCTTATACCTAACCCACTGGCATGTTTGATATATCCTAGATTAAAGGCCTTTAGGCTCCAGGTGATTTTTTTTTCCCCACAGAAATAATGACCATTACCATCTCTGCTGATACCTGTCTCCCGCACTAAAGCCCTCTCAGTTTGTGAGCAACGTCACAGTCCGACCTTTAACCTCCTGTGATCGTCTCCCTCCTCCAAATACAACCTACAACAACTCTGGACAGAACAGCAGTGCAGAGCGGCTCCTTCCCTCTTCTGTTCTGGAGCAGTTTCAGAAAGACGTCTTAACTCCTTTGCCAAAGATTTCACCTGGGGCTGGAGAGATGGGTCAGTGGCTAAGAGGTCCTGAGTTCGATTCCCAGCTACCATGAAGTGGCTCACAACCATTCGTAATGGGTTCTGATGCCATCACATACATAAAATAAATAATTTTTTTAAAAAAAGATTTTACTGGATATCCTGTTGTAGGAGGAAGTGTAGAGATAAAAGAGGCCCCAAAATAACAGGACAAAAGAGAAAAACAAAAGTTCTCCACTCTCTATTAGTTGGGCCATAACGCTTGGAACTTGGCCCAGTGACTCAAGAGGCCTCACACAAGCAATAAGAATCTAGGGTGCTGCACCCTAGATGGCCTGTCTCAGGGAGAGAAAGTGACGGCATAAAATTTATCTGCTTTCTTTTTTAAAAAATTATCAATTAATTTAGTTTATGTGTATTGGTATTTTGTCTGCATGTATGTTTGTACACTGTATGTGTGTGCCTGTTACCCATAGAGGTCAAAAGAGGGTGTCAGATCCTCTGGGACTGGAATTACAAAGGCTACTATTTCTTTCTTCTTAAAAAGAGTTATTTTTATTTGAAGTGTGTGTGTATGTGTGTGTGTCTGTCTGTCTGTCTGTCTGTATCTGTGTCTGTGTGTGTGTTTATATGTAGGTGTATGTACTGGTGATTGTGTGTGCCTACAAAGGACAGAAAAAGGCATTGAGTCCCCTAGAGCTTGTTACAGGGGGTTGTGAACTGCCTGATGCAGGTGCTGGGAACTGAGCTCAGATCTTCTGCAAATAAAATACATAAATTAAAAAAAAATGTTTCCGTACTTGTACAGCCTTTTATATCTCTTTCACACATTTAATGGCTCCTTTTTGTCTTTTTAATGTGATATGTCATTAGCAATAATGATCCCCTATTATATTATATTTAGAATTATAACACACAGTGAAAACAAACAAGTTTCTCAGTGTTCTTAAATCCCTGACATGTTACTCTTTGAGATTCAGGGTTGATGAATCAGCATTCTTCAGAATATGCAAATTTCAAAAATTATTATTTTAAATATATTTCTAATAATCTTGACACTCTATTATTTGGATACCTAAAATTCATGTTTAAAGAATACAATTCTGCCTAGCTTTTCAAAATAAAATTCCTGATGTAATAGTAGAATTTTATGTTAAAGCCATAAAAGCTTGGAAATAGGCCACACTTAGTTACTTTTGGGTTTTTTAAAGTAGATATAGCTAGAGAATAGTGCCAAAGTGCAAATTGTTATTTTTAACATCTACTTTAAATTGCCTGATATTATCATATAATGCCACTTTACCTCCCCCCCATAAATGTAAAATAACTAATTTCTTACGTTTGTTTACATTTTTGAATCAGAATGAATTTGGACAAAGATTATGGGTACACTTGTGTACTTATAGGCCACTATTGCAGGAAATATTAAAAACGAACCCGCCAACTCCCTGGTGGGGCTGGACCGCACTCCTTCACTCCTGCCACCCGCAACTCTCTCCATCTATCCTCGTGTCATCGGGTTCACCTGTCCCTGGAGCTGCTAGTTCCCTTTCTACCATCAGTGGTCCCACATTCTAGTAACCAAGTAAAACAAAACTCTTGAACCTTATAATTAACCAATCAGATTTATGTAATAAGTTCTCAATTTACAAGATGCCAATACAATAATTTCAGAGCCAATTGATAACGATAAAACTTTATCTGAATTATTCTAACCTTATGATATCATAGCTACCTGTGGCTGGTTCAAGCCACGATGGTTCACATCTGCCTCCATCCTCCTTCCTCCCTTCTCTCTCTTTAGACACCATCTCTGCCATTCTTAGCTCCGCCTCCCTTTTCCCTGTCCAATCACAGGCCTCCTCCAAACTAATGTAATTGGACAGAGAAACTCTTGCGACAGGCCACCTTTAATTAAACGCTTTTTAAGAACTTTATCATAAAAACATATGACAGAACATTTGTATAAAGGTGTTATTCTAATTTGCTTTCTGTTGCTGTGATAACACTATAATCAAAAGCAAGTCAGTAGGACAAGGTTTCTTTGGTTTACATATTCCTAGTCATAGTTTTTGAGGGAATCCAAGGCAGGAGTTCGAGACTGACCTAGACCTACAGGAATAAGGAGACTGAATGGTGAGTATTGAGTTGAGAGAACAGGGAATGAGAAATAAAGAAGACAAAGGCATTAGTTGGGCCCAGGAGGTCCTGCCTAAGCTGATGCCAAGCAAGTTTATTAAGAAGTACGGCATCCTATAAACTATTAGCCAGGGAACTAGCCCAAGGTCAGGAGAGTCAGACAATGCTGGCAAAGAGAACACGTGGTACTTCAGACATAGCTGTCTTAGGACTCATAACCACAGTTCAGGAGGAAGAGTTGGGTCCCCAGAAACCACAGCCTTGACTCCTTTAAGGTACTGGTTCTGGCCTCACAATGACTTTGCCAACTCCACTCCTGGACAGAGACGCAGAATGAACATTCCCTTTATTATTGCATCAGTTCCTCTGAGGAAGTCTTGAGTTTGTCTGGATCCCCACACAAGACAGGGACCTGGGGACAGGGACTGAAAAAGAAGTCACAGAGGACAGGGGAATGCTACTTACTGGCTTTCAGTTTGTTTTCTTATACAACCCAGGACTACCTTTCTAGGGTTGGTATCACTCCTAGGGCTAGGCCCTGCATCAATCCACAATCAAGGAAATACCTTCTTGGATTTGCCTACAAGCCAGAATTGCCTCCAGAAGAGGAAATTCCCAGATATATTGAGGTTTGGGTCAAGTTGACAAAACCCAACCATCACACATATGTAACAAAAACACATCAAGCCACAGACACAGACTGGTTACTGGACAGTGGACAAGATGAAACAAAAAATTCCATGAAAACAGTCACAAAAATCATCTAACAAGAGACTTGGAGAGTTGAAGAGATGACTCAGTGGTTAAGAACGCTGAGCTCTCAATTCCCAGAACCACATGTTGGTTCACAGCCATCTCTAATGGGATACAATGCCCTCTTCTGGTGTGTCTGAAGACAGCTACAGTGTACTCATACACATAAAATAAATAAATCCTAAAAAAAATTGAAGAATATGTAACGTGATTACATTTACTCAGAATTTCTGTCAAGCAAGTTTTCTAACAAGAAGTACAGCATCCTATAAACTATTAGAGGAACGTGGTCAGCAGAGAGTTAAGTCTCTATTTCCCTCATAAATACTCTATTTCCATTTCCTTAGAAACAAGGCAGACAATGTAATTCTCAAAAATGTCGATGCTAATCAACACACAGGAGAACTTGCAGCTGAATGAATTCTTGGCTTCTTTAAATAAAGTTACCAAGTAAGTGCATAAGGGAGCAGATGTATCTGATCAAAGGGGGATATGATATCTAGAGAGTGCTCCATGGGTTGGAGGAATGTTTTCTTTTCGAGCACTAAAGATGGGTAGACAAGCTTCTGTAGAGAGTCATTGAAGTACCTTATAGCCATAATTCAGCTGCCTGCATTCTTCACCCACTCCGCAGCATTCCTAGCTGAGGAATTCCAGCCACACCTCCCCCCACCTGGCGGAGCTGGCAGAGCTCCAGGAACAAGCCTTTTGTCACACCTCAGCCTCCCGCAGAGCAACAGACCCTATGGGGTCAACTTCCTCGAGGAACAGTAGAGCCGAGGCCCTGCTGAGAAGCACTGAGAAGACTCTGCCACCCTGGGAGGGAGGGTCATGCCCACAGCGCATATATTGTCGCTCTTATCCCCAAAGTAAAGAGAGATTTTGTACAGCCATGCACTAATGTCTCTGTGTGTTCTTTCTCTCTCAACCCCTGTTTCATTCTTCAGCTCTTCGTCCATGGAGAACCCGCTTGTGAGCAATTCCCGGGAAGCTTCAAGCTTCCCCTGAAGCTGACTTTAGGGGAACAAGACAGTGGAAGAGAGTCAAGTGAGGCACATGCAACTTGTGACAGCCATGAAGGAATCTTTGAGCTCTTTGAATTATGATGCAATTATGGCCTAATGTGTGATTGGGTAACCAATGTTCTTAATCCAGAAGCAGTTATGAAGGCTAATTTACTTTTATAAAATTTTTTTAACTTAATAATTTTTACCTAATTTACCTAAAGAAATCTTTGTTTTATGTGTTTAGATGTTTTGCCTGCATACATATCTATGCACTGCATGCATGTCTAGTGTGCATGGAAGCCAGAAGAGCTTGTTGGATTCCCCGGAACTAGAGTTTCAGATGTCTGTGAACCACCATGTGGGCACTGGGAATTGAATCATAGATCCTTTGGAAGAGTAGCCAGAGCTCTTAACCATGGAACCTCCTAATTGGCTGTCTATTGATATAACAAAGACAACATGGCCAAAAGCAACTTGGAGAATATGGGGTTGATTTGTCGTATATATTCCAATCACAATCTATCATCAAGAGAAGCCAAGGCTGGAGCCAAAACAAAGGCCATGGAAGAGTGCTGTTTACGGGCTTGCTCTTCATGGTTTGCTGCATTTGCTTTTCACACAACACAGGATCATCTGTCCAGGGATGGCACTGCCCACAGTAGGCTGGGCCCTCCCATATTAATCACTGTCTTAGTCAGGGTTTCTATTGCTGCACAAACACCAAGAAGCAAGTTGGGGAGGAAAGGGTTTATTCAGCTTACATTTCCACACTGCTGTTCATCATTAAAGGAAGTCAGGACTGGAATTCAAGCAGGTCAGGAAGCAGGAGTTGATGCAGAAGTCAGGGAGAGATGTTTCTTACTGGCTTGCTTCCCCTGGCTTGCTCAGCTTGCTTTCTTATAGAACCCAAGACTACCAGCCCAGGGATGGCACCACCCACAAGGCTCTCCCCCATTGATCACTAATTGAGAAAATGCCCCACAGCTGGATCTCATAGAGGCATTTCCTCAACTGAAGCTCTTTTCTCTGTGATAACTCCAGCCTGTGTCAAGTTGACACACAAAACCAGCCAGTACAATCAAGCTAATCAAGAAAGTACTTTCACAGACTCACCTACAGTCTGGTGTAATGGAAGTATTTTGCTCAGTTGAGGTTTCCTCTTTCCACATGACCCTAGCTTGTGTCAACTTGATCCAGTGTAAGGTATGATGTCTTAGGACCTAGCCCAGGAGTGATGGTCCAATAACTTTGCTCTAGAGCCATGTGAAACTTAATCATAATTTTTGGAAGAAAAAAAAAGTTGGTTAGCCATTGAAAAGGAGAGAGACTGAAAATATGGAGCAGAATAAGAAGTCCCACTAGAGTGATAAGAGGGATCAAGCATAGCTACAGTTACCTCAGTAATGACTGGGAACATAGTAGTGTAAAGGAAGAGTAAGCAGCGGCAGACCTGGCATGAAGGAAAAGTTCCATCAGGGAGTAGACCAGAAAGGCAGGAAAGTGTTGAGTGTGGAGGGCAGGAGATAAAGGTTTTAGCTTTTCTGAAACTTCCCATAAGGCATAAGAGAATCAAGACAGGATACAGTTTTAGGTGTGATCAATTAGTATGTCTCAGCTGCCAAGTGATGTCCTGGAGGTTCTCTGGAACCCAAGACCTGTAGGACAATGTCAATGATGTACATTAAGACTGTGGTGAGATATAGACACTGCACACTGAGCCTGGATGACTATGGCCCGCATGCTTACCATGAACTATTTTCCAAGCATGGCTAGAGGAGGCACGAATCACAGAATTGTATCTTCACTTACACAGAGCCAGACAAATCAGTTTTGATGAAAGAACAGAGCATTTAAAAACATTTTATGTTCATGTGTGCCAAAGTGTATATACATGCACCATGTACATTCAGTACCCAAGGAAGTTAGGAGAGGGTGCTGGAGCCTCTGCAATCGGAGTTCAAAGCAGTTGTGAGCCACCATGTGGGTACTGGGAACCAAATTTGGGTCATCTGAAAGAGCTGCAAGCGCTCTTAACTGTTGAGATATCTCTATGGTCCAAAACCGGAGCAACGTGAAGACTTTTTTTTTCATGACTTTCAAAGAAAGGATTTGCCTGATGGGACACAGGTGAGGGTGAGTGTAAGTTATCAAGAGCACTCCTATTTGGGTGCTTTAAAGTGTGGGTCTCTGTCTGTGGGTCCTTAGATGCATCAAGCCCCATTGTGTTACAGCTCCAATAAGGCTCTCTCACATCTCACCTTGAGTCCTTTCTGGATAACTGTTTATCTTTGACAGGTAAACCTAATTTAGTAATTTTCTGGAGTCTCGCAGTTGTTGAAATACTTTTAATAAGACCTGGAGAAGTCTCCTCAGCTGCTTATCTGAAAGAATGCCTTCACAGAACCAGCACAGGTTAACTGCTTCATGTAGAGCTTGGTTTTGTTATTTCATTTTTAATACTTTTCTGTTGGGCGTTTAAGAGCACGTAGGTATGTGGTGGTTTGAATATACTTGGCCCATGGGAAGTGGCACTATTAGGAGGTGTGGCCTTGTTGGAGGAAGTGAGTCACTGTGTAGGTTTGCTTTGAGGGTTCTTGGTGCTCAAGCTCTGCCCAGTAAGGAAGAGAGTCCTTTGGATCAAGATGTAGAACTCTCTCTGCTCCTCCAGCACTATGTCTATCTGCACTCTACCATGCATCCTGCTATGATGATAATGGACTGAACCTCTAAAACTGTAAGCCAGCCCCAGTTAAATGCTCTTTATAAGAGCTGACTTGGTCATGGTGTCTGTTCATAGCAGTAAAACCCTAACTAAGGTGACCAAAATTAACTTTCTGCCACTGATCAATCATTTGAACTTCATTTGAACTCCACAGGGGTTAGTGATAGGAGGAGTGACAGGAGTTAGTGATAGGAGTGATAGGCCTTTTAAAGGGCCCCTAGGTTATTATCATTGGTCCTCTACCAGCCCTTCCATCTGCATGGACAAGTCAGGGCTTTGCTAACCACATGGCTTTCCATTGTTCCTATTTCCTGGCTGCCCTTGGAAGGCAAGGCTCAAACTTTTGGCTGTCCTTTTAACCCTGTAATCCTCATTGGTTTAGGGCTCTAAGCTTTGGTTGTTGAATACTCAGAAGGAAAGTTTTACCAGTCTTGAGTAAGTATTGGATTTTATTTTTTGCGTTTGTATAATATTTAGATATCGTTTAGTCAAAAACAGACTTTCTAATGACTTGATTTCAAGACTCAATTCTCTGCGTAGTTAAAAGCCTGATAAACTTTGCTGCCCAAAATATAATTATGACAAAATATTATTTTTGTCTTTTAAAGCCAGTTTTGTAAATGCTACCAAGAGCAGATCATTATCTTGAGAGCCTCATTGTTTTACTTTTATTATGTTTATTTACATGTATGTGGGTGCATGAGTCACAGAGGTCAGAGAATAATGTGTTGGAGTTGGTTCTTTCTTCCCATGGGTCCCAGGATTGGCTGTCAGCCTTTGTGGCAGGTACCTTTATTCACTGACCCAGCCTTTCCCATTTTTCTTAATGTGGATGTTTTAAACTATACATTTCCACTTACTTTGGCTACAGTGAATTTTCATTCTTCTTTTTTTCTTAATTTTGAGATCACTTCTTTGATCCATTGGCTATTTAGGAAAACATTGTTTAATTTGTACATATTTGTGAATATCTTTTTTGTCTTTGTATTTTTGTTTTGTTTTGTTTGAGACGGGTTTCTTTGTGTAGCCTGGGCTGTCCTGGAACTCACTTCATATACCAGGCTGGCCTTGAATTCACAGAGATCCGCCTGCTTCCGCCTCCCGAGTGCTGGGATTAAAGGCACACGCCACCTCCACCTGACTCATATTTATGAATTTCAAAGCTTTGTTACTGATTTCAAATTTCTACTGTGGTTAAAAAGCACCTTTTCTGCTTTACTCTTACATTTTGAGAGACTGTTTGATGGCCCATGATCTATCCTTGTGGTGCTTTGGGTGTTGTTCAAGCCTTGCACTTTTTTGTTGGCCCTCTGCCTTGATGTTCTATTCATGATTTATGCCTGGGTGTCTTAGAGTTTAACTGCTGTGAACAGATACCATGACCAAGGCAACTCTTTTTTTTTTTTTTTGAAAAGCATGTTCTTTTATTGAAAAAGGAAGTAAAAACATTTTATGATATAATTGAAGATTTACATGGAAAATATTTCTGATAAAATAGAAGAGATATATTAACATGTTAAAATAGACAATTTTCATGGAAAATAAAGAGTAAAATGATAGACATAAAAGCATTGCTAAATTATTTGAAAAAGGAAGTATAAACATTTTATGATAGAATTGAAGATTTACGTGGAAAATATTTCTAATAAAATTGTAGAAAAATGTAGAAAAACATGTTAACATTGAAAATTATCATGGAAATTTTTAAATAGATATAATAATGGTAGGCATAAAAGTGTTCCTAAGTTGATTGAAAGTTGAATTATAAACCTTTTCTGATAAAGTTGAAGATTTACATGGAAAATATTTCTGATAAAATTGAAGTATTATATAGAAAAACATGTTGAAATTGAAGATTATCATGGAAAATTATACAGATAAAATGGTAGGCATAAAAATGATTCTAAGTTGAATGATAGTAGAATTATAGACAGGATTTACATGAAAAATATTTCTGATAAAATTCAAGAAATATATAGAAAAACATGTTAAAATTGACTATTTCATGGAAGATTATATAGATAAAATGGTAGACATAAAAAACCTTCCTAAATTAATTGAAGGTGGAATTAAAAACATTTTGTGATAAAATCAGAGATTTACAATGAAAACATTTCTGATAAAATAGAAGAAATATATAGAAAAACATGTTAAAATTGAAGATTATCATGAAAAATAATGCAGATAAAATGGTAGATATAAAAATTACTAAATTAATTGAAAGAGAAATTACAAACATTTTCTGATAAAATTGAAGATTTACATGAAAAATATTTCTTGTTAGTCTATGTTGTTTTATTGGGGAATTGAGTCCATTGATGTTAAGAGATATTAAGGAATAGTGATTGTTGCTTCCTGTTATTTTTGATGTTATGTTTGTGTGGTTTTCTTCTTTTGGGTTTGTTGGAAAAAGATTACTTTCTTGCTTTTTCTAGGATGTAGTTTCCCTCCTTGTGTTGGCGTTTTCCATCTATTTTCCTTTGTAGGGCTGGATTTGTGGGAAGATATTATGTAAATTTGGTTTTTATCATGGAATATCTTGGTTTCTCCATCTATAGTGATTGAGAGTTTTGCTGGGTATAGTAGTCTGGGCTGGCATTTGTGTTCTCTTAGGGTCTGTATGAGATCTGCCCAGGATCTTCTTGCTTTCATCGTCTCTGGTGAGAAGTCTGGTGTAATTCTGATAGGTCTTCCTTTATAAGTTACTTTACTTTTTCCCCTTATTGCTTTTAATATTCTTTCTTTGTTTAGTGCATTTGGTGTTTTGATTGTTTTGTGCTGGGAGGACTTTCTGTTCTGGTCCAGTTTATTTGGAATTTTGTAGGCTTCTTGTATGTATAGGCATCTCTTTCTTTAGGTTAGGGAAGTTTTCTTCTATAATTTTGTTGAAGATATTTACTGGCCCTTTAAGTTGGAAATCCTCTCTCTCTTCTATACCTATAATCCTTAGGTTTTGTCTTCTCATTGTGTCCTGGAGTTCCTGGATGTTTTGGGTTATAAGCTTTTTGCATTTTCCATTTTCTTTGACTGTTGAGTCAATGTTTTCTATGGTATCTTTAGCACCTGAGATTCTCTCTTGTATTCTGTTGTTGATGCTTTCATCTATGACTCCTGATTTCTTTCCAAGGTTTTCTATCTCCAGAGTTGTCTCACTTTGTGATTTCTTCATTGTTTCTATTTCCACTTTTAGATCCTGGATGGCTTTGTTCAGTTCCTTCACCTGATTATGTTTTCCTGTAATTTTAAAGGGATTTTTGTGTTTCCTCTTTAAGGGCTTCTGCCTCTTGACCCATGTTCTCCTGTATTTCTTTAAGGGAGTTAAGTCCTTCTTGAAGCCCTCTATCAGCATCATGAGATACGATTTTAAATCTAACTCTTGCTTTTCCAGTGTGTTTGGGTATACAGGACTTGCTATGGTGGGAAAACTGGGTTTTGATGTTGCCAAGTAGCCTTGGTTTCTGTTGATAGGGTTCTTGTGGGAAAAAAAGAAAAGTAATAGCTGCAGCAGCGGCAGCAAGGCCCACATGGGGATAGGGAAACGCTGGCAGGACGCACGCACCACACCGCACCGAGCTAGGGAGTGCTGGCACCGGAGTATCTATGGAGCATGAGGCTGCCAGGCTAAAGGGCAGGCAGGGAGGTCTCACTCAGAAGGTGGTATTGTTTTAGCATAGATCTCTGGCGCCTGAACTTGTAGAGCGCACAGGCTGGCTAGCTAGCTAGCGCGGAGGTCTTTGGCTGCACGGCCCCAAATACCTGTAGAGAAGTTGCTTGGCTGAGACGCTGTTGCTGAGATGACTTCTGAGATGGCTTAGATTTTTTTCCCTGATGGCTGGAAACACTGAGGCTAGCTCCGTGCGGTGAATTTAATAAGAGACTTCATAGCTTTGATGCTTTATTATTAAGAAAATAGAAGAAAAAGGAGATAGAAAAATAAAGAGAAAGACCACGTGGAAAGGAGAAAGAGAGAGGAGAGAGAAGAGAGGGAGAGGGATAAAAGGGATAAAGAGATCGAGGAGGGGCCCTCCTTAAATAATTACCTGTTGCCAGGTAACCGAGGGGCGGGAAAGCCTGACTGTAGCCAGGTGACTGAAGAGGTGGAGTCCAGCCAGAATGCTAGGGGACTGGGGCATGGCTACACGTGACTGATGGCTACAGGATTATGGAGTTGGCCTTGTCTCACACCATGGTCCCACAGTAGAGTTCTTGTGCTTGCCTTTCACCATCTGGTTATCTCTGGTGTTGGTTGGTCTTGCTTTCTCTGGCTGGAGCTCGTCCCTCCTGTGGGCCTGTAAGCCTGTGTCTGTACTCCTGGGAGACCAACTCTCTTCTGGCAGGGTCTGTGCACAGAAGGCTGTGGAGCTGCCTTCCCCCCTGGTGCAAATGGCAGCCTGAAGACCTCTGTCCCCGATGCTCCACTGATTGTCTGCCCTGTGCGCTCCTAGCTGTTCCCCTTCAGAGAGAAGGTGGAGATCTCACCTCCTTGCTCAGAAGTGAAAGTGCTGCTTGGAGATCACTCTCTCCTGGCGCACAGAAGGCTGTGGAGCACAGAAGGCTGGCAAGCCGCCCGGCTCCCGATGCAAATGGCGGGCAGGAAGACTTCCATCCCAGGTACTCCACTCCAAGGCAACTCTTATAAGGACAACATTTAATCAGGACTGGCTTATTGGTTCAGAGGTTCAGTCCATTTTCATCAAGGTGGGAACATGGCAAAATCCAGGCAGGCAAGGTGTAGAAAATGCTGAGAGTTCTACATCTTCATTTGAAGGCTGCTAGCAGAATACTAGCAATCCAGGCAGCTAGGATGAAGGTGCCCACATCTTAAAGCCCATGCCTACAGTAACACACCTACTCAAACAATGCCATACCTTCTAATAGTGCCACTCCCTGGGCTGAGCATATATAAACCATTACACTGGGTATTAGGAGGTTCACCATTTCTTGTTTCATTGTGCATTTTTCTTTTCATTGTGTTGGTACTTTTTAAGTTTTGCAGTGTTGATAGCACTGTAAAAAAAGAAGTGTATGTCATGCATATATGTCTTAAATAATTTGTAATGTGTGAATTAATTATGACAAAGGCTGGCATGTTGAATCAGTGGAGAGAGAGTAAACAACGTTAGGGCATTAATTATCCGGAAAATATTTAATTATGATTCCTGTCTTAATCTATACTACCAAATGTAAATTCTAAGCCAATCAACACATTAAATATTTTTAGTAAAGAACACAAAAGCAAATATGCATGTAATTTGGGGGTGAAATATTTTTGCATGAGAAAAATATAAGCAATGGAAACCATAAAGGAGGGAAGACTGAAATTACCACCTAAAAATTTTAAACTTCCTGCACCTAGAGCCATTGCAGGTGTGACTGTGTCACATGTGTGTCAAAAGGTGGCAGAGAGGAGCAAGCCTATGTCTACACTCTGTGTTCTGACCTGTGAACATCTGAACGACTGATGAACAATTGAGTGTAAGATTGTGAACATCTTACACTCCCTGAAAAAAGGGAGCTTGAGCCTACCCACAGTCTGGCACCACGGGCTTGGACAGGGAACTTACCTAAGAAGACCACTAATCCAGTGCCATGCAGGCCTGGGGGGAGTAGACCATGCCCTAGATGACCCCTGCCCAGTGCCATGACCCACGATCGAGGCATAGCATTCCTGATACCATTCTCAAGATGACCCCAGACACTCATGAGACCCTGGCAACCATTGAGAGGAGCCAGTAAGTGGTGGGAAAAGGAAGAGAAAGAGAAACAGAAGGAAGTGGGCACAGTGAAGAGAGGCAGAACTGGAGACCCGAGGGCATTGAGGAGCAGCCTGATGTTAGTGGTTAGTGACACCACCCGGGATCATGGTGGCGTCCTGGTCTGTGCTCCCACCAGGGGCCACATTTGAGTCTAGAGTCCTGCAGCAGCAGGGGTCTGTTACCACAAAAAGCCAGGCAGATGTCTCTGGTTTTGGCTGCCACCTGCTGATGTCTGAGGGCTGTGCAGAACTTGCCCTGCCCCTCACCCTGGCATCATGGGAGAGCTGGCCCTGGAGAAATGAGAGCAGGAGAGGTGGCCCTGCCCCTCACCCGCTGCAGCACTTGGGAGAGCAGGCTCTGCACCTGGCTTGGGCAGTACAATAGAGCTGACCAGGGCACAGTCAAGCCAGATCCAAATGTGTGAGCAGGAAAGAGCTGGCCCAGCATCTCGTCTGCCATGTGGGACACGGGTAAGGGAGAGAACACATTTAACTCTTATTCACCTGATGTAGTTGTGGGCTCTGAGATTTATTGCCTTCATCTGCTAACCTGGGCCTAGTCCTAGAAGCTTCCAGTCGCCACACAATTTTTATCTAGGCCTACAATATTTTCAGCCTCTGAGTCTTAAACTGCTGAATAAGCTGACCTTCTCTTGTTCTTTCTGAACTCTGGCTGGCTGGGTTCAACTCAGCTGTTCTGGCTCAAACTCTTCTCCCAGCTGACTTCAATCTGGCTTCTCTCAGCTTCCTACTGAATTGCTCTGTTTGGCCTCATACTAACTTTGGCAATCTGTTCTAATCTTTGGGCTCCTTCTCATTCTCTGGCTCATTCTGTTTTCACCTATGTCTAGTTTGTTCTCTCTTCAACCAGACTCTCTACAACTATCTCAGTAAAATTGCCGCCGCCTCCTCCTCCTCTCTGCACTGCCCCTTAAGTAGCTTCCCTTTCCTACCTCTTCTTGGGAGAGCTCAGCAGTTCCTATTCTGTCAAATCTTTCTCTGATTCATCACTTTGCCTCTCAATTAGACATCACTTTCAAACATGGCTGCTTCCTTCCACAAACCTACTTTACCTTCACTGTTTGGGATTAAAGGTGTGTACTAAGGGCTGAGCCACACCACCACTAGAAACAGGTATTTTCAGTAAATGACACAATCTTGGAGTTCACACTATGATCAAATATCCCGCAACAGGAGAGAAGACTCTACCCCCATCCCCCCCGCTGCCCCTTACTACCTGTGGCAGGTAGGAGAGCTGGCTCAGAGGTCATTAGAGCAAGAGATGTGGCCTGCCCCTCATCTGCTATACCACTCCAGCGAGCAGGATCTGTACCTCACCTGGGCAACACAGTAGAGCTGGCCTGGATGTGGGGGTTGTGGATGAGCCAGCCCTAGGGGCATGAGTGTGGGAGAAGAGGTGCTGTCCCTTCTCTGCTGGGCAGTGGCTCAGATGAAGGCGAGCCAGATGAAGAGATGCCTTCTCCCTCTACCTCATCCCTTCACATCTATAGCAGGAGGGAGAACTGGCCCAGGGTCATGAGAGTGGGAGAACTGGCCATGTCCCTCACTGGCTGCAACACTAGAGAGAGCAGGCTCTGCACCTTACCTGGGCAGCAGGGTAGAACTGGTCCTGCTGGTGGTGTTTTTTGGTGAGCCAGCCTCAAAGGCTTGAGAGCAAGAGAGCATGTGGGTTGACCACTCCAGCTTGCTCTCTGGCCCAGATCCAGGGCTTTGATTTGGCTGACACCAACATCTATCTCATCAGTGAACTGCTGGAGTGCATGAAGGGGCCTGTCCTACAGATCCAAAACTCCAGGATCTCCATGACACAGGGCAACAACAGGATATCTGAGAGGAGTCCCAGTGAGGTTCCAGTATTGATAGAGTAGCCGAAGTTGGAAACCTTGAATTGGAAGACTTACAAGGAACATTTGCAAGTATAGAAGTGTGGACAAAGGGTACACTGTGGGACACATTGTGACACACTACAGCTTCCACAACAAGATTTTTTTTTCTATTTATGGTGAGGTTGCATGGGTGGAGGGTAGGTATGAGTGCAGGGAGAGATGAGTGGAGGGAGAGATGGGTGGAGGGAGAGATGAGTGGGGCTGGGGTCCATAATGTAAAACTCACAAAGAACCAATAAAAAGTTTTCTTAAAAAAATTAAAACTTGCACATCAAAGCCAAGAGCACTGGTGTAAGCACAACCTCCCAGCGCTCAGGATGCTCAGGCAAGAGGATCATTTGGGCCCAAGTTGCAGACCAGATTGGGCAAAAGCGTGAGACCCTGGATCAAGTAAACCACAAGCTCTGTGGAAGCTGAGGTAGCTGAGTTCCAGACTAGTACACACAAGAGGGCCCATTTCTAAAAAGGCCAACAGACAGAAACAAATGATAACCACAAAACCCAACTAACGATAACCACAAAACCCAACAAACGATAACCACAAAACCCAACAAACGATAACCACAAAACCCAACAAACGATAACCACAAAACCCAGGGGTCAGGGAGATGACAGTCAAGTGCTTGTGAGAGGACTTGAGTTTGAATTTCTAGTACCCACAAAAAAAGCTGGGCCAACCTATAATCCCAGGCAAACATAAGGAGCTGAACTTGAATCCCTAGCAGCTATCACACAAAGTTAGGTCTACACACTGGCTGGTTTCGTGGGTCAACTTGACATAAGCTAGAGTCATCAGAGAGGGAGGAGCCTCAGCAAAGGAAGTGCGTCTGTGAGACCCAGCTGTACAGCATTATCTCAATTAGTGATAATTGGGGAGGGCCCAGCTCATTATGAGTGGTGCCATCCCTGGGCTGGTAGTCCTAGGTTCTATAAGAAAGCAAGCTGCAGAAGTCATGGGGAAGCTGGCCCAGTAAGCTGCACCCCTCTGGCCTCTGCATAAGCTCCTGCCTCCATGTTCCTACCGAGACAGAGGTCCTGCCTTGACTTCCTCCAATGATAGACTATGATCTGGAAGTGGAAGCCTCCCCAATTTGCTTTTTGGTCATGGTGTCTTCATTGCTGCAATAGAAATAGGATCATGCTGTATGCAACTGGCTGGCTTAATACAAAGAATGTATATAGCCCAAGTGTGTTCAAACTCACAGTAATCCCCCAGCCTCAGTCTCCCCATTTTATTCCTTGTTTTTTGAAATCCTTTTCACTAGGTAAAACTTGTTGATTTGTAGTGATCTAAGTTTACTTCTTCTGCTGTGGGTTCACTGTCCAAGTTCTGTTGACATCATTTTGCACATGATAAATATGTTTTCTATCATCAAGTCTTTTTTTTTTTTTGGTTTTAGAGACAGGTTTTCTCTGGGTAGACCTGGCTGTCCTGGAACTCACTCTGTAGATCAGGCTGGCCTTGAACTCAGAAATTCACCTGCCTCTGCCTCCCAAGTGCTGGGATTATATGTGCCACCTCTGCCTGGTCCAAATCTCTTTATTTTTAATGTGCAAGTGTTTTATTTATTTTCTGTTGACTTTGGAAACAATTTCAGTAGGTAGCCTATGCTACAAGTACATGTAGAGGTCTGAGATTAATGTAAGCTGTTTCTAAATCATCCACTGTGTGTGTGTGTGTGTGTGTGCCTGCCCACCCGCCAGTAGCACACAGCATGATCCTGTTTCAAACACACCACCACCACCAACAACAAAACAACACAAAATCCAACACATTCCCCAAAGTTAACTACGAAACAATTTAACTATTAAGGCACTGGAATGGAGCTTAGAAGTGGATTTGAACCAGGGGTCTCTCCTTCCATCTTTTTAGAAATCTATTGATATGCTGATTGTGTCTAGGGTATTCTGAGATTCTGGGTCAATATCCCCTTATCAGTGACTTCATACCATGTGTGATCTTTTGTGATTGGGTTACCTCACTAAGGATGATATTTTCAAGTTCTGACCATTTGCCTAGGAATTTCGTGAATTCATTGTTTTTAATTGCAGAGTAGTATTCCATTGTGTAAATATACCACATCTTCTGAATCCATTCCTCCGTTGAGGGACATCTGGGTTCTTTCCAGCTTCTGGCTATTATAAATAAGGCTGCTATGAATATAGTGGAGCATGTGTCCTTATTGCATGCAGGTAAAGTCTCTGGGTATATGCCCAGGAGTGGTATAGCCGGATCCTCCGGAAGTGTCATGCCCAGTTTTCTGAGGAGCCGCCAGACTGCTTTCCAGAGTGGTTGTACCAGCCTGCAATTCCACCAGCAGTGGAGGAGTGTTCCTCTTTCTCCACATCCTCGCCAACAACTGCTGTCTCCTGTGTTTTTGATCTTAGCCATCCTGACTGGTGTGAGATGGAATCTCAGGGTTGTTTTGATTTGCATTTCCCTAATGACTAAGGATGATGAACATCTCTTTAGGTGCTTCTCAGCCATTAGATATTCTTCAGGTGAGAACTCTTTGTTTAGCTCTGTACCCCATTTTTTAATAGGGTTACTTGCCTCTCTGGAGTTTAACTTCTTGAGTTCTTTGTATATCTTGGATATTAGCCCTCTGTCGGATGTAAGGTTGGTAAAGATCATTTCCCAGTTAGTTGGTTGCCGCTTTGTCTTTTTGACAGTGTCTTTTGCCTTGCAAAAACTTTGTAATTTAATGAGGTCCCATTTGTCTATTCTTGATCTTAGGGGAACGCCAGGACAGAGTAATGAGAGGGGGTTGAACGGAGAAAAGAGGGAGGGAAGGGGGCTTATGGGACTTTCGGGGAGGGAGGAAACGGGAAAGGGGAAGTGATTTGGAATGTAAATTAAAAAAATAAAATAAAATAAAATTAAAAAAAAAAAAAAAAAAAAAAGAAGTGGATTTGAGTGGTATGTACAGTAAAGCCTTTATGTCTGGCTTCTAGTGAAATGTTTCAGCAAAGCCTTTGCTATGCTTGAGTTAATCATTAGAGGCTGAGAAATTGTTATGAGACTATTGGAACCTTGAAGAAATGTTGTGTCTCTGGAGAATCTATACTTGGTGCTGCATGAGAGCTTGCGGCTATACCAGGTCCTAAGCCACTCCTGGCAGACCTGGACTTCTTACTTTTGATTCTGGCTAGCCACGGTCAAAGGGACTGGGATCTGTGAGGGTGGTCTGCTCTTGTAAGCAGCAAGGGCAACATAACTTTGGTATCTGGAACCTCTCCCAGCCCCAATTAACCTTGTACGATGGTTGAGTAAAGTAACTGGAGTGAGCCAGGTCCAAAAAGGCTGAACTCCTCTGCTCCTTCAGGAAATGAAGGCTTAGCATCTTGGTGAGCTTCTCGCTCTACTGCAGCACCTACATACATTCTACTGACGTCAGTCAATAGTAGGTGACTGCTTCCGTTGTATAAAGACCCAGCTTTGAGCCCTCACACCTTCAAAAACAAAACACCTGCAAATCAAAAACAAAAAAAAAAGGGGTAACAAAGCTTTAAACACTGAACTATGAACATACTATGTTTAACTAGCCCGTTTTAAATGTTCAGTAAGTAGGTGTTAAGTGGAACAGTAGAAGCCCTTACAGCGTGTAAGCTTCTTTTAATGGCACGGAAATATAATCATGATATAGTAAATACAATAAGCAGGTGGCTGGGAGATGTGGTTCAGTTGGTAGAGTGTTCACGTGGCATGCAGGAATAACTCTGTGTTCAGTTCACAGCATAACTATACCGGTTGCGGTACCACACGCCTGTAATCCTGGCACTTGGCGGGTGGAGGTAGGAGGTTCCGAAGTTTAAGTTTATCCCTGCCTGTGTAGTAAGTCCAGACCAGCCCGGGCTACAGGAGACCCTGACTTTAAAGGACAGAAAAAAGCCGACTGCAAAATAGAATGTAGTTTCCCTGCCTTCTCTTCTTTCTCCACTGTGAGGCAGGACCTCTTTGGGGGCCTGGAATTATAAGCTCGAGCTACCCCTCATCTCCGCTCTTACTAAAGCAGTCTGTAAATGCACACGGAAAGCAAAGGAGAGCACTGGTCTCTGGAGGACCAAGGCATCTCCACCAGTGTGAACACTCTGGGCGACTCTTGCCGTGAGCTTCTGTCTCTCCCCCCCTCCCCACCCCCTCAGATCTTCCGATATGCAGGTCTTATTTTTCTCCAAGGACGAGAACAATTTGAAGTAAGTTTCTCTACGAACTCAGCAACATAAACAGAAATCTTTGAATATGGAGAAAAACAGGAGGTGTGCTCAGTATAGCTCTGCGGCAGAGTGCTTGCCTAGCACGTGAGGCCCTGGGTTCAATTCTCAGCCTCCTATGTAACAGAAAAAGGGGGCACAGTTAGTGCTCGAAATTAAGTCAGTTTTTAGGGACAGGTGCACACGGCACCATTCCTGACAGAGGTCAGTACTTGTACTTACACCAATATTCTGGAGTATAATTTAATATGAAAATGTATGCTTTTCCTCTAAGGCCACAATGAGGAGGTCTTAAAACATGAGAAATGTATCCTTCAGGGTTGAGGCTGAAAGTAAAATCCTTGCTGGGGGCGTGTCCTAGAGAGGCTCTGAAGCCTCTGCGCCGCAGCTCTCCTGCTCCTAGCAATGGCCCCTGTCCTGGGTGTTCCTTGGCTGGCAGTCGTCAAGATCCCTCTCATTACTGCCTGCTGCACGGCCATCTTCCATGGCTGTCTATGTCCTGTCCTTTTCTTGGAAGGACACCCTAAGCCAGTGCGACCACTATTTCCTCACAATTCCCTTTTTTCTTCCCAAAGTCTGAACTGTGTCACTTCGTATAAACACAGTGCGTTTTCTCAAAATTATCCAAGTCAGTGCAGCTCCAGCTGTTTGGGGCGATGAGTTTTACCTCGATCACGAGAGAAGCTGTTTGTTAAATGTTTCCAAAACCCACAGCCGAGACTGGCACTGAGTCAGAAGAAATTCTTATGGCAGAGAGCTAATTGTTGATTTCCAAGATGAAGTCATGGGCAAGGTGAGGCTTGTCTTTTTAGTCCTCTTGTAAGTGTTAGGGGTACAAGGGGAAGACAGAAACAGTGTTTGGCATAAGGTGGAGGTTGCTTTACAGACACGGGCTTTAATACTTAACACTCCAAAGAGCGATTTCCTGTTGATGCAGGCATCAATAACGGTGAACCATCAATGCACTGAAAATGAAAACCTGGCATTTAACATGCTATTGTAGATATGAATATAGAAAACTCAGTCTCTTAAATATCACTGAGCCCTGAGTTTGAGGCCAGCCGAGTTGACAAATGCCCAGTAAAAAACTACACCACCACCAACATCCGCATTTCTTCTAAAGTACACAGTGCTGTTGAAGATTTATAACTATGGTTTCCTTTATAACTTGAGTGAGATAAATTATATATGAAACTCAAGTGAAAAAGTAGTGTCAGGTACGGAGGGAGGCTGACATCATGGGTAGTCAAAGAATATGTTTAATAAAAAATAATTAAACTTCCATTTGCTCTATAGAACATCATAGAAAGTAATTTAATAAATTACAAATGACTTTTTAAGACGTTTGCTCAACTACAGAAAGCAAATTTAGACTACACAAAACACAACTGGTAAATATTGCAAATGTCCAAAAGAAAACTTGGACTAAGACTGAGTCATGAGGCCTGAAACAAGGGGTAAAACACAAGGCAACACCAGCTCTAACTCTCAGTAACTACCAACACGTACTGGGATAGCCTTTCAACTGCAGCTCGAGTACTGTGTCACTCCATCAACGCGTTCCCTATAACCCTCAACTTTACATTTCCAGATCTGCAAGGTTTACTTAGCTGATGCCTGGACAACCTTTCCCCAATCAATCTACAAAGACATGTCTTGAAACCCAAGAGAATGTTTAAAGTTAATATTAGCCTTATGCTTTGAAAACGGTAACTGACTTATATATAGAAAGAGAATCACTAGGATGTTACCCAAATTTATTAGACCATAATTAGGAAAATACTTTATCTCATAGATTTTGCTATAAATTAGATTTTAATGACAAGATCTAAGGTTTTTTTTTTTTAACCTCATTTTTTTTCTTTTAATTGGGAAAGGGGAATAAAGGTCCTATGGGTAGACCTAGAGGAAGAATGGGATGCGGGCGGTATCGAAACACTCCACTGCAAACCAAGGTAACTGCCTGAAAAACTTTGGCTATCTCACAGGTATGTTCTAGTTAAACAAAAGTGCAATACTGCAAAGGGAACACAGTAAATATGTAGTATATCGTTTTCATGATGAAGGATTACTACCCACTGCTCCTGGATGGGCGTTACAGTGACTATTGCTAAGACATTGCATAAAGAACTATCAATTCAAAGTACTATTTTGAGAAAATACAAAAATTAATAATACAATCCCAATGGAACTTACATAATTTGGTAAATACATATAACATTGTGTAATAATGGGCTACGTTTTTACACACAGAAACATAATTTACTGGTAAAGGTCTTGGGAAACCCAGTACAATCGCTTAGTCTGCGACAACAGCTCTACTGAAACATACCGGAAGTCAGTTTCCCCGTAGGAAAGAACTGGGGTGCTCCTCCCAAATTTACCACCTTGCAAACTTTAGCATGATTTATTTAGACACAGAAAATGCTAATATTTATCTCTCCTTAGAATGTCTAAGTCTGTTCTAATTGTTTCCAATGTATATAAAGGTAAACCTTGGACCTCTACCTTGTCAGAATGATAGCAGCTTTAGCAGGAGAAATGATATCACAAATCAAATACCAGACAAATTGTACACGACAAAGGATTCTAAGAAACAGAACAGAAGCCTTGGACTTCATAGTATAATTTGTACATCGTTTTGAGATTAGTCAAAGTGCATTTTCAAAGTGGGCGTCTCAGCATTTATTATAAACTGATAGCCCAACACTGACTCTGGGTAACATGCTGACTTCTTACTCCTAGAAACTCAATTAATTCAGACTATCTGCATATTACTTGACTATTATTACCTGTTATTTTGGAATATTTCCAGGACATAAGACACAAACAGAAACCTATACAAATAAAGCAAACAAACACTTTCCTGTACGTGAAGGGCGCTGTGTTCAAAGATCTCAGTGGCGTTTCATGAGTTTGCCTTTCTGAACCCTGGAAACAAGACATTATTCATCTGAGACATAATTATTTTTAATAGGAGGCCAAACTTTGAAAAGCTTTAAGTATGTGTACAGGGTACCAAAGCCATATGACACAAGATTATTTTATGACTTCATTTTTACTGATTTCTGAGTTAAGTTCAGTAAAATGCAAGTCACAGTTCTTGCCAGATTGACATGATATAGAGGATGTGTTTAAAAACCCCTGAAAACAAGCACAGAATTAGAAACGAATGTAAACTTCCTAAACTAACTCAGCTGAGGTAACAGGTAGCCAGATAAATTGGCTGATTGGGAACCTTATTTCTTCTTTAAAACACACTTGTACCTGAATTGGAGACATCGGCAGTGCATGGAGACACTAGAGCGTTCTCATGTAATTAAAGCGATGGATGACGGAGGGTCTACAGCTTTCATGACATTCATTAGCTGCCCAAATTATTGCTGAGTTTTGATCTGTAAATTATAGGTGTCAAGGAGGCTGTAAAACTATATTCAAATTAAATCAGTAATATGCATAAAGTATTCTGTGTTCACTGCAAATATATTAAATATACAACTCTTCTTGAGCGACGTTTCATAAAATTAACCCCCAACAAAATTATAATGCCTCTTGTTGTAACTTTATACGTGTATGTATCTGATAGTACATCGAGTTCAGAAACTTATGGATCTTAAGAAAGAGGACATGCAAAACATCTCTGAAAGCAGTTTGCACTTCTAAACAAACAACTGAAATGTTCTGTCAGTAAGTTATTGATGCACTCAACACTGGGATATTTACAGTTAGTAATTAAAGAAAAGGCAAAACCAGTTCAGGATGAGGTTGCAGAGTTCCTAGTCAGTCTTCATTGCTTGAGTCTGAATCCTCAGATGATGACGATGAACTATCAGACCCGGAGGAAGCTCGCTCTGAACCCTCATCGGTGCTGTTCTCGTTGAGAGGACTGGGCTCAGTTCCCCCTTTCTCTTCCTGATCTCTAACTCTGGAATCTTCTTCCTTTATTTCGACTGACTTAGATGAATCTAAGTCGCTACTTTTGTTTTTCTGTACATCAAAAGTATTGGACTGAGACAAGGTTGGAAGATGAAGATTAAGGCCTGGAGTGAGCAGCATCCCTGGGTAAAGTATGTTAGACAGCAAAAGTGGGTTAAGAGCTATGGGCTTGGCAGCTGCCGCTGAACTCAATGCAGCCGTGGAGGAAGTCGAAGGAGAACCTGGCACGCAGCGTTCTCCTCCATTCTCCGAACTTTGGCTCTCTGTCCTTTCTTTTTTTCCTTCTAGCTCCTTAGAGTCATTTCCTCGTTTTTCTTCTGCCCCAGACTCTGCAGTCTTTGACAGGAGTCCTCCCATGCCTAGCAGATTTGGTAGCCCGGCCATTCCTGAGAACAGCATGGGGAGCATGGCAGCCATGTTTTTTGTGTCTCCTCCAGAAGAGAGGCCGGCAGGCATGCCCATCAGCCCTGCAGTCACTTGCAGCGACTGAAGGTTCTGAAGATTTTGTTGTAAGGCCTGAAGAGCTGTGAGATCCACACCTGGAAGTAATCCATTGGCCAGCAAAGGATTGCCTGGCGCACTGCTACCAGGAACCGCTGCTGCTACAGTAGCCTTGGCAATTCCACTTTTAGGCCTTCTCCCCCGCCTGCTTACTTCCTCTCTCACAACAGGACCAGTGAGAATACGTTCATACATACTTTCTGGAAGAAACCCCTAGAGAAAACATATATTCATTAATAACAGCTACGTGAAGATAAAATCAGTACTAAATAGCTGATATCAAATAGCCTATTAAGAGGTAGTTATTCACAAAACTATTCTGAATTGATATCGAATAATTATGAAAAACACAACTTTAATCTAAGTGGTGGCTTCAATCAGCCATTCCCATGCCCATTTTTTAAAAATCATATAAAAGAAAATGAAGTTTAAGTTTGTAGGACAGAATACTTAAGGGCCAAAGAAATGTTATCAAGGTGTTACCACAACCCTTCCTGTGCACATCACCATCTGCTCAGAGCCTTCTGATCTGGGAAGTACTAAAGGAAGGGCAGGGGACACACACAAAGGTTGAGGTTAAATTGCGATGCTTCGAATCACTCTTGACTGTCACTTTGGAAATAAGGTAAACAGGGTCAGGATACAGAAGATACACTCAAAAGGGGAAAGACATTGTTACCCATTATTATCTGGATACGATGGGGTCTTCAATGCATGTGTGTGTACATATATATATAATTTGTAAGTTTATGACAGGCAGGAGGCTTCATGAAATATTATATTCAAAACATCGGGTTCTGCATTTGCTATATAATCACTCAAATTACATATTGGTGATAAGCAGTTAAAAATTTAAAAAAAAAAAAAAGGAAGGAAGATGAGGGCTTCTAGCGGCAAACAGCCGTGGAAGCCGCTGCTAGCTGACCAAGCCCAGGACAAAGGCCGTCTGTGCTGCCTTCACGGCGTTCTCCTAGGCTGTTCTGGGACGCAAAGTTCAGAGTTTTATTTTATAACTCTGCGACAGCACTCTCCAGTTGAAATGTCATATACATAGTTTAAAAATTTCTAGAGGCCATATGAATTGTAGTAATATAGGCTGATTCTTTCTTTTTTGAACTTTGCTTCCACATTGCTAGAAAGTACGATTTTTAACATGAGCACATCTTGGTCCATATGCTTAGTGGCTACTGTCTGTGAAGATGCAGATGTAAGTTATAGCGTAAGGTGAAATATAATGGGACCACATTTGCTTGGCTTTTCTCTTCAAGAGCATTGTGGCTCACTGCAGGAAGTACAGCAATAAATACAGAGAACAAAACCATGTTCCTCTCGCCACTCAGCCCCGACTGCTAGCAGTAAGACTGCACATGCATCAATTGCCTTGTACTTATTTTATGATTCTCCTTACTTCTTTCCAAAATAAAAACATAGTTAGATTGAATTTAGTCTTAAGCTTGTCTTTTCCATTTGAACACCTATAGAAGAATAATAAATATTTAGTATATAGTTAGGCTCTAACAGCCCAAGATCTGAACTATGAAGATATTTAGTGTGTTGCCAACATTTTTTTCTCTTGACCCCAGATATTCTTCGAAGATATCATTTTTAAGTAGTTGTATAGAATTCCAATATATAGAAAGTCTATTGGTTTGTAATCCACCGTTTTGCTATAATGCTATGATGAACCTAAGTAGTGTAATTCTAGTACATATGAAGCTGAGGCAGGTTTGGAGTTCAAAGCCAGTCTGAACTATCTGCAGAGACCCTTCCATGGTGACTATTTTTATACGAGTTTCTTTGCATACCTATTTGATTATTCTTTGTAGCAGTATCCAAACAATGTTTGCAATAAAAAGGGAAGTATTCCTGGTCTGAATTCTACCCTATTATCAATTACACATTCTGAAAAATAAAAACTGAGAACTGAAAGCTATTGTCGCTGTTCATGAAATTCTTATTCTGAAAAGAGAGCTTAATCTAAGGCATAATCAAATGGTTTAATCTCTAACATGGCATATTTGTGAGATACTCACGGACTGCTTAACAACATCTCCCCATTCAGGAGCTACTCCATATTCTGAATTTTCTTTCAGGAATCTACATAAGTCTTTCAAAGGAGGAGCAAATGCACCTCCAACCTGTAAACAAGCAAATAAAGATAGATGGTTAAAACTATTAAGTACGAAGTTATTTATTTGGTTTCTGATATAGAACTTCTTTAAAATATGTATTTTTGAACAAACTTCAACAATATGTATAATTATATTAAAAAAAGGGTAACTCCAATCTAATCAGGCTACTGAAATACTAAATAAGCACATTAGCTTTTGACCTCTGGTTATTTGTAACTGCCAACACGGCAGACGCAACCTAGAATTGGAGAACTGCCTAGATCAGACTGGCTTATGGGTATGTGCATGGAAGGACTGTCTTGATTGCTAACTAATGTGGATGTGCCCAGCCCACTGTAGATGTCACCATTCCCCAGTCAGATAACCCTGAACTATATAAAAAGCTAGCTGAGCATGAGCCTCGAAGTAAGTTAGTAAGCAAGGACTGAGGTATCAAGAAGCATCCTCCATGGTTCATGCTGTAGTTCCTTAGGTGTGAATTTCTTGGTCAAGGATAACATTACGTGGCATAGCAAGCAGCCCTGCCTTCATGCCCCTGCTTGAGCTCCTGCTTTAACTTCTCCTGATGAACCTGTAACCAGAAAGCAAACCTTTCCTTCCCTCAGTTGCTCTTGGTCACAGTACCTGTCACACTGACAGGAATGAACTGAGACAGAAATGATGTAAATCTTAAATGTTTTAAGTGGAATACCAGAAAATGAACTATTATGCATGGTACCCACAGGAGCAAGACAGGCCGTCTAGCCCACTTGGAAGTCTACCTTTTGGAGTCATATTTCCAAGCTATGGAAACTCAGTTAATCAGTAAATACTTTTGAGTCTCTTTTGTGATCTATGAAATGGGGTGACTATAATATTTCCTTCAAAGTGTCTGATGAAGAGAAAATGAGACCATTCAAGTGTCTTATAATAATATCTGGCTTACAATAAGTATATATCAAATACTGGGCTTAGAACATTACATATATATTTTATTTTAGTTCTTAGAAAATCTTTTTGAGATACTATTTCTATTTTCAAAATGAAGGACCTGAGCATCAGAAGTTATACTTAGCTTTATAAAGCCATCTAATGTCAAGAGTTAGGAATAAATCATAGGTCTCAGAATTCCATGCTTTCGTTTATTCATTATGCATATTAACTATATTATATATCATTAATTGTAAGTATTTTTGTATATGGTAAATTCAGAATGCAAATGAATAATATTGAGATCAATGATTTTGACCTATCATTATTGTTTCTTTGCAGTCTAAAAGCTGGTTTTTGAGCAGTTCCTTCTCTCTCTCTCTCTTTTTTGTTTTGTTTTTTGAATCAGGGTTCCTTCTTCTCTCTTGAATACATATAGTTTACAGATTTTTTTCTTGAGTAATACTGGGGACTGAATTAGGGTGTATAAAAGCTACATAACCGTTCTGTCCCTGGCTACATCCCCAGCTGACAAATCAATACCATGTCTTAATAGGATGCACATTCATTTATCACAGAGAGGATATTGCCCACACTTCTAAGCATTTTCATCTAATATCCTTCTATTCTTCAGTCTCTATGACTTCTCTTGCACTATGTTCTTTATGAAGCTTCAGGGTAAAGTGAACTGATAACCTGGACTTTAACCTCCACATGAATACGGAAAGAATATTCTGAGTGTGAGGACAGTCCAGCTACAAAGTGAGTTCCAGGTCAGCCTGAGCTACAGTGTGAGACCTTGTTTTAAACAAAACAAAATATAATACAAGATAACAACCTCCTCCCTTAAAACTAAGTGAACTTTGTAGGAAGATTCTTTTCCTTAGCAATTCACCAACCTAACTCTATCTTAGAGACAAGTCAAAGGTCGAGAACCCTACAAATCAAGGGAAATGAGAAAGATTCCAGAAGTTTACAACATTAATATTCAGAATATTTACTGCCAGTGACATGGCCCAGCAGAAAAAGGTACTTGCTGCCAAGTCTGACAATCTGTGTTCAATTACCAGGACCTACATGGTGGAGAGAACTGACTTGTGCATGTTGTCCTTTGACCTTTACACACACACACACACACACACACACACACACACACACAGGTAGGATGTATTAGAATGGGGGCTGTGGTCCAGCCACATTGGCTGTCAAACAACAGAGTCCAAGAGTGCAGTAGCTGCTCAGTCTGCAAGGCTGGATTTCTCACCTAGTCCTCAGTATGTTAGAATCCTGAGGAAACAGCCTCTAATGCCAGTGCAGGAATGGACTTCCCAGTGAGAGTGAGAGCAAACATACCTTTCTCGCGTTCCTTCTGTTAATCAGCTGCACGCGCTCCTCCCCAGTGAGGCTGCTGATGTCCAGCTTGTTTGGGTTTCGGCACCGGTGCCTTTTCTGCTTGGGTCTCCCCTCGTGAAGCTGCACTCTCTAAAACACACCAACAAACAAACACCTTGAAGCCCGTGGCCTTGTTCAACACTTCAGACTGGTGCAAGTGAGCTGGCCCCAGGAGTTCAGCCCTGTGTGGAGCGAAAGCTCCCACTCTCTCGTTGGTCCATTTAAAGTCCTAAACTTTAATGTAACTCTTGTAAGTGTTGTTCCTCTGTTGGTTCTTCCGTCAGCAGCAGCGAACCACAGAGCAGTTTCCTCTGAAAGTGCTTGTTATTGTCATGAGCTAAATTTCCTTTGGTAAGTTTCTCACATAGTAAATTTCAGGGGAAACCACTCAGGCTTCCTCTGCGTTCTGACCATTTATTTACTTGTTTGTTTTTGAGGCAGGCTCTCAGGTAGCCCAGGCTGGCCCTGATCTTATTCTGAACCAAGGGTGGGCTAGAGCTGGTGTTCTTCTTGCCTCTGACTTCTCCATCCTGAGATTACAGCTGTAGGCCACCAAACCCTGCCACAATTCATAATTGTTTCTCTCAATATCTCTTAATTATTCTCTCATTTCATATATTCTTCACAATAGTAAAGGTATTTTTTTACAGTGCAAATCAAAAAGCTGAGTGTCGTGGAGCACATCTGTAAGCTCAGCACTATGGCAGAGGCAGGCAGATCTCGTGAGTTTCAGGCCAGCCAGGGCCATATAGAAAAAGACCCTGTCTCACAAAACAAAACACAAAACACTCCCAGTAAAACAATAAGTAAATAAAGATAAAAAACAAGACCAAAAAATTCCAAATCCTCGTATTTGGCAATAAAAATAAAAACTCAGCATCAAATTTTCTCTGTCTGCTGATATCTCCACAACTGTCCTCAGTACCCAGAATGCCTTCCTCCTGTGCTGAAGGAGTGTCAACGCTCAGAGTCCTTCTCAGTTACTAATCAGATCTCTTACTGCTTCCATGTGTTTTATCTGCCTCAGCTGATAATTGTTCTGCCCCTGTTTATGCCACTTCACGCACCTCATCTCTGTCATAGTCTTTTGTTTGTTTGTTTTGGAGACTGTGTAGTCCTGGCTGTCCGAGAATTTGCTCTGGAAACCAGGCTGGCCTCCAACTTAGAGACCCAACTGTCTCTGTCCCTACCTGCCCCCGACCCCCACTCACTCACCTCTACCCCCAGCCCCCAGAGTGCATCTCCACCACCTGGCAATATTCTAAGATCACCTTATAACTATTTAACTACAGAAAAAAAATGAATAAAATCTCATTTGTAATGCTAAGAGAAAGGGACGAAATCCTTTGGTAGCTAGACTGTGTCACATGGACGAGAGCTTTGTATTTTTACTTTCCCATTTTTAGTTACTAAAATTATACCTAGTGCTCAGTAGTGTCACTCAGGAAAATCATGTTGGTTGAATAACAGAATGCCATTTTCCAACATGTTGTGAATTCACATTTTTCATAATTACAACGTTTATTTTCATGGCCTGATACACTTAGTGAAAACCTCTTTTCATATAAGGATAGAAATATTTGACAATAAAAAAGGAATTAAAGATTGAAAATCTGTGTTTACTGCTATACAAACTAGAAATATGAAAGGCATCTAAAATTCCAAACTGAAGCTTTCTGATTTAGGCTACTGGGCTGCTTCTTGGTGATAAAACAGAAATATTGGGTCAAAATTTGTATTATAAATATAAAGAACATTCTAGAAACTAGAGATTATCTAATTGCTTTATATGAAAAAAACAAGGAAATTAATTTTATTCTGCTAATAAAATAGTAATAATCACATACCCTACACATTGCAAGTAAAGTTTTCAAAATTTAAAAATTTAAAATAATAGATTAAAAAAAAATAAGCTAGGCACAGTGGCACGTGCCTTTAATCCTAGCACTCAGGAGGCAGGTGGACCTCTGAGTTCAAGGTCAGCCTGGTCTACAAACTGAGTTCCAGAACAGCCAGGAGTACACAGAGAAACCCTGTCTGGAAAACTGAAAACAAACTGAGGCCCCTTTGGTGGGACACAGCTTTGCTGAGGTAACCATTTGAACTTCATACTAGAGGGAGCCATGACAGCTCTGCTACCTTCACTGTAGGGTAGACCTCTACTCTTTTGCTTTAAAAAGTACACAGAAATGTTACATTTACATATGTGGCACATTAAATTTAATACATTACTGTCTGATAATAATGAACTAAAAAACAAACAATAGATTTCTATGACTGTCATATTCTCAGTACTATTCAAACTTTTTACTTTCTCCATATATTTTACTCTGCCTAGATAGTTCATTTCATATAAAGGTCTATAGACAGCATTATCAGAGGACAAGACAATGCAAGTTAAATACAGTGATGCAGATCTTTGCTTAACATAAATTCAGTAGAAAGAAATTGTTCTCTTACAGCTTAAAGATATCTGTTATATGGCCTTAAGCCATTGATTTACTTAAATTTTCAGTATTTTAATTGCTTTATAAGATAACTCTAATAATACTATCCTAATAAAGTTATATTAATTGAGAAAAAGGATGTTAAGTATTAAGTGTCATACAGGCATAGATACCTTTTAACACTTATATTACTTTGTATTTATTATTACTTTAAAATAAACTTCTTGAGAAATAGAATTAGAAGTTTTATACCACCGCAGCCTTTTTAATATACAAAGGGTATAATAAAGTACATCAGAAGTCTTTTTATTTATTTATTTTTTAAACAAAAAACAGCTTTGAACATAAAATTATCTTTCAGGACACTAGGATTTCACGTGTGTGCCACTGTATCTGGCCTGAAGTGAGTTTTACAATTAAATATTTATTAAATGCAGAAAGAAAAGCATCACAGAGTTATATTCTAGGAAATATGGCAAATATTTCTTTTTGATACTTTTCCTAAATCTTAGGTAGAACAGATATTTAGTGACTGTTTGATGACTCAAAAGAACAAAAATTTCTGAGACTTTAAAGTTTACTTACTGGAATAAAGGCTCCTAAGTCCTCCACATAACCGGGGTGCTCCTTAAGCCATCTGTCCAAGTCCTTTCTTTTAGGCGCATCATCTCCTGCAAGCCTTGTCCCATCTTTGAGATTAATAACTGGAACGGGACTTTCTGTATCAGGAATTCTTTGAGGCTGAGGATACGGCACTGCTGGATTTATCCCTGTGGAAATCTGTGAGGTGGTTAAGTCTAAAGTAAACTGCCAAGAAACATCAGAAACAATTTGTATTTCCATGCTTTATTATTCTGATTTTAGTACAACAGAGTAATTTGTCCCGGCCCCTCCCACCCCAGGCCTTGCTCTGCATTCCTGACCACCCTGGAACTTATGATTCTCTTATGATGCCTCTGCCTCTGCATCCTGGGCTCACACAAGTGCTCTCTCATATCCAGAGGCAACGGTCACTTTTTTTTTTTTTTTTAAGAAAAAAGCATTACATGAAATTCTGGAGAGCCTTTAACATTAAACCTTTTATGACTCTTTTCCAGTGTCAAGTATTATTAAGATCCAGTTTAAGAGCATGGAAGACTAATTTCCTTATTATTTGTTTTATTAAAAATATAAAACAGTAAGTGTGTACTTATTAGGATTGAATTTCAGGCTTACGGTTAAATAACCTTAAAGTAGATTTGCTTACATGATTAGGTGGCTTGTTTCTGTTCAACAAGAAGATGTCAGCACCTTCCACATTCCTTCTCCTTCCCCGCCTTTTCTTCACTATAGGCTGGCTGTCTAGTATCGCTCCATTGGCACCAAGGGTTGACTGAATGGAAGAACCTAATCAAATTAAAAATGCAAAACAGTGACTGAAAACTTAAATAATATACCTTTTCTTAATGTATTTCAAGTTAGTTCTTTTATACACCAAACTAAGAAGTTCTTGGATTTAAAAACATGCTCATCTCTCAATTTAAAAACTTGGGGACTGGAAATCTAGATCTCTCTCACTCAGCAGCTCACACTGGCCTCCTACCCCAATCTGCCTGCTTTCTGCACCTGCACTCTGAGATTCTAGGCAAGACTCACCTCACCTCACATGTATTCAACTCTTTACTGGCCACTTTGCAGGTTGTTTTATTTCATTCATCACAGAGATATCACATCTTGTTCCGCTCACTTCATCTTACACACAATGAAAAGGCTCAGAAATGTTAGTTAACCAATTTCCAAAAAGTCCAGGAAGGAAGACCGATCCAGATTTCACATTTACAATTATCAAAGTGTATTATATAGAATAGTGAGATAACTACATAATTAATTACATATTAATTATAATAATGAGATAACTACATAAAGCATTAATAATACTTAAGACTTTAACACAGTTTTATACAGTTTGTTTGTTTGTTTTTTCTTTTTGTTTTTCGAGATAGGGTTTCCCTGTGTAGTCCTGGCTTTCCTGGAACTCACGCTGTAGACCAGGCTGGCCTCGAACTCAGAAATCCACCTGCCTCTGCCTCCCAAGTGCTGGGATTAAAGGTGTGCACCACCACTGCCCGGCTAGTTTTATACAGTTTTAAAACTAGTGTTATAATCACTATCACCTAGTATGTATATCATTGTTATATTGCTTAAGATTTTATTAATTTTAAATTGTGTGTGTGTGTGTGTGAACAGAAGTGCAGGTGCCTGTGGAGCTCAGAAGAGGGCACCAAAGCCTCTGGTGTGAGAGGTAAGGCATCTGCGGCTGCTTGAAGTGGGTGCTGGGAACTCAACCCAGGTCCTCTGAAGAGCTGTATCCATTCTTAACCACTGAGCCATCCCTGCAGCCCTTATATTTATATTGTTAATATAAAAAGCACTGATAAAAAAGACACATAATAGTAACAGCTACATAAACTACATTGCTATAATATATATTATTTTACGTATAGTTACTGAAAACTATGTATAATATTATTCATCAAAGAATTACATATAGGTGACAGCTGGACAATCTTCACCTGCAATGCCACTGGAACCTTCACATGACCTAATACTGATTGTATCGTATAGAGAAGCTTTCTGGTTAAGGATGAGAACAGTAAACCCACGTTGGGTGGCAGGAGAGCCCACAGCTGATCTGCATTTGTCTTCATATTTTAGAGGAAGGAGAGCTCCTTAGCCAGAGAACGGTCACTGTAAAGCACGATTTGGGAAAGACAGACTTCATGAATAGGAATGTTCTTGCAGGGGTCAGGGGAGCATGAGTGTGTGTGTGGCAGACATGGGTACACAAACGTCTGCATGTACGTTTGGAAGTCAGAGATGGCCTGCCTTTGGGTGTCTTGCTCAATAGCTCTCCACTTTATTTAGTGAGGCAGGGTGTCATTGAATCAGACCCCATTGGTCTGCTAGTCTCGCCAGTCAGCTGCCCAAGCAATCCCCTGCTGCTGGCTACAGCACTGGGCTCAGACTGTGAAGTACTGAGCATTCCAAGACTCATCTGCAGGCTTGTATGGCAAAGGCCTTATCCACCGAGTTAGAGCCTCAGCCCCTCAACTGCAGAGCTAGTAACTAGAAAATGACATGGAATGGTTAATGAATGCACAGAAGACCAAACTGATGCCAAGGAAAATAAGCTAATTGGTAATTTAAAAAGTAGAGATAGCTGCGATCGAAATCAGCCATCAGTCCCCAACTGCACGAGTCTCACACACTGTTCCCACTCACTGTGCTCATGCACAATAACAATTCTGAAATGCTTCCAAGTCTCATGCGGCAACCAGACACAGTCCCTACTAAAGGAGAGTCCTTAACCTTGTAAAATAAAGAAGGTATAAAGAAAATTCAATCCATTAATTTTCTTTGATTGGAAATTAGTATTTTGGGGGTAAGAACATGGCGGTAAACACTCCTGAGACTCAACTGATCTTAAACATCATTCTGAATTCTTGACACTTTAAGAAGAACACAGGTAGCCAGACAAGACAAAAACAGTGTTGAATGTGTTTAAAACATTTTTGGAGTTATTTATTTTCATTTTATTTTATGGGTATGTTTCTTTGCCTGCAGTGTGTGTGTGTGTGTGTGTGTGTGTGTGTGTGTGCGCGTGTGTGCGCGCGCACACATGCCATTTCCATACCTGGTGCCTGTGGAGGTTAGAAGAGGGCATTGGAACGTTCCTAGAAGTGGAGTTACAGATGGTTGTGAGCCAGGCCCTTTGGAAGAACAAGTGCTCTTACCCACTGAACCATCTTTCCAGCCCATGTAACCATTTTTCATTGATCAAAGGGCACGCAACACATGGCATAAATGTGTTGATTTGAGTATCCAGAAAGGATAAAAGAAATAGAGATTCAAGGGAAAATATATTAATATGTAATTGTTTTCAAAATGCTATGATTTACCATGCAGACATAGGAAGGGCAAAGCGAAGTCTATAGTGCTTTTAGAGGTAGAACTCCAATCATTGAGAAAAGAAACAAAACAGATCAAGAAAATGTACCTCCAAGTTGAAGGTGTTTTTCTGAAACTGAGACCTGCCTGGCATAGGGCCATCTGAAGTGGGAGAAGTCTTGTCTTGAAAGGGTCTGTGGAAACTGAAGAGACTAGTCAGAAATAACTACTGTGTCAGTCTGCTTGGACCATCTCAAAGTGTGCTCCTCTGCACCCTGCACTCTCTTAAGTGTTAGTCTTCTACCAACAACCACTATCATGTGACTTAAATTACTGTTTGAAGCACAAAATATACCATCTTCCAAAAGTGCTGCTCTAACTTTTATCAGTTAAAAGTTTCTTGTCAAGATGGTATCTCCATTCAAATACTCAAGCTTCTCAAGTCAAACTGCTATAATCCAAAATGTCATACTAAAGTTCAACAGGGCTGGTGGTGCAGTTCAGAGGTAAAGTGACTGGTTAAACATACATGAAGTCCTGAGTGTGATCTCCAGAAAACACACACACACACACACACACACACACACACACACACACACACACACACAGAGACACAGACAGGCAGGCAGGTAGACATACACACACAGACTGACAGACACAGACTGATAGACACATATACACAGATATATACAACATATATACAAATCCCAGGAAATAATATTTAATATTATGCTGACTACTTTGTAGGTGTAAAGAGGTCCCCAACACTAAAGAGAAAATAATTTTTTATTTCAAATGTGTATAAAAGAGAATTTGGAAATGACAAGGAATATCTTATTAATACCAAGTTACTATTTGCACATTTACCTGACACTGGCATAGATTTGGGGAAATTAACAGGGCCAGTCTCTGATGTGCTCTGGAGCTCCCGAAGGCGAGTGAGGTACTGTTGCTGGCCCAGGGCGCCATCTTCACCATCAAATGGTCTTTTCTGGGCAAGCCCCTGCTTCTGAAATGTCAACTTCAAACCACCTTCCTATTAAAAAAATTCAGAACTATTATTAAGACAGAAAATGTTACCAGGAACCTTACTGTAGGATATCAAGAAAGATATTTTACTTAGAAAGAATAAAGGCAAAATCCCTGACACTCCTGAGGTTCTCCTGGTCAATCAAATCAATAGGAAAACCACTCATCAGTTTTATGAATACAAACCAAAGTTTTTCATGTGAGAGGTACAGAACTGTAACATTTTCAGGGCAGACAGGCATCTCTAGGTACATCATTTATGACATTTTCAGAGATATCACTCACAGGTCCACATCATATACTGATATGACTATTTTCCTATATGCAGTATGGACTTCCTATGTATCCTCACTTTCTCCCTGCTTCTTCCTCAGCCTTTAAAGGGCCAGGGTTATATGTGTGTCTTCCACATTAAATCTCACCCATATTTTTGATAGCAAATAATTAAACTTCAAAGATCATATTAAAATAAGCATTCCTAATAATGGGACGCATTAAATGTTTGAGAGAGAAAGTACATTGATATACCACATAAATATTAAAAAGGCCAGAATAGAATAGTCACATTGTTCAGGAAACACCTTGCTCAGAACCATTCTCAGGAGAGAAGCCTACTTAGTGATGAGCCCTTTAATGGGATACTAAACTTGGACAAACTAGATACAGGAAGGAAACAATGCAATACCCTGAGACAAGTATGTGAAGGAAGGAAGGAAGGAAGGAAAGAAGGAAGGAAGGAAGGAAGGAAGGAAGGAAGGAAGGAAGAGTGAGAGCAGGCAGCCATTGCAGAAAAGCATGCTGCACACCGCAATCGCAACCAGGCCCTAGGGCAATAAAAATGCACATACGTCTTTGATTTTCACTGTAAACTCCTTTTCTCGTACATGCTTCTTCACCTTTGACATCTGTGTTGACTGTTCATGCTCTTCTTTCACAGCAACAGCTGGGGGTGTGGGGACACTGGGCTCGCTGTGTTCTGTAGCCGCTCCAGGGCTATCCAGTAGTTTTGTGGTATAGAAGGACGCCACCGTGTTAGCATCATAGTGTCTTCTAGCAGACGGCCACTTTCCTTTCAGAACTGTTTGACAAATACTGTCCAAGCGGTTGATCATTACCCGGTCCTAGAAAAGCAGGGAACATCAAAGTATTCTTTTAGTAATTAGGCCAAGCCTTTAGAGATCAAATAATCTAAGAGCTTTGATGGTTTAAGCCAGGTATAACAGTGTGAGTAGTATGCTTATATATTCTCATATGTATTGTAATTCTGTACGTTTTTAAAGTACAAATTTCCTTTAGTGAAGTTCAAAAACATTATACCACAAAGATATATTTATTATTTTAATATTTTATTCCTTCAACGAAGCCTTATGCATTCTAAGCTGTCCTTGAAGTCACTATATAGTCCAAGGATCCTCCAAATTGGTTGAATTATAGAAATGTAATATAAGTGTGAACCACAATAGCCAGTTAAGCCCGAGGCTCTGCATGTTAGCACAGTGCTCTATTAGCGGAGCTGCAGCTACAGATGCAGGGTACAAGAGTAACACTTAGGAACAGAGAACAGGCTCCTCCATTTCTCACGTCTCAACCTCATTTCCAAAGGCGCCCTGTATGAGTCTAGTCACACGTGGGGATTACAGTAATCCAGCTGTAGCTGCTTGTACCACTGGATGTACCTATTTAAAATGAACTTTTTGGTAGGTTACAACTACAAAAGGCATTTACTGTCCTCCATTCTAAACATTCTAAAGTTACACTGAGAAGCACACACATGTGAGTGTAACTCGTTTAACAGGTAGTAATAATTTATACTTTTGATGCAAATACCAAAATGCCACCATAAATTTACAGTGACCTATTTTTTCACCTAAGACTATCCACCATCAAGTCAGATGTGGTGGTGCACACCTTTAATCCCAGAGCTCCAGAGGCAGAGGGGCAGAGAGGCAGAAGCAGAGGCAGAGAGAGAGAGGCAGAGAGGCAGAGGGGCAGAGAGAGAGGCAGACAGATACCTGTGAGAATGAGGTTAGTATGACTGCCAGAGTCATACAGTAAGACCTGGTCTAAAAAAAAAAATAAACAAACAAGACAAAAGAATGTCTACCACCATCAAAGCTACTTAGAAAAAAGAATGCCCCGTCTCAGCAGTAGCCTCTTCTTTACCTTTGGCCAGTATGAGGTCGCCAGCGTACATCCACCTTGTAACAGGTAGGCAGACTCTGGCGTTCCATGGTTTGCCTGGAAACTGTCCTGGGTTTCGTCCTGGGTTGTGCTCAGTGATGCGACGCTTTCTTCATCATAGGCTTTCGCGTGAGGCGTACCTTCTAATGACAACAGTTACAGTCACCCTTTAAAATCTACATGAAACAATTTATGCATACTTTTACAATTCTGTGTAATTTCTTAAATTCCCCACAATTCTCCAAATAAGATAACTCTTAGACATGGGCATGCTTGATGTCATAGCCCTGGAAGTTATACCAGAGAGCTGTGACAATAGACTCTAGCTCTGCAGGAAGATGAGGCTCTTTAGGCCAGAGCGGTCCCTGCACAAGCTTGGTGCTGCCTCATTTCCTTGTACCTGAACTGTTGTTGCAAAGACATCCCAGAAAAAAACTGCCTGATGCTACTCTGTTGCGAGGCATAAGTTCTTCTGTGAACTGTAGGCGGCAAGTATGGTGTATTGCTTGTCTATTTAATCTAAGGTTCTTGGTGGTTGCTATAAACATTATTTGTTCATAATAAACTTGTTCTGGGGAAAGCAGTAAATCTAAGGCAATCATAAAGAAGGCAAGCTGTTACGTAAAACTTCAGACTCCCCTGTTCAACTAATTTACAGAATAGGGATTATATACATAACTCCAGTTTCCTCCTCAATTATGCTTTTCTTAGAAAATTTATAAGCATAAAATTTAAGCTTACAAGGTTAAGCATGCTTCAGTTACTTAAATCAAGTTCTACACATTTTCATTTGAAAAGTTGTCATAAAGATAACAAATGTGTGCATGTACCTCGCTTTTGGACATCTTCTTCACTGTCACTTTCTTCGGATGATGATGAAGAAGATGAGGAGGAGGAGGAGGAAGATGAGGAGGAGGAAGAGGATGCCGAAGAACAAGATGAGGATGAAGAAGAACTAGAGCCTGATCGAGAGTGTGAGCAAGAGGAGGAGGAGGAAGAGGAGGAGGAAGATCTGGAAGAACACGATGAGCGCTCAGAATCAGAGTCAGAATCAGAACTGGATTCTGATCCTCTTTTGTGGACTCTCTGTTTCTTAGAAGCTGTGTTTGGAGTTAGGGGTTCTGTTCTGGCTGCAACCATGCGTCTGTCTGTTTCACTTTTCCCACCAGATTTCTGGTCTCCAGAAGCCTGTGATAAAACACCGTTCTTTGGACTTACAGGCTCAGATTTAACTCGTGTCCTTGTTTCCATAGAAGATATAGATTCTTCTTCAGAGGACTGGGGCTCTTCTGTGAGGCTTTCACTCTTAACTTTCACATCCTCTAGAAGAGGACCTTTAGCACCTAGCAGTCTAGGCAAAGAGGTAAGAGGAGAAGCAGAAAGTGCTACTTGGTATTGCTGTAAGAGTGGGGTACAAGTCCTCGCATGAGTCGCCTTACTCTGACTGTAGCTCCTCTGAGCCGCCATGAATGAGAGTTCAGGATCACGCAGAATGTGATAGTCGGTCCGGCTGACTCCGTGTTTGGCAGCACCGACGAGCAAATCCCTATCATGAGAGCCACACTCCCACCAGATAGGTAAGTCTGGATTTGGATGGCAAAGCTTCAAGCGTTCAAACAATTGTGGATGGCGAAGGGCCTGCTCCCGTACTTTTCTTAGAAGTTCAATGCGATATAAAGTCCTAGAAGCGCGTTCTTCTGTGATTGGTTGAATAAAAATATTTGGATCGACCAATTCTATATTGAAACAAAAACCAAAATATTAATCTCAAAAAATGCTTTATGGGAGATTTAACACATGGTAACTTTAAAAGCCTCTATATAGTATCATTATAATTTCTAGAACTGTAAAAGTAAACATTGTTTTTAAAATTACTAAAATCATGAAACATAAAATATCTATATTTTAAAATGAGTAACATGATCATTTCAGAAGTATATTGCCATAATAGGCATTTATTTTTAAGAACTCTTCTAAGCTTACTTATAAATACATCTAGTGATAACTAATAAACATATGAAATCTGGCATATTTCATAATGCATAAGGTAACTTAGGTTACAAAGATATTTTGTTTGTTTGTTTTGTTTTTTGAGCCAAGGTCTCTATCTATATACCTAGCTGTCCTGGAACTCACTGTGTAGACTAGACTGGCCTTGAACTTAGAGATCTACCTGCTTCTGCCAACCTGTATGTGCCACCATGCCTGGCAACAACAGGATTTTTAACGTCTGAGGGAAACATGGTCTGTCAGCCAAGCATCACACAAGTGACTAGGGAAAGGTGTTCAGCTTCAGCATTAGGTCACGGTGCATTTGTTTTGAGGTGGTCCTACCTTTGGATCTGGCTAATAAGTGATTTGGAAATCACTTAAAAAGATAATATGTTATTATACTAATGCAAGAACCAATGTATAAAGTTTGAGCAAAAATAAAGTATTGGGTTTATAGTTTACAGGTTACAACCTATAAATGAGTATAAATGAGGAAGACTTCTTCCTTACAATGGAATTTCACAGAGAATCTATTGCATACAAGACTATATAGAAAGCACTACAAACGATTGATTAATTTTTTGATTATTTTTTTATTCTATGCATCTAGATTTTTTTTTTTGCCTGCATGCACATGTGTGCAACTGCGTGTGTGTTTGCTGTCAAAGGAGGCCAGACGAGGGTGGAGGATTTCCTGAAACTGGAGTTATGGATGATTGTTGGCTGCCATGTGGGTCCTGGGAATCAAACCAGAGCCCTGCAAAGAGCAGCCAGGTTCTCAGTCACCAAACCCCAGCCCACCACCAAACCCTCTCCCCAGCCCACCACCAAACCCTCTCCCCAGCCCACCACCAAACCCTCTCCCCAGCCCACCACCAAACCCTCTCCCCAGCCCACCACCAAACCCTCTCCCCAGCCCACCACCAAACCCTCTCCCCAGCCCACCACCAAACTCTCTCCCCAGCCTACCACCAAACCCTCTCCCCAGCCCACAAACAGATTTTTGAAAGTTTGAGCAGAGATAGGATTTGTGAGATTCCAAGTTATTTGTCAACTACATTGGAAAACATAATGTAGAAAGATACATCATAAACAACCTTGGCTTAGTGATCCAGATGAGCATCACCCTAACAGCACAAACCTCACAACATTAGTAAAACAGGATACAGAACCTACAACAAAGTGGGCATGGGGGACACACAGCTTTAATGCCAGCACTGGGGATGCAGAGGCAGGTGCATCTCTGTGAGACAGAGGCTAGCATGGTGTGACAATCAAGAACTTGTTTCAAAAAAAAAAAGAAAAAGAAAACGACACACTGTCTGATCCTATGAAAACTCAAATTGGAACAGAAGGAAAAATGGCAAAATGACTTATGATATTTAGGTCCTTTAAAATGAGGAACAATGAGAATACTCAAGTACTACATGGGGGGGGGGGTGTCCTAGAACACAAACATACATCAGAGAAGCCAAGTGTAGGAGAGATCTCTGTCATCCCAGCCCTGAGAAAAGAGGCAGGAGGACTGTGACACAAGGCAAGTTGAATTACAAGTGGGGACAAGGCCCCATAAAGATAGGCTATACGGCAAGACCCTGTCTCAGAACAAGCATCAAACTCCTTTCCCTGAGAAATGTACAGGTTTTTTTTTTGTTGTTGTTGTTGTTTTGTTTTTAAAATGTACCAGGGGCTACATCCTCAAAGAAAGATCAATTGTCCAAAGCTCCTTAACTAGGATGGGATGTCTGCCCATCCCCCTCTCCGAGTTGGGGTTTTGCCTTGAGTTTGAACAGGTCTTACACATGCTATTACAACTGGAGGGACTGGAAATACGTAAGAGCCGGAGGCAGTGGATGGTTACAAGGGAATTGTGTTTTCTTGAAACAGCACAATTTATTTTCTTTTTGGATTTTGTTAGAGACAGGGCCTCTCTGCATAGCCCTGACTGGCCTGAGACTTACTATGTAGACCAAACTGGTCTTGAACTCAAAGATCACCTGCCTTGCTCATCTAATGCTAGAATTAAACAAGTTGTTTTCTTAAATTTTGGTGGGTAACTTTACTCTCTTTATCTTGCTGCAGTAATAGGTCCAAGGAACAGGAGTCTATCAACATAATTTATTCTTTTGTTTCTTTGGTTTGTATGGGGAACCTTATACACACCTTCTTTGGGAGGAAGACGGCAGACCCTCCGGCACATGGACATGAATGCACATAAATACTTCTCCAAGCTGTTATCAGTTTTCTTGTGTAGCCTAGCCAGAGCTCTGAATTTTGTCCAATCAAACTGCCCTCTGTCTGGATCAAAAACAACTCCAAATGTAGACACAACTCGATAAAAGTCAGCTTCTTCTCTCCTTGTCCATCTATAATGAATCAGATTGAGATAAAAAAAAATACATGTACACATCACTAAAATATTTATTAGTGGTGAAAATAATGACTATAACATGGATTTAAAATGCTTATAGTACTTAATGCCTTACAAAATTAAAGCCAGATTTTAGCCTTGAAAATAATTTTAAAATTCTAATTGGCTTATCCATCCATAACTTAATTGATATATACGATCTATTCTTTCACTCATTGCTAACTGGCTTCTGCATGTTTACTAAATAAGAAAATATGCATGAAATACAAAATCATATGTCCCTGTCCTTAAGTAAAATGATAAAGTGTTTTTAGACAGATTTGTACACTATTGTTGCATGTGCTATAGAAAGAATTTCAGGAGGGCACAGAAGACAGACGTGAGTGATCAAGAAAGTCATCAATGTGTCAACAAGATGGCTCAGTGATAAAGCATTGATTGCCGCCAAGTCTGCTTTAGGATACAGACGGTGCAAAATGAAAAGAGAATCTCACAAGCTGTTCTCTGATGCCTGCACACACACATGCACACACATCCCATACACCCACATATAAAATAATGTAAAAAGCAAACAAAAACAACACCACCACCACCACCCAAACCCAACCCACAAACGCATCCCGGGTGAGCTATGGCCTGCTGGAGAGTAGGATAGGAGAAGGTTACACCCTGGCTGGAGGGAGAGGCATGGAATAAGAAAAACAGGTAGTGTTCTGCACCTCAGAGCTGACAAGTACTCCAAGTTGACACAGATACAGCTTCTACTGAGAACAGAGCAGGGAGAGCTGGGCTCTAATTACAAAGCTCTATGGCCCGCCTAATGCAGCTTCTACTCTGGAAGAGCTTCAGACACTGAGAGGGTAAGTTTTCATCAGAGTCACAAAATTTCACACTACAGCGTCCATTTGCACACTAGTGTCCTTGCTTAACTCATTCAGCTTCTGTGTTAAAGAAAAAAATGACAAGGGCTTCCAAATAATGTTAATGGCTCATTTTATCATAGTCATACATCAATGATCATAATATTCAATTCTCAGAACCCATGTGAGAAGTTTAATGTGGGAGCTGGAGAGATGACTCAATAGTCAGAGCACTTGTTGCTCTTGCAGAGGATCTGGGTTCAGTTCCCAACACCCACATGGCAGCTCACAATCATCTGTAATTTCAGTTCCAGGGGATCTGACACTGCCTTCTGACATCTGTAGGCACCAGATACACTCATGCTTCACATACACATACATGCAGGCACAGCACTGAAACACATTAAAGGGGCTAGGGGAGTAATGTAGCTATGATGTGAAGTACAGCCTGAGACACTAGTTGATTCAGGATTGTGGACCTGGGTGCAAAGAATATACTGGGAAATGAAGGGCCTATTAAAAGATTATTCAGAACAGAAATAAACATTAAAAATGACTGATTATCATCACAAACATTACAACCAAGAAAGATATAGAAAACATATGCCATCACAATATCTTGTGTACTATTATGGTGATGGCTTAATTTAGCTAAGTAAATGCTACATGAGTACAGAAAAGGGAGAAAATGATGTTATCTAATACCTATTAATATCTAGTTGAACAAACCATATGGGCCATGTGGCCACATGGGCTGTGTAATGGGCCAGACCATGAGAAGAAGGGTTTTTCAGGTAACAGAGAGAAAAATAAACTAGGGAACTAAAACTAAGTATGGTATTCTTGGCTGGAAGAAATTGTAGTAAAGTTAGAAACACAAAGTAAAGCGTAACAGAAGGAGGGCTCATCCGTTCAGAGCACTGACTGCTTTCATAGATAATAATACAGCTTCAACAAAACCCAGAGGACACTCCACTCCCAGGCATTCTAACACGCCCAGGATCAAGGGATCAGAGGTGAGGAGGACACAACATCTGTTTCAACACCAGGAGTAACTAGGACCAGCAGGACCTAGGCATGCAGAAACTCTGCCCGACCAGTGGCTCGGGTTCCTCTGGTCTGTCTGGGCCGGTGCCCTGAGCAGACCTTGGGTGCAAACTCCGCAGACAGTCCCACAACACCCAGAGGAAACTCCACTCCCAGGGGCATTTACACACCCAGGATCCCGGGATCCCAGGAGCTTGGTCACACCAGGATCTCAGGGTCCCAGAGGCAGCTTGACTCTCAGGAGCTCGGACACACCCAGGGTCTCAGGATCACAGGATCCTAGAATCACAGGATCAGAGACAGCTTGACTCTGAGGAATTCTGACACAACCAGGATCACAGGAAGAACAAGCTCCAGTCAGATATAGCAAGGGCAGGTAGCAGTGGAGATAACCAGATGGCGGGAGGTAAGCATAAGAACATAAGCAACAGAAACCAAGGTTACTTGGCATCTCAAAACCAGTTATCTCACCACAGCAAGTTCTGGATACACCATCACACCGGAAAAGCAAGAATCAGATCTAAAATCACTTCTCATGATGATGATAGAGGACTTTAAGGACATAAATAACTCCCTAAAAGAAATACAGGAGAACATGGGTAAACAGCTAGAAGTCCTTAAAGAGGAAACAGAAAAATTCCTTAAAGAATTACAGGAAAACACAATCAAACAGGCAAAAGAAATGAACAAAACCATCCAGGATCTAAAAATGGAAGTAGAAACAATAAAGAAATCATAAAGTGAGACAACCCTGGAGCTAGAAAACCCAGGAAAGAGTTCAGGAGTCATAAATGCAAGCATCACCAACAGAATATTAGAGATAGAAGAGAAAATCTAAGATGCAGAAGATACCATAGAAAACATTGACTCAACAGTCAAAGAAAATGCAAAATACAAAAAGCTCCTAAACCAAAACATCCAGGAAATCCAGGACACAATGAAAAGACCAAACCTAAGGATAATAGGTATAGAAGAGAGTGAAGATTCCCAACTTAAAGGGCCAGTAAATGTCTTCGACAAAATTATAGAAAACTTCCCTAACCTAAAGAAAGAGATGCCCGCCGGGCAGTGGTGGCGCACGCCTTTAATCCCAGCACTTGGGAGGCAGAGGCAGGCAGATTTCTGAGTTCGAGGCCAGCCTGGTCTACAGGGTGAGTTCCAGGACAGCCAGGGCTACACAGAGAAACCCTGTCTCAGAAAAAAAAAAAAAAAAGAAAAAGAAAAGAAAAGAAAGAAAGAAAGAGATGCCCATGAACATACAAGAAGCCTACAGAACTCCAAATAGACTGGACCAGAACAGAAATTCATCCCTTCACATATATAATCAAAACACCAACTGGACTAAATAAAGAAAGAATATTAAAAGCAGTAAGGGAAAAAGGTCAAGTAACATATAAAGGCAGACCTATCAGAATTACACCAGACTTCTCACCAGAGACTGTGAAAGCTAGAAGATCCTGGGCAGATCTCATACAGACCCTAAGAGAACACAAATGCCAGCCCAGACTACTCTACCCAGCAAAACTCTCAATCACCATAGATGGAGAAACCAAGATATTCCATGATAAAACCAAATTTACATAATATCTTCCCACAAATCCAACCTTACAAAGGATAATAGATGGAAAATGCCAACACAAGGAGGGAAACTACACCCTAGAAAAGGCAAGAAAGTAACCTTCCAACAAACCCACACAAACATAATTACACCTCTAACAAAAACATAACAGGAAATATCACTTTTCCCTAACATCTCTTAATATAAAAATTAATATTACCAACACATCCTAATCGATTGAAAATTAAAAATATGAGAAATTAGAAATTTGTTGGCTGTTACCCAGTAGTCTCTCTAATTTGGTAATTGGAGAAATAAGTCCAATATTGTACAATCCATATACACTTTCTGCTTGTTTGTATGTGACAGTGTCTTGCTGTGTACCACATAATGGTCTTGAAATCATGCTTCTCCTATCTCAGCCTCTCTATTAGTAGGATTGTTTATTTGATGTTTTTTACACTATACTATGATTTTCAGAACAGCTTACATATTTCAAAATTATTTATAAAGCCAAAAGAAACGTGGACAATTAATTTGGGAGGTGGCTTATAAGAGAACAACAAAGAGTGAGACTGAATGTTTTGCTTGATATTTATAATTATCATACCAATTTTGAAGATGACCTTATAAGTTACTCTTTCTGAGATGAATGCTTTTCAACATCAACACAGCCAATGAACCGGAATCTTATCCTCACCTAATGTCTGTGCCACCCTCCAAGCAGAACCATTGTTCATTAAAACAGTTGATAAATGACTTCATGGATAGACCATCTTAATACACACACCATTTCTTAAATGAATGTAACCTGTTCCTTGTGGGCTGAGAATGATGACAATCACTCAAGTTAAATAGCTTTGACCAGAGCAGGAAATCTGTATTCAAATAATTGTGCCTACAATTCATTCCTTGGCACAGCAGAACTGTCAACTCTTAGCTTAGCTACTATGGAGGTAAAATCCTTTGGTGATGTGAGGGACATTGAATTACAGCGTTATTACAATGAACTCCAATATCTAAAAATTGTTCTTATTTTGGGTTTGTACCATAGAAGAGCCAAGATTTTAAGCTCTACTAAAGACAAAACAAAAAAAAAAGACTTTATCTTTTTATGTTCATTTAATAACATAGTAATTTTTATGATTGGTATAAAAATATATATTGTATTGAATATAATAAAAATTTAAAATGAAAATAAAAAAAGAATACAGCTTCCATTCCCATTCCAGGAGATCTGATGTCCTCTTCTGGCCTATGTGGGTACTGCATCACATGGTGCGCCGACACACATGAGATGCACATAAAAATTAATCGGGCTAGAAAGATGGCTTATAACACACGCATTTCCAGAGGACCCAACTTTGACTCACAAGTGACTTTACTCCAGCTCCAAGGGGATCCAACAGCCCTTGCCTCTTAAGGCACCTTCATTCTCCTGGATAGACCCACAAAGTTAATAGTAATAGGAAGAAAATCTTTAAAAAATAATAATAACCAAAACTTTAAAAAACCCAAACCTAATTGTAAGAATTTTTGAACTCAGACTACAGGACATAACATCTTCTACCTATGCAAAACAATGAGCAATCAAATGTCATCAAAAACCCCTACTCTTAGCCGGGCGGTGGTGGCGCACGCCTTTAATCCCAGCACTTGGGAGGCAGAGGCAGGTGGATTTCTGAGTTTGAGGCCAACCTGGTCTACAGAGTGAGTTCCAGGACAGCCAGGGCTACACAGAGAAACCCTGTCTCGAAAAACCAAAAAAAAAAAAAAAAAAAAACCCTACTCTTTTAGGAAAATTAATCCCCATCTAAGAGACTAAGGGGTGGGCATAGAAGACATTAACAGTATCTACAATTCATTACCAGTGGAGATGGAATCTACTTCTCTTCCCTCGTGTCTAGTCTAGGCTGGTTTTGTGATAATTTTGACCTCAGGAAGGTGGCGGTGGAATGACATTTTGTAACTGATAAGAATAGACTTTAAGAAATTGGCAACCTCTATACCTAACTCAATCAACAGTTTATTATATATCTTGCCAACCGACGGAGCACTCCACAGGTAGTACGAAGAGAAGTTTTACACTTTAATTATTGTTTAGTTTGTGGGACACATTTGTCTGTGCAAATATAAAAAAACAACTTAAAAACCTCTTAGGTGCTGTATACCAGATGAAAAAGAAATCAACTTAGTATCTACTGACAAGGGAACAGTTCTGTAAATTTTAGAATTTCTGTGCAATAGACAGTTAAACAGCTATTACTACCTCAGAGTGTAAAGTGCTTCCCCTTCTGACCTCCTGAGGCATCAGGAACATATACATATATACATGTAGGTAAAACACGCACACAGATAAACATGCATGAATAAGTCTTGGAAAGATACTTTAAGGAAAGAATTTGGAAGTTTTGTGGTTGAGAAGCGCCCCTGTCTTGTCTTGTCTTGTCTTGCTTTAAGAAAGGGACTCTCTACAGTCCTGACTCTTCTGTAACTCCCTTTATACCAGGCTGGCCTCAATCTCACAGAGACATTAACCTCAATCTCCAGAGCGCCCAGCTCCCCTGTCTTAATGTCTCTCACTTTCCCTTCAACAACAGTGGATTTGTATTCCATTCATTCTTAAATTTTATAAATGTTTTAATGTAAAAGAAGACAGACAATGCTCTATTAATCATAATTTAAGTTTTGGATCTATTGATAATTGATATTTAAAATTATATAAAGAAATGTTACCTATGCCTTTATTTCCTAAATATTTCAATGTTAGTAAAATGACAACACTGATGAAATATGAATTGTAAACATAAGGCAATAATCTTTGCTAGTTTTTTCATAATTCTGCTTCTGTAAGTGAATATGTATATGCATACATGTACATGAGCCTTTTGTTTTGGCCAATTAGGATGATAATCCAACACAACTTCATAATCTTCCGAATGAACATGCAACCGCGGATTCCGTATATTAAAACTGCTATGGTCTTACCTCTGCTGTCTTTCGATCTTGGCTGCCATTTTAGGGTTCAGGATGGCTTCTTCATAAAGAGGCTGCATGACATTGGCAGGCACTGAGAAGGTGGGTTGTATTTGCTGGATGTGTCTGTTTTTATTAGTTCGCTGATATGCAGTGATGAGACGTCTCAGCCGTGTCGTCAGAGCTGATGGGGTAGGCCAATACACTTTATCCCCTTCCATCAATTGACCCTCTGTATTTAAGAAAACTTGTATTAATAACAATGATAAAACCTAAGCAGATATTGTATGATGCTCACAGAAGACAAAACTTTATATTTACTTTTTTCTTTGTTAAAAAAAAAAAAGCCACTGGGCAAGGTAACACACACTGCTAAACCCAGCACTCAGGACACAGAGAGAGTCAGATCTCTGAGTTTAAGGCCACTTTGGTCTATATAGTGAGTTCTGGGGCAACAAGGGCTACATAGTGAGTGAGACCCTATCTCAAAAGAAAACAAAAGTTTCTATTTTTAAAAAGCATTCCAATAGAAGAGTTACTCAAAGTAAGAGGAGTACAGTGGAAGTGGAGTCAGGATGTTACCTATGTGAACAGAATTTTTCTTGCACAGAATATACCACTCTTGGAATTCCAGGTCTAATATATCATGCTGCCGTGCAATTATTCAATGACATAAATAAATTAAAAGCCAAACAGAAAATAATGGGATACTTCATACTGTAAACCCAGGGAACATAAAATTATTTATTGAATTTATAGTAATCTGTAATAAAAGCCGTTTTAAAGCCATTAGGTAGATAATTGTGTATTTAAATATATATTTTAAAAACCCACTGTGAAGATTGGGGATATAGCTCAGTTGGAAGAGTGTTTGCCTAACAGGCATGAAGTCCTGGGTCTGTTATCACCGGCAGTGTATGAAACTGATAGAGATGAGATATGCCGCAACCCTAGCACTTGGGAAGGTCATACACTCAGTGTCACCTTTAGCTGTGTAGTACGTTTAAGGTCAGCCTGGTGACAGGAGACCCTATCTAAAACACAATTACTTAAAAAATCTGAACAAAACCTCACAAAACCAAAATAACAGTAATAGCAGAACTTGCTCAGGTGGCTTTGGAAAGACTGAGTAATAAGGAGGCCGTTCCCTGACGTACATAGGGAAGTAATAAGAAATTAAATGCATTATTATTGCACTAATATTTAATGATTTAACCAAGCCAGAGTCAAAGTGTCTAGTCTCTAAGTCCAGAGTCAAGGCTTTGCACAGCCTAACAGAACTGTTACATTCCCAGGACACAGTTTCTATGACAAGCACAGCAGTTCCATGGCACTCATGCAGATTAGAGATACAGCAATGGGACTTGTTCATCTCCCTGTTGTGAGGATGTGAATTCCCAGTGCTGCTAAGTGAAGAATGCAGCCTACCTCCATCAGCTATGACCAGATCTCCAGGTGAGGAAACGTCATCCTTTAAAGAGACAGACATCTGTTACACAGTAACTGAATTAAAATTATAAAACAAAAACAAAAAAGAAAACTTCTTTATAAGAGACCCTCTTTCAACACCTTAAAAAACAAAACAAACAAACAAACAAAAAAAAACCAAAAAACCTGACCTATGAATTAACCCAGGAATGTACTGAACTAAAGTTTTGTACCTATCCACTTACCAAAAGCAAAATACAACGTCTTGGCTAAGTTCTCACAGTTACCATTTCTCCCTATGGCCTCTGATTTGACTTAAATCAATCACGAGTTTCTTCTATAGAAGGAAAGCCAGTTTCCCTTCCTCGAGCCTCTTTAGCCCTGAGCTGCCTATGGTTTCCTGTTGAGCTGCTTTTCATGTTCTGCGCATCGCTTCACAGATGTACACTTACTCCTATGTGCCAAATGGTACATCTCTTCTTTAGCTTGACCTGTGTGTGTGTGGACTCAGCTTTTTCCCATCTCGGCCTTACATTTAGACTTCTGCAGTTTATTCCAATGACCATGTTCTTACTGCCGTGGGAAGGGTCGCAGCTGGGAGCCTGCAGGGGAGCCTTGTTTGCTCTGGTTGCCGTTGGAGCATCTACAGTTGTATCTGGATGTGGACTTCATTTTACTAATACTGAAGATTCATGTCTTTTCAAATGTGCCCTTTCTGCATGACAGCCACTCGTGCCTTTGGCATGTCGGCCAGGCAGATGCAGGTGCAGTCATGCTGCCCCATTTCTCAACTTTTTTTCCCCCTTTGAGTCATTATGATGTTAAGGTTTGTCAGGAGAAGAAACTACACACATGCCGTAGAAGAACAGGGACAACGTTTACTTCCTACTGCTGGGGAAGTCCTGCACTGCTCAGCTCTCAGCACGGCCTCTTCCAGAGCCCGGCCCCCGCTACAGAAACTGTTCTTCTGACCAGTTTCTACCTCAAGTGCTTTCTCGAAGAATCCCTACAGTAAGATTTTTCTTGGGAAAAGTGTCCTTGGCAACTGTATAGCATACTTCCAGACGTTTGCAGCAAGATTTCTAGGAAGGCGCTCCCGTGTGGGCACACATTGGACATTTATTGAGCAATGACCATGTCCTCCTATTATGGTCTGGATTTTAGAGTACACCAGGATGAAAATCTTACTTGGGGTTCTGAGTAGAGGGAATGGTAGATTACCTCTCCCTTAATTCTTTTACATTTATTTTATGTATTATTTTTATTTATTAGTATATGCACGCATGTTGCATACCAGCCATGGTGTATATGAGTATGCACAGAACAGTTCCCTCAAGTTAGTTCTTTTACCACCTCTGAGGTCTCGTCTTTAGAGTTGGTAGCGAGCAGCCTCCTGTGTGGAGCCATCTCAGAGGATCTATATCCCCGCTTCTCTGATGTCCCCATGCCCCTTGCACTCTTCCTAAGCTGAGCTCTCATTCCTGAAGTCCCACTATTGTAAGTAGTAACCATCTACACTAACTTTCCTTGTTTAAATTAGGATGGCATCTTAGGATCCTGCCAGATGCTTTCTTTTATTGCAGTCCTTTTGATGGAGGTATAACTTCCATGTTTTTGTGTTTATCCTAGTATCTGCTTTTACTCAGTTTTTAAGTTTTGTCCCAAGATGCTATACTTCTTAGTTCTAAGAAGTATAAAATACAGGAAAACTGCATTACATATCCAAGCCAGCCTTAATCTTGGCTAGAAGTAGATGTCAGGCAATATTAAATGATTACTCACTCATGATGTTTATAACTTTAAATTGGTCACTTACTTATAAGGAATCCCTAATACAGAGGTTTAAAAAATGTGATCCAAAACATACCTCTATATCATCTTTAAAGATCGCTGGGGCAGGCTTGTACTCTGGGTCTTCCACATCCCTGTGAGAATAACAAATGCTCTAATTACTGTAAGGGGCTGATGACTTCTTGGTTTGTCTTCGAGGTCAAATTGATCCCTAGCACCACAGAAAATGCCATGTGACTTGGTACACACTTATGATCCCAATGGAAGGAAGGTACGGATGGGGATCTCCGGGGCTTGCTGACTCACCAGCTGTGCACATTCAGTGAGGCCCTGACAAGAGACCTCTCTCAAAAACACAAGGTCAGCAAGTCCTGAAAATAGTACCTGAGGCCGACCTATGCACATGGTCATGCTGATACAAACCCGACAGACAGACAGATAGACAGACAGACACACAGACACACCGTGAGTTGGAAAGTAGGTTTAGTGGATTAGAGCACTTGCTGCTCTTGTAGGTTTGATTCATGACACCCACAAAACTGGTTCTCAACTCTCTAACTCTAGCCCCAAGAGATCCAAAGTCCTTTTCTGACTTTTGGGGCACCAGGCATGCAAATGTTATCCATACATACATGCAAGCGAATCATATAAGCCAACCAACAAATAAGCAGTAAACAAATCTAAAGAGCGAAGATGAACCTCACTGACTCAATGTGCTCCCAACGCAGACCAAGCACCTGGAGACGAGTCTGGTGCACACGTACCCGTCCATGTAGTCGTTGGCTCTCTGCTCAGCAGCGACGGCCTTGTCATCAGGCTTTCCCACTCTTTCCAAGAAGCACAGCGCCGGGTCTGCTCGGATCGTGTTATATTTTTCATAACCTGGAAGCACCACCAATCACAAAGATACAGAATAGAAAGAAGTTGTGAAAACACAAAAACTCCTTATATGTAGAATACTGATATTCTGGGATTAAAGGAACATCATATTTAAGTAATACATGTTAATAAATATGCTGTCTTGAAATAGTCCCAAAGTATTACACAGTTAAATAATACCATACAATTTTTCATGTATCTGTTACAAAGAAAAACAGAGGGGAGTCCAGCGGTTAAGAGTGTTCCTGCCCTCTTAGAAGACCCAGGTTCGGTTCCCAGGACCCACGTTAGGCTGCTGACAACAGCCTTTAATTTCAGCTCCAGGTGATCCAACATTCGCTTTTGGATGACTTGGGCATTGGATGCATGTGCACACACATCATTAAAAATCAAATCTTAAAAGGAATACCACAGCAACAACAATGAAAAGAGAGCTGGAGAGATGGCTCAACAATTGAGAGCACTGTTATTCTTGCTGAAGACCTAGGTTTGGTTCCCAGCACCCACAGAGCAGCTCACAGCCGTCCCTAACTCAGGGTCCAGGTGATCTGGTGCCATCCTCTGGCATCTGAGTGTACCAGGCATGCACGTAAAGCACAGACATACACGGGGAAAAAACATTCAAAGGTATAAAATAATAATAAATACATCTTAACAACAAAAAGAAAACCAGAATAAATTGATCACACACATAATTGATGCAACTCTTTGAATAGAGGAAACTGTGTAACACTGACAGCTCAGAGGGCAAGTCACGTATGCCACCTTCTTGTGAGAATTTGATTTTAGTTTGACAATCTATGGTTTTAATAATTGTGTGTGTGTGTGTGTGTGTGTGTGTGTGAGAGAGAGAGAGAGAGAGAGAGAGAAATAAAACGGTAAGTGAAAACCAATAAAAAACTAAAAATCTGCGGGAATTCCGTTATCCATAGAAAGAACCCTCCCCTCCTCTTCACTTACCATGCTTAAAAACCCCAATAAGAAGAGACTTATCAGCATCAAAGTCCCACCACGCAGCAGGGACCTCGGAATGGTCTGGCTCTGGTACCCAAACATCAATGTCACTTAAAAACAACAGTACAACATTACGAATTTTATAAATGTGTATAAAGGAGGCAAGAGGTATAAATGGTGTAACAGCAACAAAGATCCCATAGAATGAACTAACATTATGTTCAGCAAAGCCAATACATCTCAACAAGGGTTACTGTCTGGTTGTCCTAAGGCAGTCTTCTCCCCACCCCCCACAAACATACACAGAGCACCTCACTGGATAGTTATGGCAGTAAATAGCTTTGTAAGAAAAATCTTCAGGTGAGAAAACCAGGTTCTAAAAGGCCAAAGGAAATGCTCTGTGTAAAAAAATGTTATGTGCTCATCAGAGATCAGTTTTGTTAAGATCACACTTAAAAACTTAGGGTTTTAATTCATAATTTAATTAAACTACACAAAGCACTACTTTAATATTAATATATAAGTATATATTTATTAATATATTTTAAACTACTTTGTATAAAATGACAGTGTCAGATTATTGCAAACTCTGATAAAAACCCACAATGCTTCGCTAGTCTGGCTGTTTCTATAAGAACGAGGTGGGATAACTCGTTTACGCCCTCCCACCCCGTGATACCATTCTCCCTGAAATGTTCTCCAAAAGATGAAGGTGACATCACCTGGAAGCCTGTTCATTTCTTTGTCAGTGATTTAAAACATGTGGGATAAAAGATACATTCCTAATGTTTGATAACTAGCAAGTGTACATGTGTGCACACATGCATTTGTATGTGTGCATGTGTGTGCACATTTGAGCACACACGTGTATGCACGTGTCCCTGTCCATGTGCATGTTTCCTTATATTCAGTAGTCAAAGGGTAGAAACTGAATGGAGCACACTGCAGAAAACAAAATAGACTAAGAATTTTACTATTCAATTTCATGAAACAATTTTTAAAGAGTCTGAGAACTAATCTAATACAAAGTAATACCATCTCTGTCTTATCACTGTCATTTCCTAAAAAATTAGCAAAGCCCTTTAAGATCTATGCCAAAAGTTCTTTCATAATTTAGATGTCATAAAAACAAGTTGACAAATGTGCTCCTGGAGCCAATAAAGAGCCCTTCACGTGACCAGCAATAGCTGTGAGAGAGAAGGCATGGACAGACAGAGTCCCCAAGTAGAGGGAGGGTGATGAGCAGCTCAGCTCTGTGCGTTACAGTTGTCTTCAGAAGGGTTTAGCCCACGGTCAGAACATGGGGGAGGCAAACTCTACGATCTGTCAGCACTTTAAGCAGATACTTCATTATACCTTTGCTATGAAACAAACCAAAACTGAAATGTTTTGACTGAGTAGAGAAATAGAGAAAGATAATGATTTTTCTGATATTTTTCAAAAGTTGAAAAAGAGATTAACTTAGCTAAAGAAAAAAAAATATATATATATATTTGGTTTTTATGAGACAGGTTTTCTCTGTATAGCCCTGGCTGTCCTGGAACTCACTCTGTAGACCAGGCTGGCCTCAAACTCAGAAATCTGCCTTCCTCTGCCTCCCAAGTGCCGGGATTAAAGGCATGTGCCACCACTGCCTGGCATATTTATATTTTTTAAAGATTTATTTATTTTATGTATATGACACTAGAAGAGGGCACTGGATCCCATTACAGATGGTTGTGAGCTACCATATGATTGCTGGGAATCAAACTCAGGACCTTTAGAAAAGCAGTCAGTGCTCTTAACTGCTGAGCCATCTCTCCAGCCCAAAATATTTATTTCTGATGAAGTTCCTAACTCAAAGGAGGGGAAATGGGATCAAACACTGTCCCTTGTCTACCACCAGGTGGCGCTTTAAGCCTGGTTCATTGTGATGAAGCTTGCCCATGTCCCTGCTTGTGAAAGCATCAGTTCACAGTTCAAAACTGAGTGCCACAGGTTTACAGCATGAGGTGTCTGTAAACCGTTAGCAAAAGGGATACAAGACAGACTTGCGTCTGTTGTTGGGTTTTTCTGGTTCTTTATTGAGTTTTGTTTGTTTTTTGAAGGCTGTGTTATGCTATAGAGGCCAGGCTGATTAGAATTCACTATGCAGATCAGGCAGACATGAAACTTTTGTTCATTCTGCTTCAGTCTCCCAAGTGATTGATTTCTGCCTTTGAAAATGATATGATATTTCCTGCCTAAGGCCTTTTCAAACTTCCTAGGTTAAATCTTCCATTCAAAATATGTTTAGTACCAATAACTGCAATGAACTTAAACTGATGCCCTTGACTTTGTAAGGCAGCACCTTCAGGAATTTATGATCAACGGCATGATGCTGTATTAGAGTATATGGCCCAACACAGACTCAGAGAGACTAAAAGACAGGCTTAGTCAACAGAACTGAGGAAAAGGAGGCTAAGCAGAAAAAGGAGAAGGAGAAAATGTTCTAATCAAGAGTAATCAATCATGGCAAGTGTGAAAAATGTAATTTTTAAGTAAGAGGTATTGAGATAGGGATCTGAAAACATTAGAATAGAAATAAAAAGTTAAGCCACCAAGATGACAACCCCAAACAGTGAAAGCTAAGTGATAAGTGATGCGAGATAGTTAATCTCAGATGTTGAGTTGGTGAACTCTAGAATGATGCGGAGAGCAAGGAGTCTGTGGGGTAACAGAGGGAAAGCTATTCACTCTGAGGGGTGCCATTCCCTATGCCTGGACCCTAAGCTGTAGAGAAGCAGCTGAGTTGACCACAGGAGCTCACTATTCTCTGCTTCCTGTCTGAGAAAGTAACGTGACCATTGGCCTCAAGTTCCTAACATAAAAGAAGTTAGTCTATGACATCAAAGAGAGTATTAATATGGTGGAAGAGGCACTGTGTTCAAAAGTGATGCATTTCATGTACAAATTTGTATTTAAGGTGGAGGAGATGAAAACTTTATAAAATCCAAAGAGAAGATATATTTTTAAAAAAGAAAAGGAATAATCAATAGAATATTGACTAGGAAAACAAAAGTAGGTCAGTAAGTCAGTCATAACCAAAGGAAAAGAGGCAATTAGCAAGTATTTATTGAGTACTTAATAGTTTAAGATTCTCCATTCTATTTGGGGAGTGGAATGCTCAGGATTGAACCCAGGTCCTCATGTGATAGGCAAGGGCTCCTCAGAAATCGATAGTCCCAGCCATAGATGGTAATGTATGAGAATACAATGATCAACAAAATAGCACATAAATTACAATTGAAGAAAAAGTTTTGAATAGCAAAGGAATTAAGAGACATTAAAATAAATAATTGGATGTACTTTAGATGGTGTGGCAGGAAGGCCTACTTGAGAGGACAACAGTTCTGCTGAACTTTGAATTACATACAGAGATATTCTCTTTTTGTAATTTCTGTTACATGTGAATGGGTGCTTTGCCTGCATGTTTGTCCATGTACCACTTGTGTGCTCTTGGTGTCCAGAAAAAGGTGTCAGAAGCCCTGGAACTGGAGTTGGGGCCCTGTGAGGTGCTCTGCAAGGGCGAGAGTCTAACCTTGGGTCTTCTGGAAGAACAGACAGTGTAATGTATGTAACTGCTGAGCAAACTCTGAAGCCACTTGCATGGACAGTTCTTTGGAAGTTCTGGACAAAGCATATTTGGACCGGAACAACCCAGTGTGAATGAACAGAGACAATAGAGTGGCTGGAACCAGAGTAAGGGACAGAGTGAAGGGAGTGAGACCTGCGTGGGGCCATCTGAAGTTCTAGAACCTGGATTCTGCTTTAGGAGGACATTTTGAAGAAATGTAACATTGCTTTGGGAAAAAAATCACTCTACCTGCTGTTTGAAGAGCAGAGTGTAGAGAGATTGTGGAGACAAGAATATTCAATGAGTAAGTCTCAGCAGAAATTTAAAAAGAGAATCGAGGCTAGACTAGACATTTAGAGGAAGGTGCCACATTGGCCTGTTTTTCATGGAGCTGAGGAGTTAATTCTTTCATGATGGAGGAAGAAGACTCAAGAATCACAGCAACAAGCAGGATTCAGTAGGATGGAGAATGCTTCCATATGGGATGGAGGGAAAGAGTTGATGGGTATAGGAAGTAGCACGGATACCTATGAAAGACAACATTTTAAGAAGCAAAGAAAGAACAAAAGAAAGGAAGGAAGGAAGGAAGGAAGGAAGGAAGAAAGAAAGAAAGAAAGAGAGAGAGAGAGAGAAAGAAAGAAAGCAAGAAAGAAAGAAAGAAAGAAAGAAAGAAAGAAAGAAAGAAAGAAAGAAAGAGAAAGAGGAAGGAAGGAAGATTGACAGCTTGACAATTGACAATTGACCACACTGTCTATGCTAAGAAATATTTTTGTGCAATCATGGAAAGGAAAGATCAGTTAGAATGGGTTGATAAAAAAGTGCAAACAAAAAAGTAGAAACAGAAAATCCAGGAGTCTGTTGAGAAGGAAAGCATTAAAACAGAGATACATTCTATGGAAGTTGTTTTTATCCTAAGTGAGTAATATGAATACGTGTGTATGTGAGAGGGAAGGAGAACAGGGAATAAGGAAGGGAAGGGCCCAAGAAAGAAAGATTACTACAGAGGTAAGGCTCTTGAATGAACAGTAGAGAAGGGCTCCAAGGCTGTGAACTGACTGAGAGGCACGTCAACTGTCGCCTAAGGGGGGCGGGAGGTAGGCATGGAAGCCGGCCGCTCTTGACTGGTTGTTTTCGACTATGAAATGTGTCACGGGTCATTTGGAAGGGTGCTTTGAGGAAATAGGTTGGAAGAAAAGAAGTTTCCAAGTCAGTATGGTTAAACAGTCTACTCATTACATTTAATTTTGAATATTCATGGCTTTGAAATAAATCCATTTCCCATCATGGTATTTTTTTCTAGCCATGTTCAGATGCTTAGAGAAAGGCAGGAAGTAGGTAGATAACTTAGTTTCACCTGACCTGAAATGACATTAGTTATATGAAACAGTGAGACAGGCAAGCAATGGGGTTGAGGAATTTAGTATCTTAGGGAATAAAACTAAATAATAAGGAAAAAGGGAGGGCCACAAGAAGGTAATGTCTAGTGACTAAGTGGTGAGAAGATGCCATGATGAGGTCAGAGAGTTCTAAGGACGAGTTCCCAAGCTTTAAGTGACTTGGAAAGGCCAAGTGTGATCAAAAGTCACACTGACGGGGATGACATGGTGGATGGAGCCTATGAGTGCACGTGTGACTGTGCCACAGACACAGGTCAAGAGCCCGGGAGCCCAGGGTGTGGCTAGGGTTTCATGAGGCCTCTGTGTTAGATGAAAACAAGAGAAGAATAAGTACAGGAAAGTTCAGGTTCTACTTGTTGGTGGGAAGCTGAGGTCATCTACTTGATGGCTTGCTTATGTGTAGTTCCTGAGACTACGGCGCTGCAGAGACTATAGAGACTGAAACACACCGCATGACGTTAAGAAGCAAGATGAACCTAGAAATGGTTCCACTGGTTCCTTCTTAGCATCCTATCCACGTATGCCAAGCACAGTCTCATTTCTGCTCACTGATACCATAAACTACTTAAGGATGAATATTCATTTTGGCTTTATCTTCAGAGTTTCACAGTGCCTGAGAGTATTCAAAATAGGTCCTGGGCTAGAGGTGTAGACAGGTGGTAAAGCGTGCCTGGCATGCACAAGCAGGCACCCTGGGTTTGAACCCAACAATGCAAAGAAAATAAGATGACCCAGACTTTTCTGAAGAAATGAGTTAAGCATCTTTTTCTATCTGGATTCCACTCTGGCTGCATACAATTCTTCAAATCATCTCTCCCACATGTGTTGCAGCATTTTATAACAGAACCACAGAGGAGAGGCCAGGATCACATCCCTAAGGCCAAAGGACTTTCCTCCACTATGTGGTTTTCTGTCACCATGTAATTCTGGTTTCACTGTGTTATTAAAACATTTAACTTACCTAGCATCAACTCCATCAAAGACTTTTTGACTCTCATTTCCAATGACTTCTTGCTTTAGATAGTACAGCATCCTTACACGAAGCAGGACTCTATAAATAGATAGGTAACAAACAAACAAATAAATAAATCAACCAACCAACTGCAGGAGACAAAGATGTTAGTCACTAAAGGAAAAAAAGTCAAGGGGGGGATTATCTATAGACTTTTGTTAATTTTCTGATCTGTTTGTCTGTCTGTCTATTTGTTTGAGAGGATTTGCTATGCAGTTTTGTCTGACCTGGAACTTGCTGAGTAGAAAATGCTTGCTGTGAACTTGTGGGTGAAGTCTCCTGCCATTGCCTTCCACACACCAGACAGAGAACAGAGGTGTGTGCACTACCCCTTGCTTATACAGAGCTTTTAAATAATGATGATTGCATATGATCAAATGACCCTCATCACTGATGTTACACAAAAGATACTAAAAAATCTTTACAATGGTCATTCTTAAATGCCCAGGAAGAGACAAGTTTATTTGGAGATTAATTTTATTTGCTAATAAAACTATATAAGACATTTCGTGACTGCTTGAAGATACCACATGGAGTTCAAAGCACAGACTGTGCTCTCACTAGGCTCGGTTGGTACAGCCCACTCAGGACCTACTTGTTGCAGTGGTGCTTTACGTGTTTCTTGTAGCCCTCGTCTTGCAGGAGCTGCTCTGGGTTATATTTCCGAAGCCACTCTGCTTTCTGGATATCAAAGGAGCTTGTCTGAGTCTTTACTTTCTTCCCCTTTCGGCCCCTGGGCACAGGAGCAGAGAGGCCTGTAAAGATGAAAAGTACGATCGAAATCAGAAATACCTTGTATAACAAGCTATGATTTGAAAGATGTTTCGAATGCAGAAGGTTGCAGGAGACTTTCTGGAGTCTCTGCAGATTACACAGAGGTCTTTAGCACATTAATGGTAAAAGTGCTAATGCAATTCCAACTCAAACACAATTCAAGATGGCTTTGTAAAAATTAAGTAAATTTCACAAATAGAGAAAACACTCACTTTGGTGTCCTGACGCTGTAACCTACCCCCCGCCCCTTTAACTGTTGGTTCACTAGATGTGAGAAATGTATTTGTTCTCTTGCTCTCAAGAATCTGCTTTATTAATAAGAGGGAATGTTTAGCCTTAAGACAGCTAAGGTCATCTTTATGTCCTTGAGAGTTTTATATGAATTTTTTCAAAAAATAAAAGAGCATCACTGTTCAGGTTGATCATATGTGCCACATTCGCTCAGTTTTCCAGAAAAAAAATCAATCACAACTGAAGCCTACACCTCTCTGTCTATCTCAGAAACCAGTAACATATGAATTCACGCTTATTCCTTGTGTATGGATGCTTATAAAACACTTGGCATCTGTTTTTATGTCTGAGCTGTTTCTAGACCTTATTTCCAGTACTTCACTCCTTAGTCGTAGCGTCTGTAGGATGCTAACTCTTGGGGCTTTAGTACACCAGCTTAAACTACAGCGTAGTAAATTACAGAATGATCAGAGGAGCTCATATTTATTAATCTGCAAGATGTCAGACTTATTTCACTCTTAATTCTTGAAAATTACTAATGATACAATTTTAACTATCTCATCTGATTTTTTTTACCTCATTGGTTAATAGAATGAGTAAATTAGAATAATGTTTTTTTCTTTTTCATTTTTAAAATTACTTTTAGCATTTAAAATAGTGCACCTCATTATGAAGAAATGGGCAGAGCTTGTGATTATAGGATCAAAAGACGTTCATTTATGGGAGTCTCTGCAGCCAGTATAGTTAGCTGTGCACCTGATCTTTAGTTTTTTCCCTCGGATTGCGCTGGCCACTGCACACACTTATTTATGATCTTTCCACCTCACAACTATTGATCTTTTCCTGTCTCCAGAGAAAAGTATCCGTCAGTCTAAACTACAGCTGGAAGAGGCCGAGGGTATTGGGGATCTGAGTACCTTTAAGCAGCTGTAATCACAGTCTCAATCTTTTCATGTCCATTTTTAGAGGTCCCTGGTGTCACAAATTCTGGTGTGAAATGCGTCAGAGTTTTTGCCTTTTAGAACCGGTAAGTTAAGAATTAACTCTTTCAAGGTTAACAAAGATGTCAGCACCTCTCTTTGCTTCCACATTTCAACATTTTATTGCTACTTCCCTTCTCAGTCTCCCTACTTTCGATGGCTCATGCCTGTACTTTGAATGTGGACTGTCAGCATTGGGATGCTAAGATGGACCCCATGTTCTATTATTATTCACCATTAATACATGGCCAATTGGTGTCATCGACATTCTTTTCTCCAACTGCTCATATATTGTTTTGACATAAGTCAAAGACAGCTATCATTTAATTCATGAATCTATTAGTTACTTTTATCTAAAAAGTAAGGAGTCAATAAACATGTCTGGAAATGGAATAATAGTTTAATACTGCACATTCTAATGTAAAATCATCTAGTAAAGATAGTTAATTTTCCCTAGGTTGTTTGTCTCAGTCATGATATAAATTAAGGCCCCAAAATGCAACAGATTGCTAAGACACATCTCTTTTAGTTGCAGTGGGCTTTTTCACAGCTCTATTATTTGGGGACAGGAACTGTCTCTCTCTACCTAGAATCTACCCATTAGACACCAGCAACATGTTCAAGGTTGAGATGCACAGGATCATCCATCTCCAGTAGAGAGCCACTGGTTTATAGACAAACTCCTCCAAGCATTCCCAGTCCTACAATTAATTTGTTGAAAAAGTGAAGTCTTCTGTTCTATAGAGTTGACCAAGCTTAATACCTTACATTTCCTTCTTTAGATTATACGTGGGTTTTAGGAGAGGAGTTAAACCATATTTGCATGACTTTTTTTCACCCTTACCTAAATGCTAGTTCCTCAAATTAATTGATATGTCTCCTATACTGACCTCCTCATCCAAAACAAATGCTTGCTGCTGTGCTATCTTGGAAATGTATGATGATTCCAGCATCATTTCACAATGTTTATTACAACCTGTAGCGGTTTAGGTTTAATGATTTTATCTATATCCCAGGTCTGTCTACCGAGCTAGACTGTGAAACTGTGGAGCTCAAGGACCTTCTGTATTTTTTTCACGCCACATATACATTGGACAAGAATATATACTAAACAGGTAATAAATATTTTGTGATTCAGAAGAATAAAATTCTAACATAATTTTAAAAGCACAGTAATTTTTCATTTTTATAGAAAGTGCAATTGTTTTATGGTAAAAATGTATTATCTATAGAAACGGACATTCTGTTAGCAAAGCTGTAAGGAAATACACTAGCATATACCAATGACAGCATTTCAGTCAATCACTGTGGACAGTGACCTAAGTACTGCTGTTTCACATACTCTAACAAGCATACTGACCCTGAGGGTTGTTACAAAGCAGACTGAGAATCAGTACATGTGAGGTCTTAAAATTCTGTGCTTACAAGATCCAGGAGACGGTATGATTGACCCAAAGACCATATCTAAGGGACTAAAGACACAGATACCATCAATAGAGAAAGATTTACACACAGGCAATAGAAGGAGTAGAGAGCTTTTTACTGATGCTTGTTTTCAACTGTGTCAAACGGGAACTAGAGTGCCCATCATTAAAGGAGCTATAAATCAAACTCCCATACCGTGGAATACTAAGAAAAGCTGAGAAATGGGACACAGCTACATGGACTCACGGTGATACACTGTTAGGTCAATAGTTTACAAAGTGATACAAATTTAACAGTAATATAAGCGCATCCACCTACCCAACCAAATTGACAATACTGGCATATGCTGAAGTTTGATTTCTGAGTGTGAACGTTACTTTTGTTAATACTATCTGTGTTACTTTAAAATTTTACATGAGAGTACAGTATTATTTATACAAGATCCTTTTTTAAAGGAAATAAATACACTTACCTAAGTGATTCTGTAGCTCACGAGTCTGGCCATCTTCAGTGGGAGTAATGAGATCCCATATGAAACCTTTAATTTTTTCATCACCCCGATAATGAACGAGGCAATAGGCTAAGAGGGCCCGGCAAATGACTTCCACATCGTGCTCATTCAGCTGCCGCTTAAAACGCCCGTGAGACAGGATCTCTCTCCATCGGCCCCACCTGGTGAAAAGGGACAGGATAATACTCACTTAAGTCTTAGCAAAATCATAACTCATGCATAAAGGCCACAAAATAGAAGAATTCTGCCATTATACAGCTTTATAAATGGTTTCTCTTGTGTGTAGAGCAAGGCAGAATGGAATAGTGATTTAGAGTATGTCTTGCTCAGGTACCGATAGTGACACTGTCTGCTTTTTATTAACAAATGTGCTACGTGAGCAGTTCACTCAAAACACTGTAAATAAAGAAAGACACTACCTGATAAACACAGAAATCTGGGATACTTTAAAATAGATTTTGTTGATTCTTATAGTATTGAAAATATTTAAGTTTATAAATAGTATTATATAAGTAAGTTTATATATAGCATATGAAAGTATTTAAGCTTATATATAATTCCATATAAGAAACACTAGACATAACATTTTTACCCATAAACCAGTAGGTTTTTCTCCACTCTAAAGCATTCAGTCCTTCCGTAGCCACCGGACCGGTCACAGGGTCTCCGGAGTTTGGGTTTTTCTTCTCCTTCACTTTCAGCTTCAGATAATTCAGCCAATTCATCTTTTGTGGCACTAAAGGGTCTGGTTTGCTTCCGAATTCTTGGGGTGTCAATAACTAAACTGTTCTGTAAAATATAATGTTACAATTAAGGAAGGTAATCCAACCATTTTATTTACAATAAGCCTTTTAATCTTCAACTTTTAAATTACAGAAACAATATACATTGTCATAGAAAGAAAAACTGAGTAACTATCAGACCTGCTACTCTAGCAAGTCAACTTAAAACACTCTCTCTTTTTTAAAACAATTTATCCATTTATTTTATCTATGTGTGTATACTGTCTCTCTCTTCAAACCCTCCAGAAGAGGACATCAGATACCATTACAGATGGCTGTGAGCCACGATGTGGTTGCTGGGAATTAAACTTAGGACATCGGGAAGAGCAGTCAGTGCTCTTAACCACTGAGCCATCTCTTCAGCACAAAAAACACTCTCTCTTAAAAGTGTTATGATACATGTATAATTCACATCATTAAATTCATAGACTAAAAATTGGTGTTTTCTGTCATTAGTATAAACATTACTGTGCTTTTATAAAAACCATAATACATTTTAGGCTCGATTTCAACTGTACAATTTATTTACCTAAAGCTGATTAATAACTTAATTTGGGTTGCTTTCAACTTTAAAATAAATAAAGCTAAAGAAATCTTTTTGATGTAAGTTTATCTTAAAGGCAAAACAAAAATAAAATGTGCAGGAATTGAATTGCTGGTCAAATGTTATAAATCTTTTGCATGTCTAGAAACATTTAGTTAGTTCTGTACAAAATAATTATGCTAATGTGAAAAGACAAGGCAGTGTCTGGATCCCAGTGACCAATTCAGTTTAGCTCATTCATTGTAACTCATGTATCTGTTTCACTATGGTGGGTACTATTAATACAAAGATCATTAACATAGTTTCTGCTTAAAAGGAATCCAAAGTTTGGTAGTCAAATAAATGTATTAAAAATAAGTGCTACTTGGGATATAATGTTTTACAAGGCAGGAAAAGTACAAAAGCTGGCTGGAGTTAAGGTATAAAGAATTTTTAGCCGGGCGATGGTGGCACACGCCTTTAATCCCAGCACTTGGGAGGCAGAGGCAGGAGGATTTCTGAGTTCGAGGCCAGCCTGGTCTACAGAGTGAGTTCCAGGCTAGCCAGGGCTACACAGAGAAACCCTGTCTCGAAAAACCAAAAAAAAAAGAATTTTTAAAGAATTGGAATTTGCAAGGGAGGATATATCATTACAAGTAAACATGGGGCTCCAAATGACATCAGATGCTTAGGAAAGCCCCAGAGCAGAAAATAATACACAGTAGCAGAGGAAGCCAGGATCAGAGAATACAGGTCCTGGGGTGTGTTCTATTTTATACACAGTGCTCTGTATTTATAGGCAAGTAATCTTGTGTCTCTGGTAAGAATTTTGTTTGTCTAATTAATGTATTTTAGAAGACATATATTGAAAACACAGAAACATCCGGATTGTATATATGTATGTATGTATATATACACATTTTATATATAAATATATATATATATATTTATATATAAAATGTGTATGAGTTCTATGTCTGCATGTACACCTGCATGCCAGGAGGAGTCTAATCCCATTGTAGATGGCTGTGAACCAGCATGTGACTGCTGGGAATTGAACTCAGGACCTTTGGGAAAGCAACGAGTGTTCTCAAACACTGAGCCATCTCTCTAGTCCCATTTTTTTTTCCTAACAATGCATTAATTTTAAAATTCCTTAAAGTATTTACGTGCTATAATTATCATCGTGGATTAGGGGTGACTTTACATTTCCCTCATATCTTCTACATGTATTAATTGGATTTTTGTAAGAAAGAATTATCAATTTTCTTTTTCCCATGTTTCTTTTTCTTTCTTTTTAAATGACTTATGTTTGAATAATTTTAAGATGTATTTTTCTCATCATCTTTTAATATTTGGTTGACTTTCTAAATGACATAAATATAAACTCATATGTCCACACAGTAACCAGCCCGATGTCACCTTCACAGATACTTACTCTGCCACTGATGGCATCTATATCTAGTTCTGCTTTTTTAGCCCATTTTTGCCAGAAGTTGGGATCATCTAAGGAAATATCTGTCCGGTTTCCAGATGCTACAAAACTTGCCTGAAATATATAATGAAGTTTTAAAAATACTTAGACATTGAAAAGGTAAAACATTTGAAAATAAACCATTATCTCTTTCATTAACTGTTCACAGAATTTGAATTTGGCATATATAAGTACTTAAGACTTGTTCCAATACAGTGGCCTAAAATATAACAGCATTTATTAAGACAAAAGGTTTTTAATGCCAACACAAGTTAGAGTTTAGGAGCAAAAATAAGCACATTATTATTGTGGGTTAACTTGAAAGTTTTCAATAAACAAGGATATTATCTTCTTTTTAGCAGGAAACTGCATGAAACAGAGGCATAATTTCTAAAATACTACAGGAACATTAAGAAATTATGGTAGACTTAGCCTGGTGTGGTATCTCATGCCTTTAATACCAGCACTCAGAAGGCGGAGGCGGAGGCGGAGGCGGAGGCAGAGGCAGGCAGATTTCACCGTTTTTAGGTCAGCCTGATCAACTTAGTAAGTTCCAGGACAGCCAGGATTGTGTAGAAAGACCCTGTCTCAATGAAATAAACAAAAAGGAATAGCAAAAAGGAGAAAGAAAAGAAACTGTGGTAGAATTTAATTTATGGGCTGGCAATACAGTGCAAGCAAAAAAGCTCCCCTTTAGCAAATAAATAATTAAAATTTTAAATTACTTATCTGTTTCTTGTTACATGTATGTAGTGTATGTGTGCATGAGTGGGCTGTGTGCATGTGGGGCCCCTTTTACTCCCAGGTCACTGACCAGCCACTTTACCCTGCTTTGTTGCTGCTTTTTATAACCTAGGAGATGGAGACCCGAACTCAGGTCCTCACGCTTATATAGCAGGCACTTTAATGACTGAGCAATTGCGTCGAACTGTCTTACATGTTGAAGTCAATATAATGATTAACTTTTCTACATAATTACAAATACACAAAATTTTTAACTTTTGTGTAAGTTTATGTATGTGTGTGTGTGAATACGTATATGAGGGTATGTATATGTGTGAGGCTCAAGGAGTAGGCTCCTTGCCTAGCATGCTGAATCCAGTCCAGGTACAAGATAGCTTCTCTCAAAACAAAGCAAAACAAAACAAAATCCCACACATGGTTATTACAGTTAATTTAGTTTGTTCTAGGACAAAAATCAAGAGATATAAATATTTTCGGAAAGTAAGATGTGAACACCACTGCCACATTTATGCATTAGGACCAGTGATCCTGTGATGTCTGTTCTGATGCCACCTTGACCATCTATATCTGGAGTTAACACAAATGGCTGGCTGGGAACACTTCTGCAGGATTGGTTTTTGTTTTTTTGTTTTTGTTCAATAAAATCATTTACAGTAGTAACACTCACTTCTAACCCTAAATAAAGGAAAGGAGAGGAGAAGCTCTCTCCCTTTGCCGGCTTGCTCTCACCTTTCAGTACAAGTCCATTCCTTCACTGGCATTAGAATCCACTTCTTTGGGATTCTGGTGTGAACTGAGGACCAGGTGAGACATCCCACCTCATGCATTGAACAACTACTGGATTCTTGGACCTTCTGTTGATAGGCAGTCATTAATGGATTAGCTGGATCACAGCCTGTAAGTCATGCCAATAAATCCTCTTTCTATATAGAGACTCATTCAATAAGTTCTGTTACTCTAAAGCAGTGGTTCTCAACTGTCCTAATGTTATGACCCTTTAATACAGTTCCTCATGTGGTGGTGACCCCAACCATAAAATCATTTCCTTGCTACTTCATAACTCTAACTTTGCTGTTGTGAATTACACTGTAAATATCTGATATACAGGATATATATGAACTCTGTGGGGGTTGTGACCCACAGGTTGAAAACCATTGTACTAGGGACCCTCTGACGGGCCCTCACCTTAGCAAATGTTGACCCACGTCCTTCTGATTCAATTGTAATAGTTTTTGTACGACGAAGTAAAATCTGGTCGATATCTTCTTCACAGAACTTAGCGCCTTCATCTTCCTCCTCCATAATGGCTCCATATGCGCCTCTTCGAAGCAGGTCTTCTATTTCCTTTTTGGAAAGCTGTTGAATCTAAATAGAAAAGTAATTTTAGAGGTGATGATATTTTAAAGGTCACAAAACGAAATATGGAATTACCCCTATACAATACTAAAAATAGGCAATGTCTTAATTTGGGCTTGGGCCACATGTGAGAAAAAAATTCACTAAAACAGTATTTTGAAGGCATTGACTATTTTTTGTTGTTTTAAGGATATGATTACCACTTAACTAAAATGGTTTCAAGTAAACCAATGCCTAAGGGCCAAGTAATCTCCATTATAGTACTATGATTCTATATTAAGCAAAATACTTAAGGCAAAAACCACACAACAATGACAAACAAATCCAAAACCCATGATTAATAAAAGGAGAAAGCCAGTGTTAGGAACTGGTAAATTTTAATAACTGAAAAGCTTTTTGAATTCTACTGTTATGTCACGATACAGATGTCCTTGGAAGATAGTAAAATATTTCTGTTTTGGGAAGCTTCTTAAGGTCCAGCAAATCTGAAGCTGCATATACAGAACAAACAGCGCTCAAAAGTACTAAGCATCTCTCCATTCTGAACATGCCCTGTGCACAGAATAATGGTAGGTGTTCCTTGTATACAAAACATGAGTGAGACAGTTCTGAGAGAAAATTAAGTAAAAGTAGCACAGAACCCCACGTTAAAACAAAAAGGTATACGTACACCACTGACATTACTGTCTCTTCCGCTCATGCTCTGTAACACGGCTTTATCCAGGCCCAGTTTCAAGCTGGCTCGGTCAAACATCTCTCTCTCATAGGAGTTACGAGTTACTAATCTGTAGACTTTAACTGCTTTGTTCTGACCAATTCTGTGGCAACGAGCTTGGGCCTACAGAAAATGAAAAGTTATAGATTATCTTCCATAAAATATATTGAGAGTAAACTATATACAGAGAGCAAGAAAGTATACGAGAATTTTTTGATATGATGAGGAGGAATAATCCCACAATTGGCAGTAAATTAGATTTTAAGACTGTCCTTATAGATTCCTTATGGGTCGTTATATTTTAGATTAAGTTAATCAATGCAATTACTGTTCTGTGTATGTGTGCATGTGGGTAAGGGCATGCCAAGAGTCACATACAGAGGTCAGAGGAGAACTTTGAGAGAGCGTTCTTTCCTACTATGTGGATCCTGAGGATGAAACTCAGGCTGCAAAGCTTGACAGCAAATGTCTTTATCCACTGAACCATCTTGCCAGCCTGGATTATTGTATTTTAATGGGGATATGGTTTGGTAACCCTAAGGAATCCAAAATCTTAGCTGAGTATAGTAGTTCCTCTCTGTTATCTTTGCATTTAGGAGGTTGAAGCAGGAGGACTCTGAGACTGAGGTCTGTCTTGGCTACATAGTGAGTTTTAGATCAGCTTGACCATAATCAAGGAAGCTCACCTCTTCCCCACCTATGCCACTCCCCAAACAAACAACAAAACAAGTCCAGAATAAACAAGAAATCACAAGGGGGTATGATGGCATACACCTTTGATCCCAACACTTGGGAAGTGGAGGCAGGTTCTATGAGCTAGCCTAATCTACATAATGAGTTCCAGACCAACCATGGATACAGAATGATTCAAAATAGAATAAAATATTTAAAAATAATGATAAGAATATAACAACAAAATTTAAAAACCTGAAAATTTCTAAGCATAAATATGAAATGCTAAGTGGGAATGTCTATATTTGCCCTGTATCAAAACTCACACTTATAAGCTATGTAAAACTACCCTTGAGTTGTGCTAGAGGGTGTACTTGAAATAGAGATGAATTTCAATATTTATACTTAGGCCCTAAAATTTTGTAAATCTTACAAAATATAAAATATTTGAAACTTGGAACATTCCTGGCCCCAAAAATGTGGATAAAAAATATCCAACCTGGAATTTAAAAACCCTGAACAGGGGACTGAGGTGACCTCAGCCTTGGGTGACTTTAATGAAGAACTAATGAATGCCATCATAGTGTGGTAAGTGGAGACAGGAGACCGTGGAGCTTCATGGTACATATTGAGTTCCTATTAACCTTGACATTTGGAATAAATCCTTATTTCAGAGAGTCTACAGAATATAAAGTCTAGCTCCTAAACATTAACTCCACTCTGCTCATCTCAAGGGCACAGATAGTTAGTTATAAATGCTGGCCATGTGGATGCAAACCTGAGGCCTTAACTACTCAAGAGGCTGAGGGTGAAGCTCAACTTTGAGGCCTACCTGGTGAGGCCGCCATCTCAAGGGGATAGATGGGCTAGGAGCGTAGCCCAGCGGCATAGCACTGACCTAGCATGTATAGTGCAATGGAGAGATGAAATGGATACCATCTGCGGATATTGATGCTGTGCTCGTAGTTAATGACTCTGGACAGAGCACAGTGCTGCGGACCACTGTCTTCTGTGTGTGACATGGCTGGTGCACTCATGAACGCAGAGTAGGTGCAGTTGCTGCAGAAGACTTGCGTATGACAGAGCGCATGAACATGACCTCAAGGAAGCAGTAGGAACTCATGCAGCTACAGCCTTCCCCAAAGGATCTATAGTCAAAGCAAATGGCTTGAAGCAACACACTGAGGCTCCACTCTTCCCTGAGGATTATAAGCAAATTAAGGATGCTGGGGGAGGAGGAAACATTTTCTTCTCTGGTATAGCTAATGATAAGTTGCTTATGAGCCTGTAGATCACTCTTCACCCATTAAATTTATTGGATCACCAAAAAACAAAACAGAAAGATTAGAAGAGAGAGGGGTATCAGTGAGGGAGGAAGACAAATGAGAACCCTGGGGAATGAATACAACCAAAACACAAAATACACTTTATAGTCCCATGAATGAAACTGCCATAACAAAGCCCATTATTCATAATGTATGCTAATTAAAATGAGTGTGGAAGAGATACTATGTAGTCTATAAAGTGAAAAATGCTATGTCCTTCTATATGAAGAGACTGATTTAATCTATGCATTTGTCTTGGATACACTTCTGATATTTTGAACTAGATTACACAAAAAACAAGCAATTTAAAATGCTATCTTGGTGCTGGAGAGATGGCTCTGTGGCTATGAGCACATGTTGCTCTTGTAGAGGACCTTCCAAGGTCCCATGATGGCTTACAACAATTCCTAACTCCATAGGATCCCATACTCTCTTCTGAGAGCACAGGTATCCACATGGTCCATCTCCACACACAGAAGCAAACATTCATACACATAAAATAATATAAATAAATCTAAAAGACATTATCATTTATTAAGCTTAGTATATTTTTAATAATTTATTATATTTCATAGCTATTTAAAGTGTTATTACAAATTATAGAATAATTAAGATTGTCCTGACTAAAAAACAAATTTCATGTATAATTTATTCTCATTTCATATCCCTTCCTATATATGCATTTTCAGCAACTTTTGAGCCTTTCTGATCACTTGTTGTTGAGATGGTGTGTTCTATGCAGCCCTGGCTAGTTGGGACTTGTGTAGATCAGGTTAACCTTTAACTCTCAGCCTGCCTTTCCCTCATAGTGCTGGGATGAAAGACATGTGCAACCATATCCAGCCTCTCATCACTCTTACTATTATATGTGTGTGTGTGTGTTTTGTGTATGTGTGTGTTTTGTGTGTGTGTGTGTGTCCCATGTACATGTCTAGTATTCTCAGAGGCCAAAAGAGAGCATCAGTTCCCATGGAGCTATTACAGATAATTATAAGATGTCATATGGCTGATAAAAATTAAACACGGGTCCGTTAGAAGAATAGCAAGTGACCTTAACCACTAAACTATCTCCTGACTCCCAAACATTCTTAATATTCTTGTTCCTATGAAGCCCATAGAAAGGCGTAGCTTTCATACCTTCAGTGTCTACAGTATTTTGCACATAAGTGTATTATGGCTCAATTTTACATATACAATATGATACCTATATTATATTAGAACAGACATGTAAATTTTGAAATTTTAATTTTATTGTAAGTTATAATTAGAGGTAGAGTTTAAGTCTCTTGTGTTCATGTGATCTTTTTGGGGGGGGCAGAGATGGAACTCAAGCCTAGGGAAGGAATCCTTTCACTGACCTAGGGAACCATGCCCATATTTTATTTTCCCCCCCATATATTATTTTATTATATTATTGTGAGATTTCATTTTTGTGGCTTTGTTTTATTTTGAGGCAAAGTCTCACTATATGGCTTTGACTGGCCTGGAACTGGCTATATAGATCAAGCGAGACTCAAACTCATAAATCCACCTGCTTCAACCTCAGGAGTACTGGAATTAACAAGCATGCACAATCACGCATGGCCTGCCTCCATATTTTAAAGAAGACAAATACTGCATTTAATTATTACATATTTTCATAAGTTAGTAAGAAACACTAAAAGGTGTATTTTATTATCATTAAATGACAATTAAAATAATTTCATTCTATATACACAGGTGTTTCTTAGAAATACATTAATCTGTCTGTATAAAAATATGAGGATCACCAAAAAAAGTAACATGGAGTTTTTAAAAAATTACCTTCCTTGTTAGCCAAGAAATTTATTACCTGGAGGTCATTTTGAGGATTCCAATCAGAATCAAAAATGATGCATGTATCGGCTGCAGTTAGGTTGATGCCCAAACCACCAGCCCGGGTACACAGGAGGAAGACGAATCGATCTGAATCAGGTTTACTAAATCGATCGATGGCTGCTTGCCGAAGATTTCCTCTGACTCTACCATCAATTCGCTCATATAAGTATCTATTTAAATGAAAAGCAGTGAGTTTAAATGTTGAGTACAGTGGAAATGAAGATAAAGTCGATCAATGGCAAAGTCAGCTTCTCTGTGCCGCACTACATCTGGTATAAAATTAAAAAGCAACAGCATCATAAATATTCTCTACATTTGAAACTCATGGTAACATAAAAGATATAAATGCCTGCATTCCTAGATGCACATTAAAAATTGCTAAAAATCACATTTTGGAACCTGGGGACGGTACCTCAAGGCTAGAGCACTTGCACACTGATTTGTGCGACAGAACAGAAACACTGATTTGATTTACACTGCTGCAAAAACAAACACAATAGGAAATCTGAAACATAATGAAACACCACTCAGACACCTAGGCTGCTGATGTCACTTAATGAAAGCGTTGACAGGACTCCTCATGCAGCTGTGAGTGTCCCCCATGAAATCTTCTCAATTACTACAGCAGTGTCTGCAAGGACGAGCTGGAATGTTGTACAGGTCTCTAGAGTCCTGATGCAAAGCAACAATTTAAAATGTCTTTTATTCTTTCCTGTTTACCACTCAACTTTTTTGTTTGTCTGCTTTTACTTTTTGAGACAGGGTTTCTCTGTGTGGCTCTGATGTTCTGGAACCAGACTGGTCTTGCATTCAGAGATCTGCTTGCCTCTGCTGGTCAAGTGCTGGGATTAAAGGCGTGCACCACCACTGCCTGGCCAGCATTCAACTTTTTAATGGCAAGACATATGCATATCATTTCAGAGGCTGTCACAGGGACTTAAATGGTATTTATTTCCTATACTTCCTTTCTTTCTACACATGTTCTAGTGTTTCAGCATAAATCAGAGTATAACTTCTAGTGTTACTCATAATGCAAAAACAAAACAAACAAAACCCTGAGAATTTTCTATAAAATCCACCATTTGAAAACTGCATAGATTTATCTCCTCAAAAGTTCTTTATACAAGGCAATCAAGAAAATGAAGAGATGCTCCCCCTCTCTGCCCCCAGTTAACAGCTCTGGCTGCTTTTTGAGAAGACCCAGGTCTGATTCTCAGCACCTCTCCAGCAGCAGGTAGCTCACAGGTGCCTCTAATCTCAGGGCCACGTACATGACTCCCTCTGGCCTTCTTGGGTGCCTGCACACATGTGGTGCACATAAACTCATACACAGATGGATATGCATGAATTATAAATATTAAAAAGAAAATGTTAGAGTTTTTAAAGGCAATATTGTGATTTAATAATCTTATGTGGTAAACTTGAGAGCAGTACATATTTTAGTATGAGTTCATTTAAGTGGAAATACTGCCCAGAAATGCAAGACCTCAAATTCAAACCACAGTACTGCAAGGAGAAAACAAAGTCACAATGGACCCTGGAAGGTTTTGTTCAGTTGGGAAATGTGCATGCAAGGACCTGAGTTTCAATCCCCAGGATCTGTGTAAAAGAGAGAGCTGGGAACAGTGCCATGTGCTGGGAGGAGGAGACCGGAGGATCATTGGGGCTAACAAGCTAAGTATTCTAGACAATCAGTGAGGTACCCCCCCCACACACATATATCATAAACATAATACACACAGTACACAAAGTTACTAGCAATAACAATAAACTACATAATCATATAATACCAACTAATATGAACTTTTACTTAAGTAAAGTGATAAAAATTTTTCATATTAAAATCAACAGTTGAAGCCAGGTGGTCGTAGCACATGCCATTAATCCTAGCCCTCCAGAGGCAGGTAGATTTCTGAGTTTGAGGTCAGCCTGGTCTACAGAGTGAATTTCAGGACAGCCAGGCCTACACAGGATCCTTGTCTCAAAACAAACAAATAAACAAAAAATGAAGAACAACCAAAAAAATAAAAAAAATCAACAGCTAAAATGTCTGATTTCCTTTTATAATATACTCATATGAAATTGAATCTCTAATATTCTCACAGAATAGCCTATGTATGCTATATTTGTTTTCATAAATACTGATTAAGTTAAATTCAATGTGTATATTGTCATGAACTAAAAGCTGAAACAGAATAACAAATACATATTAAGCAAACCAGAAAAGATTAAAGTATAAGCAAGTTTTCATTATTTCAATGAAATAAAACAGAAACAAAAACATTATCCCCAAAGTTTATGAACTAGGTAAACCACACAGTACGCTTTTGTACCTTTTATGGATAAGATAGTCTTCCAGGATGTCAAGGCAGCGGACCATCTGAGAGAAAATAAGCACTTTATGGCCTCCTGCTTTCATTCTGGGAAGTAACTTATCGATGAGGACCAGTTTACCAGCAGATTGGATCATTGCTTGCAGATGAAAATCAGAGGCAGATGGATTGTATGTATCTCTAAATTCTCCAAGGATTTTCTCCTCAGCACCTGTTCAAGAAGGAAGCCATGAAAAGAGCAATACAAACTGCCTGGCAGTTTCCAGCCACTGTAGGTCAAATCAGAACTGGGACTCTTCTGGACTTGTGCAAAGCACAACTTCCACTGCAACTGTTTTGCTTTTATTAGAATTATTTAAGTTTGTATCTAACCCTCCACTGACACAACACTGTTAATTTTCACGAAGATATAGATAATGTCTTAAGCGGCTTTTAAAGTGTTTATGTAGATGTGTGTCTGCTAATGAGTGCTTCTGGGAAGGAATAACAGAACTACAGGTCTGCAGGGCACGGGGACTCATGGAAAGCTGAAGGAGGAAGATGGCTGGGAGTCTGTTCCCAGCCAGGCACTACCACGAAGTCCTTACAATGTCCTCCTATCTAACCCCAAATCACCCCAAACCCTAACAAAAGAAACAAGAAAACCCCACAAAACCACAATAAAAAAAATCAATTGTGGCTCTAAAGCAAAGAAATAATACATATACCTTGAAACATGCATGTATTTTTAAACAAATGGTAAATATTTTTTTTAAAAAAATCTTAATTTTGGGTATAACCAGAGGATGATTATAATTGATCTAGATGTGAATGTTAGCCACTAAAATAAGGAAACAGGAAAATATCACAAAGGAAGCCCTGTTAAGTCCTTGTCACACTTCCTTCCGTGACTCTAGACAAGAATCAAGGAGCTTTCTTTGTTCTTTCCCCAACCTTTCTAGCCACAGCAGTATAAGGATTCCACAACGTTGTCAGTTATCCAGGATAAATGAACAAACTCAAACATGTACAAAGGGAACACTGGTAGAGAACCTAACAAGACCGTGCAAAGCATCATTAGGACAAAATCCGAAACACTAACTAGAATATGTAGACTGGAAAGAAACCAGGAAAACATTGTAAATGCAGACATTAAAGATATGTTTGTCTTTATCACCACTGATCGGAGGATTCTCCAAGACAGACTGAATTGGACACTTAACCTAGTGACTTGGTATGTGCAAAGTGGACTGCCTCTGACGCTGAGATGCTCGTAAGCCCTCAGAACATCCTAAGAAAGTAACACTGGGAGCTGCAAACGAAGGAACTTTGCTTTTGTTGATGACTGTTGGAAAGGGAGATGTCTGTGGTGATTCCTTTTAGCTACCTTTGATAAGATATGGATGATTGCAGCATTTCCTGAGCTCCATCATGGTATTGACCAAGTTAGGTACATTAGTTTGTCCAGCTCCTTTGGATAAAAATGAGAAGTTCTTCTCTAAAATAGCCCTATAGTATTTCTTCTGAATGTTGGTAAGCTCTACTTCAATAATAGTCTCTTCCTTGGGTGCCAATTTCTTCTCGACATCTTCTTTTAATCGTCTCAGCATCATTGGTTTAAGGATAGCCTGAAGTTTCTGTACCTGAGTAAGCATGAGAGAAATATCACATATGCATCTAACTATCAGAGAAAGTACAATAAGAGATTTGTATTTATTTACAAAAACAATAGAGCACCTGTTCCTCTGTTTTCAGATCTCCAAACTCTTGCATGAATGTTGATTCAGATGGAAACCTTAAGGGTTCAAGAAAGTGAAGAAGGCTAAACAGTTCCTCGACTGTATTCTGGAGAGGAGTGCCAGTCAACAGCACCTTGTGTTCCTACAGAAAACAAGAGCAACCAAGTAAACGCCTTGGGATTCAAGTGAAATGGAAGCTGACACAGGTTATCCCAAGTTGACTGCAATACAAGTAAGCAGTTTCTGACCCTACTAGCCACAAGTTGATTAAAATGTAACAATAGTCTCATGATATTCAGCAGTGTATTATTCAGTAAATCAAAATTTTTTTATCAATCTTGCAACTTACCACTGTCTGTTATTATTATTAATTTTTTACTTATTTGTGGTTGTGAAAGTTCTAAATATTTGAAGAACCATATTTTAAGTGTTTCAAAGAACAAAACAGTTATCTGTCTCTTTGAATTCAATCATCAGTGTGGAAACTGGTAAATCAAAGGAAGTTCATTTTTGAAAACTTAGATACTGATATTCAGTTCTTCACAGAAAAGCAAACTGTTGAGTCGCTGAGGCTCTATGCTCTAAATAAGTAAATGGATGACTATACTTCTGATCATAGAACTCCATCAAAATTTAAGAGAAAATAAGAATTTTAATAACATACTAAAATGTGATTTGATAACAATTCCCAAAATATATTTTCATATCTCCATATATCTATCTGATAAGAGTTGGTCTCAAAAGACAGACAAATAAATGTTAATATTGGAGTGAGGAGTTGAATCAGGGTCCACATACATAAGGGAAAAGAGACTCTAGTTTTTATTGGGTATCATTACGCTGATTTGCTCTAGTATTTTTTATTTATTTATTTATTTATTTATTTATTTATTTATTTAAGACAGGATTTCTCTGTGTAGCCCTGGCTGTCCTGGAGTTCACTCTGTAAACCAGGCTGTCCTTGAACCCAGAAATCCACCTGCCTGTTTTTTTGTTCTTTTTCTTTTTTTTTCTGATTTGCTCTAGTATTGATGCACTAATTATGTGACAGTAATTTTAAAAACAGGTTACAAACATTTGCATTTAAAGAAGCAAACATGCAAATAGTAATATGATCTTAAGAACCTTTACTATTATTTAGAGCAAACACCATGAACATATAGAATTGAGTTTTTAGGTTAGGGAGATGGCTCAGGGAGTGAAGGTGTTTGAAGCCTAGCTGGACAGCCTGAGTTCAGTCCCTAGAATTCACATGATGGAAGGAGAGAACTAACACGTGCGGGTTGTCCTCTGATTCTATGTCATGGAGAAAGATAGGCTCAGTTTCCTACCATAGATGACGTCAGAAGTTTGGTGAAATGGTTTCCTTTTAAATTATTTCCTTTATTTTTTGAGATGACGTAATAACCAACCATTTCCCCATTCCTTTTCCTCTCTCCGAATCTTCCCATGTCCCTCCATGCTCTTCTTCAAATCCATGGCCAATTTTTTTCATTATACAATTTGCTCACTCTATATGATGCTACTCGTATGCATGTTTTCTGGGCTGACCACTTGGTACAGGAGAACCAATTGCTGCGCTCCTCCCTGCGGAAGACCATTTCTCCCACCCTCACCATTCTTTAGTTGTCTGTAATTATTCATGTATGGTTGAGGCCTGGGGTCTGCTTTAACATGCCTATTGTTGTTCTTGTTCAGCTCACATTTAGGCAGTCATGTTGGTATGGCTGTTCAGGGGTAGCTTCTCAGGTTACTAGGAGATGCAAAGTAAAGCACACCCCCGGTTCCTCTGGCCCTTACAATTTCCCAACCCCTCTTCTACACTGATCACTGAGCCTCAGATTCATGAGGACTACTGTAGATGTATGTCTGTTGGGGCTCCACAACTCTGCGTTTTGATATGGTTTTCTGTAAAGGACTCCATCTGTTGCAAAGAGATGTTTCTTTGATGTAGCATGAGAAATGGCTTTTTAATAAAGAAATTTAAGGTTTAAAAATCGTGGCCTTATTTTCTTTTCAATGGTTCATATCTACAGGTTTCGTCTTTTGACTTTTATTTTATGTGTGTGGGTATTTGCCTGAATGTGTATGTGCACTAAATGCAGCACTACAGAGGCTACAACAGGAGGCAGGATGCCCGAGCTAGGGTTGGTGATGGCTGTGCGCCCATGTGGACGCTGTTAACTGAGCAGGCTCCTCTGCAAGAGCAACAAGAGCTCTTACCTGTTGAACCATCTCTCCAGGCCCCCTTCTTTTAATTTTATAAATAATTAAACCTGATCTTAAGAGAGTGGTATAGCTTTACCACAAACACTAATTAAGGCCAAATAAGCAAAATATCTCAATTAGCAAGATAAAATTTAAAATACCAGTTCTATAAAAAATTAAAACAATGCTTTAGCATTAGTTTTGAATCTCCATGTCCTTTACTACCTAGTTAGGAAACTAAGACAAAATGACACTTTACTTACCAGATTCATGAGTTTCAAACCCTCCAGGAGTTTACAATTTTTATTTTTTAACCTGTGTGCTTCATCAATAATCACGCATCGCCATTCAATTGCATTAAGTTCTCCACAGCCCCCAAGAATCATTTCAAAGGTAGTGATGATGGCTTGGAATCGGTACGCCCCTCGGATGATGCGCCCCTAGGAGTCACCAAACACAGTGTGCAGGGAGAAGGCCTTAATTCCACCTTTTGTTACAGCATAAAAGTAGATGTGTTATAAGCCATTTCTCACTGATATTTTTACATACCCAGACACTTAAAAATTCATTATTAGAAATATATCATATAGCTGTTCAATAACACTGCCAAAAAAAAAATCATCCCCCTGAGGCAGGCAGGAGGAGAGCTTGGTTGGTAGAGAGCTTTTTCTGTAAGCTTCAGAAAGAACCTCAGTTCAATTCCTAACAGCCCCATAAAAGGCCAACTCAGTGTGGTTTCATCAGGCAGGTGGAGTCAGGAGGGGGCCTGGGACAGAAGACCAAGCAGTCCAGCCTAAGTGAGCTCCAGGACAAAGACAAACCTTATTTATCTTCAAAGATGAATGGAGTTGATGAGGATGAAACCCAAGGTGTCTCCCCTCCTGCCCCGACCCATACCCACCACGTACAGATAGATAGACAGACAGACAGAGACAGACAGACAGACAGACACACACACACACACAGAGCATTACTACATATGGGTATTATTTAAACACAAGTAATTGTATCCTAGTAAAATGTCTCAAGAAAAGAATTGAGGCCAGGAGTGGTGGTAGACATCTTTAACCCCAACACCAAGAAGATAGAAGCAGGCAGATCTTTGTGGGTTAGAAGAAATACAAGTCTGCATAATGAGTTCCAGACCATGCAGGGCTGCATAGTATGACTGTTTCAGGGGTAAAAGGGGGTGAGGAGAGAATAAGCCAATTTTAAATATGATCATTATAAAATCTGGCCAAGAAGATTTTAGTACCAATGTTTAGTATTAATATCTATGAATTCATATTTACAAAAGTAAATAATGAGTATCATAATAGCCATGTAAATAATTTATCCAGAGAATAGTTATTGAGTATCTATGTGCTGGTCTTGTTCTAGTTGCTGGAAGTATAAAGGGAAGCAAAACAAACTGAAGTATTATCCAAGTGGAACCTAGACGCTCACACTCCTACAATAGGACACCACTAGTAAGAAAGCAATGAGCCCAGTGACATCACTGCAGTCTCCCAAAGGACGATGGGCAGAGTGTGCCTGCGAGGTGATTTATAAGCAAAGACCTGTGCTGACATCTATATATCTGGAAGAATACGTCCCAGGCAAAAGTAACCAGCACAAGGGGCCGAAGGGATGTTTGATAGAATGCAGATGGCATCAAGGACAGAGTGGCTGCAATCAGTGAAGAAGGTTGAGGGAGTAGGGCAGATGCCAAAGCATCTGGAAACTGACAGTAAGATCTTATATCAAGAAGCTAGTTAGGGGACAGGATAAGGTCAAGAATGTGTGGCTGCTCAAGTGAAGATGGTTTCTAAATGCCAAGGACAGGGTCAATAAGAACCATCAACAGTGCTGTCACATGTGGCCAAGTCTGAGGGAGATCTTGATGACAGCAGCAACAGGCTTCTGAAGTTACAGATGTAGACTGAGACATGGAGAAGACTCAAACTTTACTCAAGAGCAGTGGTTCTTAACCTGTGGGTTGTAACACGGGTCACATATCAGATATCTTGCATATTAGCCATTTACAATTCATAACAGTCGCAAAATGACAATTATGAAGAAACAACGAAATTATTTTATGGTTGGGGTCACAGCACGAGGAACTGTTTGGAAGGTTGGGAACCTCTGCTCTAGAGCTCTGGCTTGAACAACTGCATTGTTGAGCTGCCGTTCACTAATAGTAGAAAGCTAATGATTGCTGTCCTGTTAATGTTAAGACTGAGATAACTAGAGATGTTAACTAGGCATTTTACAGGGCTCTGAAATTTAAGAAAGAATTTGGAGTTGATATGGTTTTAGGGAGTTTCTGAGAGCATGTAAGTAATTTAAGGTTATGCTTCTGAGTGAAAGAGGATGAGAGGGAGAGGAGGCTGGACATCTATAGAGGAAGTTTAGAGGAAGGGGTGAGATAAAGTAGCACCGAGTTTAAGAAGCTAATAACCCTAAGTGCAAGTGAGACACAAACTCTTAGGTATTAAAAGATGGAAAGGTAAAGAAGAATTGTGTCTTTGGATTATTTTTAGATTATCTCACATTGTCTTTACACTGTCCACTGAGCTAGACAGCAGCTCTAGTAGAACATTAGTACCATGGGTACACATTAAAAACTCATGGCATTTCAAGGCTTTGCAGACAGGATTTCTATTATAACCAGGGCTCTTGGGTCTGATTAATAATAGTTTTGCTCTGCTCTTTTACTGTGATCTACATAAATTTCGTTATGACCCTTTTCACTCAAGTTCAAAATTAATTCAATAAAATCTATTTTACAAGGTCAAGATTATAAAGATTAAGTAAAAGAATATATGCAAATTGTTTAAAAGTTATTGTTTATGGATATTATTTCTTTATGGTACTCTTTGCTGAGTAAAAATATAGCAAGGTTTGCTACTACTATAATTCTTAAGCTATTAGATAAATTGAAAACACAGAAGGAAGTATCCAACTGATTAAAATACATTTGTAAGACTTAACTTTAAAAATTGTATCTGTATTTACTATATAGTACAGATATATTTTGTTCATTTTGAGTCATTTTGAAATTAAAAATCTCTAGCTAAGATGTTAGAAACTTTAACATTACTCATAAAATATAATATTTAATATATAACCTTCAGTTTATTATGTATCATGAATCTCTTGGCTTTGGACTATCATTTATACTAAACTATTATATTACACTAAAGTTAGATTAAAAAAAAACTATTAAGGTCTCATAATTTTGGTTGAGTTTTCTATAAACAGTGAATTCAGATGCTTGACATGGGAGTACATGGCTGCAATCCCAGTCCTTGGATGCTAAAGTGGGAAGAGTTCCATGAGATTAATGACAGCCTGGGCTACACAGAAAGACTTCTATCTTTAAAAAAAAGTTACATAATTATCTTTATGATACCATAGGGCTTTACAAATCTGTAAATGTTTGATAAGCAGCAATATATAGGGAATCACACTAGAATTCAAGGCGCCATATGACCGTAGAAGTGCAAAGGTGGTGTCTTTCTCTATGGTGGAGAACTGGATGGTGGTGCATAAGCTCAATTTCATACACAGGCAAAGTTGTCAGTTTTGGAAACAGAAGGGAAAGTGATGTTACACAACCAGACATGGCTGCACACTTATTCTCAGCAGGAAATACAACAGGAAATCAATTACAGTCGGAAACAAGAGCTCAAGGCTATGCCCACGGTCTTACTTTGAGTTCTGCTGTCATCAGAAGGCTATACTGCATACTGTTTTTGTTTTTGTTTTTTTTAGGACAAAGCAATAAATGAAAGAAAGGATATTTAGGAGCTACTGAGATAGCCAGCCAGACAATAAACCTGATGCAATTTAACAGTGTAATGCTGCCTGGATTGTGCTGACTGATTTTGCTTTTATTTCTGAATAAAGACTTCTTTATCAGAAAAATCATATTAACATTCAAGACTACAACTTGGAATCTTATGTTTTTCCGGTTTGTTCTCCCTGTGTCTGTGTCTCTCTGTGTCTCTGTATCTCTGATGGAATAATGAGGTAATCTTGCTATGCGGAGGCTTTACTGTGGATTTCTACCCCTGACAGCCCACAAAACAAGTAAAAAGAGAAACAACACTAACATCAAAATACACTGAACATGTAAGAGAGCCTTAGGTTCACTTCAGTATGCATTTATTTTCTTCCTAGTCACTGAAGAGTCAGTGTTGAAAGAGGATAGATAGTGCAGGAACAAGAGGGTGCAAAGACAATTATATCAAGAAATAATGGGTATTTAAGAGGATCTAAAGAAATAAAAATAAATTATTTTAGTTAGAAAAATATAGACTATACTGAACTTACACATTTTTATAAATCAATATTCTGTGCTATAGTAAACTAGAAATATTAAACTGGCTCTAGTCACTGCTTTTCAACTACTAAATCTTATCACAATATAAATACAAATGAACTTCAAGTATGTAATTAAAATCTGTATCAAAATTGCAAATTGTTGATATGTAATACAATTGCATTCAGTCACATTCTTTTAAAAAAGGAAACAAAATCAGTAATAGCACACCTGAGAATCCCTGAAGTACATTTCATATTGCTGTATCATCTGTCTGCTAATCAGGCTCCCGTGATAAACGACAACATTAATATCAGTCCATGTACGGAATTCTCTTTCCCAGTTTGCAATGGTAGAAAGCGGTGCGATTATCAGGAAAGGTCCTCTTATACCAGTCAGAAGGATTTCGTAGAGGAATGTAATCGACTGAATGGTTTTGCCAAGACCCATTTCATCTGCTAAAATGCAGTTTCGTCTGAAATAAATAAATATATTATCCATGCATACATACATCAGGTTTTTCAGAATACTGTTGTTTTAAAAGATAAATATTCATAAATAAGCAAAGATCCAATGAAAATACTTGCCTTTATAAAAACATAAAAGGTTGTTGAAATGCAGAGTAAGTTCAAATTATAACTTTACTATAATCTGGTAAAGGAACACTAAAGATTTTTATATCTTCAAATGAAGATACTGCCTAGTAAGTGTCTGATTTTAACAGTGAAAAGGCAAAAGTAAGGAATGCTAAGTAATCAGGAAGCATTTATTAAATACCTTCCATTAGCTCAGGACAGTATAAGATGGGATACAAAAGAAACAGAGCATGCTCTCTGCCTTCCAGGGGCTGTGTCTATTAGAGAAGCAGACGTGCAAACACAAAAATAAGTAGTCATGCAATGTGCCAGTGTGGCATTCACCTGTGGCTTTGTATTAGAAGAGCCTACAGAACTTGAAGAACAAACAAACAGGAAACAAAATTACCAGATATTAGGTCTTTGCTCCATACATTCTGATCTAGTGTATATGGAAAAAGATCTAAGATATTATATTTTTAAAAATCAGTTCTACAGATGATTTTGTTATGTGTCTAGTGAAGAAAGAACAGAGTAAATGTTCTTATGGAAAACCAGAAGAATATAATAATAAATAATAAACTGAAGGCTTCAGGTCAATACACACACACATACACACACACACACACACACACACACACACACACAAATGAACTAGGGGTCCAAAAGTTGCTTAAAGGAAAGAAGGGAAGAGAGATCAGTGAGGTAAGTCAGAGATTAGACATCATTCTATTACACAAAGTCAGGTACTAAAAATCATATAAAAATACAATGAGATTAGCTCGGCATTTTACGTTTTACTTCAGTGCTATGACAGAAAGCAAAGAGTGCACGACTAGAAGTTTGGGCACTAACTGGAAAGGTACAGTTACAGGGGAGAAAGGTCAAGCACTAAAGTTGTTAAGAGAGCAGAGCATGCAGAGTTACAAGGACTTGCCCTGGTCACCAAGCACATGGATGGGGTAACAGCCAGACCTTAGTTTGGCTGAGTAAATGAATTGTGTTATTAACCATATGGGAAATGTTGGGGGGAAAAAGGTTGATATGTTAAAAATAGAAAGTACAGTTCTTTTTAAATCTTTGATGTATCTAAAGAAACTTTTGAATCACATATTCAGGCAGCTAAAGACAAAAATAAATATGGAACCATAATTCAAGGGTTTAAGAATAAAGTTATGGAGACGTAAAAATATTGGCTAGTTTAGATGTTTAAATGAAGAGTGAGCAGGTTGCTGAGATGGTCAAGGAGAAAAAGTACAGAATCTAGTAAATGAATTAAAGATAAAACCTAGGGCAAGAGATAAAAGAAACAGCTAAAATATAGAAGAATAAGAACCAGAAAATAGTTGAAAGTCATCATCACAGAGATGCTAAAGATTTTGGAGAGAGTCACCCTAGAGAAGGTGTTGGGAATAAGAATGGAAAGAAAGTTTAAAGGAAGAAATAGCAATTTGTATATATTCAATGCAGGAGAGATGAATTGAATGCTGAGAATATTCCATGAAGGCTAAGAATATTCCATTAACCGGGAACTAAGAACTTCAGAAAAGTAAGAGAAACAAAGTCCAAAGCTGGATTTAGAGATGCATGCCTGTAATCCTGATGAGACTAACACAAAGGGACTGCCATGAGTTTGAGGCTAGGCTGGTATACACAGTAAGTTCTATACCAAGATAGCGAACATTTACACAGAAATCTCTATACACAGAGAGCGAACATACAACAGAAATCTAGACTACAACAAATTGAAAAGAAAATAGGGATCGGGAGGGAAAGGGGAGCTCAAGTTTTGCAGAGAAGTTACAAAGGGGGCCTGAGGAAGTTAGAAGGAAAAGCAGAGTCAAAAGACTTACACTTTTCTATTGCACTTTTATAAATAAATACCCAAATTGTTCACAGATTTAGATAGACCAAGAAGTCTTTGAGCCCCGCCTGAAGGTTTAAGAGAGGAGAGCTGACCCAAAACTGGACACAGACAGTAGAGTTGAACGTGGTTGTGACAGGAGGTTAGTGCTATGAGTCTGGAGAAGTGTTAGAGGAGCAGGCATGAAGGCGGGCACGCATTTGCCACTGTCTCTGGTTTCTTTATGAAGCAGTCAGACAAAGAGACCTGGACAGAGTTATGTAAGGGTGAGAGGAAAATGGGGAAAATGTAAACCTGGTAATACAAAAAGTGCAAAAGGCACTAATGAGAGAAGACAATTTCTAAAGTGTATTATTCTTTTACCTGGATGATTCCCTTGAAAGAAACAATGATTAACACATAAATCATAAGTCAGAGAGCATGGCGTGGCTAGCAGGCCATTCTCACTCCTCCTGATTAAGCTGCATAACTCAGCATAACTAAGTATAAGAACTCAGAAGAGTGATAAGAGAATTCAAACAGCAAAAAGATGCATTTTCAAAATGAGTGCCACTAAGTTCTTGCCATTGTGTCGAGTAGCATTGCTTTAGTGTTTTACTCACTACTGTACTTACACTTCATCCTCACTTACAGCACCACCGTTCAACTCCTGGGAAATTATCTACCTCAATAAATTACTTGAGATATGTTGTATAAGGCATTTTGAACGACTTAGAAAATAAACAATAGCCAAGGGAAATTACTGTTATATTCCCATAATTTTATGTTCAATTAATGATCTGCTTATAGTCTATGTCATTTGATATTTACATTAAATTTTAACATTCTACCTAATTTCTACAGGTGTTAACATACAGCTCAACAGATATAATTCTTGACATAAATTGCCTATTGAAAAGCTAAAACGCTGTGAGTATTTTGGGACTATAAGAAAGTTATTTCAAATTTAACTATTAATTACAAACATGTGAGTGATAGATACTTATAGGAAGCAAAGGTAAAACTGGCATCCAAAATTATAGTTCACATTATTTTCTGGGGTATCATTGTTTTAAATAATAAAGACTTCCTGGCATGAACAGTATAGCAATGTAAGTACCAATTTTTATTAACATATTTTGGAATATACAAAAAGAGACTACAGTAAAATCTTTTCTTACAATATATTACATACCTATTATACCAATTGAACAAGAGCCAGTTGAGTCCTTCCAGTTGATATTCCCTGAGTTGATTGCCATTTTTATATTCCCTGGATTGATCTATTTTCTTCCAAATATTAGAGGGAGGACGATCCTTTGTGAATAAAAATAAAATGAAAGATGCATTTCAGATGCTTATCTTCCATACAACTAAGTCATGACAAGCAACCTTGCTTCTAAAAGAACCGAGAACTGATGCACACAGCATGTGATGAAATTTTACCTAATATTTAAAAATCAAGTTAATTCTGCTTAAACTCCTCCAGAGAATGTAATAGTAAGACTCACAATCCAACTCATTCTGTGAAACCCTGATGCTAAAACCGGGTGCTATGACATGAAAAGGAACCATACTCCGATACTCTTCATGAACAGGTATTTAAATTTTCTTAGCAGAATTTTCACTACATGAACAAAGTTTTAGAAGGGACACATTATAAGTAGGGTTTTTACATGGAATAGTCACTCAGGCTTAAAGTTTTAAATAAAACAGATTAAAAAGAACAAAAGGAAATAAAGAGAATTTTAGTAGATATAGAACAAGGCAGCTGAAAAAAAGCAAATGTTCTTTGGTAACAAAAACTCTTGTCGACACTGTACTGTGGGCTCAAGTGCAAATCACCAAGCAAGGAAAGAAAATGTCATCCAGATGGAAATTACAGAATGCTGACTAGCTGGCCTACAGACAGTTCTGTGGCTGCTTCCAACGCCTAGGAAAGTCAGGCAGGGGCTCCCTCACAAGGCTGCATTGCCAAGCTGTGCACCTAGAACCTCAGTTACCACGTGTGTGAGCAGAGTGAGGAAGAATGCAGACTGCAGGAGAATAATATATAGGGCTCCTGAGTAGGCTTAGATTTTCACAATAAAGGCAATGGAAACAATATTACAGTCTTAGCTCCTCTATTTACAATATGGAAATAGCACAGATAATCTAAGGAATCCACACAATAAAAACATTTAAGTTAAGAGGAAATAAAACTAGTATGGGAACAGATGAACTGTCTATTTATGAGTGATAACTTGCCTAGAGAAAAAATAGGCTTGGTTTGAATTTTTCATTTCATGGAGAATTAGGAATGTTAGAGAAGGAATTGAGAGTAAAATTTATATGAATGATCTGAAAGAGACAACAGGAGACAAACTCAGACAGGGAGAACTGGGAGGTTTGTTTCATTTTGTTTTGTTTTTCAAGACAGGGTTTCTCTGTGTGGCCATGCCTATTCGGGAAGTCACTCTATAGACCAGGCTATCCCTGAATTCAGAGATCTACTTGCCTCTGCCTCTCAAATGCTGAGACTAAAGGTGCCACCACCACCCAGCCAGGGTGAATTGTTAACTGGAACATCTTGGTGAGAACAGAATTTAAAAAGAGATACTTAATGAAATCTTAAGTGTACATTTACTCAAATAAATGACATTTCTAATCTCTCAAAAACTATGCAAGGACTTAATATTTAGTAAAGCATTATATATAATAGAAAAAACCCAAGACTATGTTTCAATAGAGAAAAGCTAAATTAGTTACAGGGGATACTATGTAGCAATTTAAAAGAATACTGTATCAGTTGTACACCAAGGACTATATTAACTTAAATATGCCACAAACACAAAGACTGAAGATAACATTAAACCTGCTAAATTCAAAGTGCTAAGATCTTAAGAGTTGTCTACGAAGGCTCTCACCAAGTGTCTTGTGTCAGGTCGGGAAGCCTGCAGCTGTTCAAACTCTTCAATTTTTGCAAGATCGACATCTTCTTTTAATTCCCAGGTGCTATCTTCATATGGCAGTGAGCACCACTTTACCAAGTAGTAAATAACAGACTAAAAAAGAAATTGTTTTTCATTTTGCCACTTGGAAAGAAGTAAATAGTTTAATTAGAAAATGTTTATAAAATAACTTGAAAAATAAAAACAAATGAACCATTCTTTAAAAAGATTTTATGTGTATGTTTGGGTGCCTGCATGTGCATATGTGTACCATGTGCATGCCAGGTGCCTCCAGGTGACGGAAGAGGTGCAGGTGCTGCGACACTGGAGTTAGGCAGTACTGAGGCACCACATGCACTGGGAACTGACCCTAGTCTTCTAAAATGAGGTGTAGGCCTTAGATTTTGGGTTTTTTTCTTACAAGTGTAGTAGATTTGAATATTTAGAAATTTTAAGGCATTTCTTAGAAAAACTGTATTTTCTCCCTATAGCTTGAGCTACAGGTGTTGGCGGCTGCTGTGTGGGTGCTGGGGCCTGAACCAGGGTCCACTCACTACAAGAGCATCCAGTGCTCTTATCTAGTAGCCTTATCTCCAGGCCTTAGAACCATTTCTCCCCAATTTTTATTTATTTTAATGTACATTTTTTATCCGCAGAATGTCTGTGTACCATGTGTGTGCCTAGTGCCCTTGGCAGCCAGAAGATGTTACAGACAGTAGGAACCACAGCTGCCAAGTAGGTGCTGGGAATTGAACTCCATCCCCTTAGAGACTAATTTTACTAAGTAATTACCTCACCAGTATCCTTATCTTCACAAAAAGAAACTTCCAATATTCTGTCTACTTCAACGTAGTCAGGGTTAAAGGGTTCTTCTTCCATCTAAAATTAAAAAGCAAATTTCATGGTATCTTATCTGACAAAAAAATGGAAAGATAAATAAAAGCAAATACATCTGTTTAACTGCAATTACATTTACAATACACAGAATTCTTCCAATTTAATTTCCAAATGCTATAAAGGATATTATGAACCACCATGTTGTAAGTAATACAAGCAAACTAATAGGACTTAAAATACTGTATTCCTGATATGTAACCTACTCTAGCAGATTTATTTAAAGCTCTAAACGAAGCTTGTGCATCTTTCCTTTGCAACTCTGTATAGTAGTAGGACATGAAGACCACTGACTCCACATGCTGTCTCCCATGTATTACCTTCACGCATGGTCTTGTCTTAATATGCACTTGTCTAACTGAACACCAACTACTTACAGGGCTACTTCATACTCAGATGACTTGCTTTCTCTTCCACCTCTGAGTTTCCTACCTTCTTTAACTGGATAAATGGAAACACCTCGCTCTCTGCTCCACACCCAGTTACCAAAACAGAAGCGATGTAAGATTTCATTTTTTTCCTTCACCCTGTGATAGCTAATGCATTAGCAATTTGGAACCAGGCATAGTGGTGCATGCCTTTTATCCTATCCCTTGGGGGTGGGGAAAGGTAGATGGATCTGTCAGTTCAAGGCAAGCTTGGTTCAGTTAGAGAGTTCCAGGACAGCCAGTACTACACAGAGAAACCCCATCTCAATATACCAAAATAGGGGGCTGGAGAGATGGCTCAGAGGCTGAGGGCACTGCCTGATCTTCCAGAGGAATAGGTTCAATTCCCAGCAACCACCTGACTGCTCACAACTGTCTTCAGTTCTAGGAGATCTAACTCCCTCACACAGTCATACATACAGGAAAACACCAATGCCCATTAAATAAATAAATGAATAAATAAATAAATATTAAAAATCAATCAATAAATCAGCAATTTGTACATTCTGTGTGAGACTGCATCTGTGTGTGTGCACACAAGTACATGTGTAATGTACAAAACTGATTTTTACTATATTTTACGAGTTCAAACTCATGATCTTCTTAAAACAACAGGTATTACTATTACATGCCAATATGCTGGGGCTTGTATAAATTCTGTCTATGCGTATGTGGTGTGAGAGATAAAACTCAGGGCCTTTGACATGCAGTACACATACTCTACCACTGAACTGTATGCAGTTCCGTCAGTCTCTCCTTTTGCTTTTTATTTTATTTTTTTTTTTTTGGAGACAGGGTTTCTCTGCGTAGCCCTAATTGTCCTGGAACTTTCTCTGTAGACCAAGCTGGCCTCAGACTCAGAGATCACCCTGTCTCTGCTTCCCGAGTGCTGGGACTAAAGGTAAGCACCACCATCACATGGGTATAGTCTCTCCTTTAAAAGCTAATTCAAAGTGGGACCTTCTTTCTCATTCTTATGGTGTCACATACATGAATTCTTTAAAGATTTATTGATGTTCCTTTGTATGTCTGAGTCTTTTGTCTGCATATATTTATTATATGTATATGCATGCCTGGTGCCTGCAAGTACAGAGGAGGGGGTCAGATCCCAGAAACTTGAGTTAAGGATAGTCGTGAAGTCATGGGTTTCAGGACCAAACCTGCATCTTCTGCAAGAACAACAAGTGTTCTTAATGGACGAAACCTCTCTCTAGCTCCTGAGGTGGACTGAAAACCACAGTCCCTTCTTCGGAGTCCCTGAACTACTGTCTTGATTTTTTAATTGTCCCCAATATACATAGTCTTTCTCAAGGACAAATTTCATAGATTGCCCCTTGCTTGAAATCCTTCCCTTATTCATCCTATTTGTGGATGAGGTCCATATTTGTTTTTGACAAGTAACAGAATTCTTCCTGTTCAAGAAGCATCATTTCCTAAAGTGTAACACAACTTTAACCCAGAGTTCATGCTCCAGAGGACAGCACAATATTTTCAGAGAACGTGAAGCACTCCATATTCTGCCACAGGTTCATAACTTTACCCTCAGCTTCTCTCTGCTGACTAGACTGCTGCTTTCTTTCACCTGCTTGAGCAATCCCTACAATCCTTGAAAGCCTGGCCTCCACCGTCAGCTGAGCTTTAATTGCCTTCCAGCCGTGTGCTGTATGCTATCTCTTAATTTAACACCAAACCACTCTTGATATTGGCTTTATCTGATAACAATATGCATAACCCAACATTGGTATTTTCAGAATGAAAAAAAGGAAAAGAAAAGGTGGTAACTATTTCTTGATGATCGATATATCCATTTGACATGATTCATGATGTTTACATATAATGAAAAATCAAATTGTGGATGCAAAGTACATGCAATCTTTGTCAAATGTAGTTCAATGATAAAAAGAAATTTCAGGGTTTAAAAGAAAAAAATCACATAGGTCTTACTTACGATACACCTGAGTAAGGTGAGAAAAAGTGTCTTTTGTGAAAACCGCAATGATACTCAAGTACTTATAAAACAGGTAGTCAGTGGAATTTCCAACTTGCACAAGTCAGAGACTCTGGAGGAACAGGAAGAACTCCCAGCATCTGAAGCAGTACATGTCTTCAGAGTAACCAACTGTTAGATAGTTTTAATGATTGCAAATAGGAGTGATATACCTGGGTGCCGTGGCTATCAAAAACTCCAGAACTCTTGAGGGTGAAGTCAAGACATGTGGGTGGCCTGCCTGGTCTACAAAGCAAGTGCCAAGTTAGCCAGGGCTACATAGGACAAATCTGACAGGTACCAGCTTTCACCAGTGATCAAGCCTTCTCCTGACCAGATAAAACATGGAACAAATAGCTCCCATCACAATGAATATGATCCGAGAAGAAGGAAAAGCAGCCATTCCCATGGCATTGATTTAGAAGTCAAGAATAACTGAGCGTGGTGGCACGCCTTTGATCCCAGCACTCAGGAGGCAGAGGCAGGCACATCTATGAGTTCAAGGCCAACCTGGTCTACAAAGTGAGTTCCAGGACAGCCAGGGCTACATAGAGAAACTGTCTTGAAACAAACAAACAAACAAAAAACAAAAAGAAAGATATGGAAAAAAAGTCCAAGATGGAAAAACAAACCCAAATTAAAGGAAACATAACAACTAAAAGTAACATGCAGCATTGAAATTTGAAAATTTCATGCAGCATGAAAATTGGGAAATTTCCGCTATAAAAATTCTGGTACAATGATTTCTGAAATACAAATACGGCCTATTGATAAAATAATAATTGTACTATGTTTATGTAAGAGACCAAGTACTATAAATATATTCAAATGTGTTAGAAAAAATTACATGTATGATATTTAAAAAGTTGAGACAATGGCTAGAATTAAAGTAAATAGGGTAAATTCAAAAAAACTAGTTAAAATGAATGTGACAAACTTGTGATATTTTAATAACTATCTTGTTCAACATAAAGTTTAAACTGAAACAAAGTTAAAAAAGAAAAAACCCACAGAACTACAAGGTAGTGGTGTGCAAAGGGGCAGGGTGACCACACCAAGTTCAAGGCTATCCTTGAAGTACTCATAAGCCAGTGAGTTATAAGTGAGCTCCAGGCTAGCTGGGGCAACATAGTAAAACCTGACCAAAAGTAAGCATATCGAAGAGACAGGAAAAATTAGAGAAGGACATGAAGCCATTCAGTGAGGCCTAGACCTGAAGAATGCTATACACTTACACCAAAGTTCATGACAAACATGGAATATGTTTCATATTCTAAAGATAATGCTTCCCACTTACTTGCTACTTCCATTACTTGAAGAACACACTGAAAAATACCTTGTGATATGACCAGATCCACATCAACTACAATCAACAAAACGCATGCTACTTCAAAGTTGTAAGCATTAATTGCCACTGAATTACCAGCACTTTTGTATTATCTTTTAAAAGACAGGCATTCACTAGAGAGTCATGGCTAGCCTGGAACTGTTATGGAGACCAGGCTGGCCACAACTCACAGAGATCTGTCACTGCGTCGTAAGATTAAACACATGCACCATTATGCCTTCCTATTAGAATTCTTATTTCCGGAGTTGTTGAGGTAATCAGGAAAGAGAAAAATACTGTATGATTTTATAAATTATAGGTACTCATCCTCTTTATGTTTTGAGCTCTTCAGGTGTTCTTATGTGTATACACGACAAGTGATCTTTCGGTTGCTATGCCAGATGTACATTGATGACTTCGCTTTAAGGCTTTACATTTTTACCTTGGTTAAATCAGTAGAGTGACCAGTTGATAACACTTATTATTAACTATTAACATTAGTAATGTAAAAACATAGTGTTTACTCTGTCGTTCTGAGACTAGAACTCAGGGTTTTGTGTATGCTATGCAAATATTGTACCACTGGAGCACATCCTTAAACTCCTGTAGCACCATCCTTGAAATCTCGTAAAGTTTTCTTCCTTACGTCTGCCAAAACATGTGCCCTCTGTGCCTGTCTCATCTTGAACCTCTTGATTTTCTGCTGGATCCTTTTATCTTTCAAGAGCTGCTGTTCCGTGGCCCATTCGCAGTGGAGATAAGAGCTAAAAGTTATAGGAAAATAAGACGTTAGAATGATATAGAAGCTATGTTTCTTCAAATGTATTTTTTAATTATAATAGCTAATATAAAAATATTAGCTTTCATTTTACATATAGGCAATCACTTCATTCAATTTCAATCGATTTCATAAGACTTCTAAGACAGCCCTTTTGATCCTGAAATGCTAAAGAAATTGTAGCCAAGGAGTCATGGTTTGTCTCCAGGGTTTGATAAGCTGATCAGAAGCTCTTTTTACAACATGACTTATTTTTTATTATATTGATTTTTGTCACAATTGAAGTTATGTGCATTAAAACCCACACAATTTTCTTTGAGTTAATCAATGTAAGAAGAAAAGCTGGAAACTATACAAATGGAATACTTTTTCTCACAACTGGCCACTCCACTGAATTAACCAAGGTAAAAATGTAAAGCCTTGAAGTGAAGTCATCAATGTATACATCTGGCATAGCAACTGAAAGATCAATTGTCATGTATACACATAATAACACCTGAAGAGCTCAAAACATAAAGGGCATGAGTACCTATAATTTATAAAATCATATTTTATAATATTTTTGCATGTTCATATAATTTCAAATATTCAGTCTTAACATGAGAGGTTTTCTTTCCTTCCTTCCCTCTTTTTTTTCTTTCTTTTTATTTTTTTTGGTTTTTTGAAGCACGGTTTTTCTGTGTAACCCTAGCTGTTCTGGAACTAGTTCTATAGACTAGGCTGGCCTCAAACTCAGAGATCTGCCTAAATCTACCTTCCAAGAGCTGGGATTAAAGGTGTGTGCCACCATTGCCTGGCGATAAAAGTTTTCAAATACAACTTTTTTACTTTTTAATGATTGAATTCTTGCAATTACAAATAATAGAAATTTTTATTAAAATGTAGATAAAATGAAAATATATTAATTGTAACTCAATATACTTACAAGTTAAATAATTTATATTCAGTTAAACACTAGAATACTATACATAATTTTAATTTAAATACTTACTAATTTTTGTACTTTACAAAAAATTCTTCTATATCAAGCATAACTCCAGGTGATACCTAAAAAAATTAAAATTAATAACTGTGACTCAAGCAGGACACAAAACATAACATGTAAAGTATAATGTAGAATTACTTACTTCCTTTTTCACAATCCTACAAGCTAGTATTTTATCTACAATCGCGGCATCTTCTTCACTTGGATTTTCCTAGGAGAAAGAAGGAAAACTCTATGATGGAATATATTCTGAAAAAAATTGTCATTCAACAAACAACAATGCATTCAGATTGAGCACTATGGGAAATATCAGGAACAAAAAACAAGTCTTAACCGGGCGGTGGTGGCGCACGCCTTTAACCCAGCACTTAGGAGGCAGAGGCAGGTGGATTTCTGAGTTCGAGGCCAGCCTGGTCTACAGAGTGAGTTCCAGGACAACCAGGGCTGTATAGAGAAACCCTGTCTCGAAAAAAATAAAAGCAAACAAACAAAAACCGAGTCTTATCCTCACTCTGCCCCTGACATCGACTGCACGGCCGCTACTAACCGCACTGCACTCCTTCATCTTGAAACCTCCACTAACAATCACTTTATTTTTTGTCATTTTTATCGGCTTTATTCTTTTTTTTTTAAATTGGCTATTCTGCCAACTGGAGACTTGAGCATATACAAGATGAACATCTGCCCAAGGATTCAAATCAAACTGACAATGGCTAAATGTTTGACTCACAGTGCTTAAGAAAAAAAGTACAAGTAGAAATATAGACTATGCGGTGACAATTTAGACAAGGAAGTCTGGGAATCGAGAGACCTGGATGCTGGCTCAGGCTTGGTCTTACCACAAAGAGTTGCAGAGGCTGTTCTCCCGGCGGGGGAGCTGAGCCCCTCCTCACTCTCAAGCCGCCTTTCAGCTCTTCTTCAGACTGCTTTCCCTCTGCATCTTCTGCGTATTTTTTCCTCTTAATTTGTCGATTTGATCTTCTTTTCTGTAATGAATCACAAGGATCTGATTTATTTAAATTATTTTTAAAATATTTAGCAGGAATTTAAAGAATATTACTCTTTATGTTGGCGATGTCTTAGGAAAAAAAGAACTTAGAAAGTATATCCCACCCTGGTCTTGCATCGTTTTCTGGGTACAGGCTGAGCCTGCTCACGGCCATGAGTCCACAATCCTCCCAAGGCTGCGCGAGCCCCAAGCTCACATAGGAGAGCTGAGTGACACCTTTATTTATTTTTCTTTATAAATTAAGGCTAAAAAGATCTGCTTTTGTTTTGAACTAGTTCGCAGCTTGGAAAGGCAATGTTCTATTAGTAATATCTTTATTGCTGGATGAATTTTCTTTAGAAGCAATTATAAAAGTAAAGGGTTATCTTATTTAGCCATTAATTTACTCCATAGGCAACACACATACATTTTAAACTATAGATAGTCTCACACATTGGTCCCAAACCTAAAAGTTACATCAAACGGTTACTTGTTAAATAATAATTTGGGGAATAAATGCAGAAGAAATTAAATGTTCTCTAAAGTAAGTAAAAATGTTTAAGATAGAAAATAAGATGAAATCTTTTAGAATGACTACATAAAATGATTCTGTTTAATTAAGTCTAGATGAAGTAATAAAATGGTTCACTAGTCTTAATAGTTTCCTTAACATTAAAAAAAAACACAAAACATACAACTAGAGCCTTTTTAAAGGTATTACTTATAGTAATAGATATTTTTAATAGTCTAACTTTGAATCAGAACCAAATGTATATGGCTTTACCTAACTCCCTATTTAATATCTTTTTTTGACTTTATAATTCAAGCAGAATTTTTCAAAACAAATTTACACAATTTTTGATGTTTTCACTTAAAAAAAAGAAAAACAAAGAAAGAGAGAGAGAAAAAGAAAGAAAGAAAGAAAAGAAAGGAAGAAAGATAAGAAAAAAAGAAAAATCAAAGCTTAGGTTGGTTTCAGAATATAAAAGCACTTAAGCCTGCTTGCACTTCCACAACCATCGGGGCAGAGGGATTTCTACTGAATAACAGCAGTAACTTCATGAATCCAACCCTTTTCCTGTTCTACTTCCTGACATTCCCCAGAAGTGGTCTCAGAAAGCAGCCCATGTGTTCTACCTACGGTTCCTGCAATATTACCTATGTGGGAGCCTTTTCATTATATTCACAACCATAACAAACCCAGCTGTAAGAGTACTGGTGAGGCACCAAGTTGCTACTGTGGCACCCAGATTGCAGTGGTTGTGGCCTTTATAAAACCATGCTTCTTCTGTTTTACAAGTTGAGCAATACTGCAAGAGAGAGAGGCCAAATTCCATGTCTTTTCGTTAGGATGGGTCACCATCTGCTTACACTCCCTCTGTTGGTGGGGGAGGGAGTCTAGGCTAGATCTCTACAACTGAGCAACAGCTTCCAGCCCTTCTGTAGGACACAAATGCATTTATGTTCTTGTTTGTTTGTTTGTTTGCTTGCTTGCTTGTCTGTTTGGAGACAGGATGTCTCTCTCTGTGTAGCCCTAGCTGTCCTGGAACTCAGGCTGACCTCAAACTCAAGAGATCTGCCTGCCTCTGCCTCTGCCCCCAAGTACTGGAATTAAAGAAAACACACCCGACCTCACATTTACATTTCCTAACATGGAAGAGACAGGAAGGTAGTATATAGCCATAATAAAAAGACTACAAGAAATCCACTTTTTCATATACTAATTTGAGAAATACATGAAACATTTATTGTTCCCTAAAGGGAAAGTTCTATGAATTTACATAGGTTAAATGTATGCTTAGAATTCTATTACAACCATCACATAGATCTTAATGTTATAAATAGTTTAAATTTGCACTCAACTTGACATTTACTATAATAAAACATATATGCATTATTGAAGTTTCATTATGCATGATGTCTATATAACTAAATTTGAGAGTCATGCAATATATTTTTATAAGATTCTAAGATATATTTTCAGCTATCTTATAGCTTCCTTTCTGGTTACTTGGCCTCTTATTGGTACCCTGAAATGCCCACTGATCTTTAGTAAAAACGTAAATACATGGTGTAAAAAATTCCTCAATACTCACAAAAATGCATAACTTCACAAGACAGAACGAGGGCTACTTATTATCAACTGTTCTTTCATCCTGGGTAGAATTTATCAGCCTAATTAACTGACGTGAAAGTCTGTGGATAGAAGACTGCAGATGATCTCAACCTAAATCACATACAGCAGCACATTTTAGGTAAGGCCAAACCTGAGTCACATCTCCAGTTACACTTCTAACATACAATATCTCCAACTAGTTTTAAAAGTATATAAACTAATCTGACATCCACATAACTGGTAAATGTGGTTTTTTTTCTGGCTTTCTCCATGTTTTGTTTTGTTTTTTTAAACAGTAGCATGTTCTTTCTGCTAGTTTATTTCAGGCTTTTATCCATCCCTACGAAAGGCTTCCGGAGACCAGCTCACTGCACTATGAATAAAGAAAGCACTGAGTTATGTTTTTAAGTGACTAATACCTTGTATGACAGAACTAGTTTTCTATAAATATTTGTAACCTGCTGCAGAGGTATTTATAAAAACATACAGGCCTCCAAATATAATCTAACTACGAAAGCACTCTTTATTAAGATTAAGGCATAAAATTAAACATCATATTCATAATTGATTTTTTCCATCTCTAAAATCTAATTTGGTTTTAAGAGTTCATCTTGACAGCCCACTGCTGTCAGTGAAAGCTATGTGGGCTTTTCTCTCAGGTCTAAAATGATAGTCAGATACATCGTAATAGAGATTTACACTTATTAGAAATATTTTTTATTTTTATTTTGTTAAAGCAACACACTTATCAAAGCAACCTATCACTACAGTGAAGAAAATATGTTTACAAAGAACTATACTACTGTTGCACTGTCTGGTAAATTACAAAATGGAAAAAATGGCCAGCATTTTTCTAGTGAAAATTAAACTAAAAATTCTGATATTGAATAAGTTAAGTATAAGTTTACCTAAGTTATGGATAGCATATGAAGAAAAGGCCAGGCCATGTGATATTAGGAGCTTCGATCACTGCCCTTACCTCAACTCTTGCAGCAGCCCAGGAGCCTTGAGCCACTACTCTCCCATTGGATAAGAAGCTGCATAAGGAAGAAGAAAGGCCATTCAGGGGCTTTCTGGCCCCATAATTCAACAATTGCCACCACCCCTACGGCCTACAATAGTATTTTAAATATTAGAAAGCAGAGGGTGGCCTGAATTATTATGACCTTCACTATAGTAGATTATGTATATATATTTCCCCATAAGATTATTTTGAGTATACATCTTTTTTTTAAAGGCAAAATGTACAATATTTATGTCTGTTGGGATTTTTAGTATCATAGGTTATCTTTTTTCAACGTAAGCAGACAAAAAGTACTGACTCTAGGAATGAGTCAATTCATTTGTTCTGCAATTTGTATGATTTTTAAAATTAATATCTTGACCATTTATTGCATTGAAAGCATTCTGTAAGTCCAAGATAGCACTGGATACTGCTTCAAGTTAAAAGCCAACCAGGACTTTGTGATATTATTTGACCTCTCAGAGTTTCAGTTCCACTACTGAAAAATGAGGGGTTTACAGAGGGCAGGTAAAATTCCCACATCTAATATTATATGGTAATATTCTAGAAGAATATTGGAATAATGATATCCTACAGTATTTACTGTATAATAAATTGTACTTTTATCACTCAACTAGAACGTAAATATCCATGAGGCAACATTATGCTCCCTAAATAATTTCTAACAGTGTTTCACCTCTCAGAATAGAAATGAATACTCACTTGAGAGTGCTGCTCTTTGAACGTGTGCTGGGACCTCTGCTCTACATCAGACAGCTCATCTGAAGACTCGTTCCTTCTCTTGTGTTTCTTACCCAATGTAATGATGAGTTTGCTGTTTCAAGAAGAAAGAAGTGAAGATTCAGAACTCCGTATTTTCCATTTGATGGGTTAAGATTGTCATGAGAAACATAATTTTATAGTATACATGTCTAACCAAATATGTTAATTATCCTGAAATCCATATAGACATTTTCAAAATATGAACTCTTCTAATAGATTGGCTGCAGCCTGCAGCACAGGGAAGAGTCAAGTCCTAATGCTTGCTTCTTAGGGTCTGAATGTACTTTTCATGGGAAAAAATGTTAAGTTATACCATTATTTAACAATACAAATAATTTACTATTGTGCAGGTTCAGAGACAGGGACTTCCTTTATTTCCTGCCCACTACCGAATCACTGCTTTTGTACTTGGAGACTCTACTCCCTAAAACCTCCAACTCTTCCAACCCACAGTAATGTCTTCTGTATGCAGACGATCTGACCACCAGCCATTTGCTAACACCTTAGCTTTATGTCAGGGCTTATTGGGCCTTAACCATATGCACCTAGAAATGAATACTGTTATATAGTGCTTATAGTATGTGTCAGTGTAACTTTCTGGTTTTACATTTAGAATTATACACATATCAAAGATGCATCTCTAAACTAAACGTCTGTTTGCTTGAGAGGTAAGTACAGGAATTCTGGATTTCATCATCTGTCTCAATAGTGCCATTATTAAAGTATCATATTAATCACAAACCATGTTACTAACCAGCAAAAATGGGATATCTCTATTTCCAAAACTAAAAACTCTTCCAATATTTTCATACTGGTACATCAAATAGATCCAAATCCTTAACAATTTTTTACCAATTTTGGAAGTTATGAGCATGAAAAGATCACAGATTCAGAGAATTATACCCTCAACATTGAGCAAATTGCCTGATCTTTCTTGCCCTTTCTTTGTACTGCCTGGCTTTGTATGTCAACTTGATACAAGCTAGAGTCATCAGAAAGCAAGGATCCTTAGTTGAGGAAAGGCATCCATGAGATACATCTGTACAGCATTTCCTCTGTTAGTGGTTAATGGGGGAGGCCCCAGCCCATGGTGGATGGTACCATCCGGGGGTCTCATAGTCTTGGGTCTTAAAAGAAAGCAGGCTTAGGAAGTCATGAAGAGCAAGCCAATAAGCAGCACCCCTTCATGGCCTCTGTATCAGCTCCCGCCTCCAGGATCCTTCCTGTTTTGAGTTCCTGTCTTGACTTCCTTCAGTAAAGAACAGTATTGTGAAAGTAAAAGTTGAATAAGCTCTTTCCTCTCAAACTTGCTTTTTTGGTCATGGTGTTTTGTCTCAGCAACAGAAACCCTAACCACGACAGCCAAACCTCTCAGCCTACAAGACAGAGATAGTAAGTATAACAGTTACCTCCCTTGTAATTAAGAAATAAGCGACAATATGTTTCAAGGTTTGAATCTTAAATGTTCTACAAAAAAATTAACAAATGTTAATATTAAAGGCTGGGGCCTCAGCTGATGCGGCACTGTTAGGGTTCCTGGGAAGGGACATTTAAACTCTGGACACATCCTCTGCATCTGCTTCCCAGCTGACCAGCTGACATAAAAGGAGTAGCTCCTCCAGCCCCTCATGCTGACAGCCATGATTTTCTACCCTTTCACTGGTCCACAGGCAGAGAGTCTGAGCCTATGGACACAAATCTTGGAAACAGGAGAGAACAAATCTACCATTCCAAGAGGTTGCTTATCTCAGAGGCCTCCTCCCTGCAATGGAAAGTTAATACACAATTAGCTCTTAACATAATCTTAACAGATAGTAAGTGTTAACTAATGGAAACTACGAATTATGTCAGCTAAAAAAGTCTTCAGCCTTACAGGTTCATAGACGAGGGCCATGACCAAAATGCTGAAATGGAGCTTAACACAGAATTGAGTGTGACTGGTTATGGGAATTACAGTAGGCATTACAGAAAAGGCAGAATCTGAGGTGTTGACTAAATGAGGAGAAGCTTAGCAGATGGTGTAAAGGCTATGGCACATCTAGGCAGGAGGACACCTAGAAAAAGCAAGGCTAATGTGTAGTAGTCATGGGTAGAGCACACAGAAGCCCTTGTAATGACATGTGAAGACTGACATTTTAAAATTCAAGCCAATTTTTACACTCCATAGGATGAGACTCTACCTGTGTTATCTACCACCATCAACCAATATTTAATGAATAGTTACTGAAATACATTTGAGTGAATTAAGAAGGTACTAAGGGATAAAATTTTAACAGGGGAATAGAATAGTGTGACTAGCAGGAAGTGAAGAACAAGCCAGGGAAACTATTGATCAGGTGAAAGTCAATTCATGTGAGGAACACAACAACCTAGGGCAGGAGGCATCACTGTGGATGGGAGTGGAGAAGTGTGATCTTTCATTATGATGTAAAACTAGTAAGATTTCCCCACTCAGGGATGTAATGTAACCGAGTTGTACATGGGTTTCCCATGATCTGTCATGCTCAACAAGGTAATGCTAATTCCTACTTGTCTTCTAACACACTCTTGAGAATATGCAAGGGAGAAAAATAAATAAGAAAAGTATAGTTATTTTTTGGAGCCAAGATAGCATAGGGGACATAAAAAGGTAATGTGCTACAGAATGAAGGGACCACCCACAGTGATGTTCCTTTTGTCTCTCCACTTCTATTGCTGTCCTTCCTCCTTTAGGCATTTGTCTTAACTGTTTCTCCAATAGCACAAATCTGCCTGGAAACCATCTGGACTGATGTCATGATGTCATCTGGTGCTTGCTCTTTGTCTACAATGTCAGGGTCATGCCATTTTCATTTCTCAATCTAAAACCAACTCAATTCTCTTTTACACAGAGACCAAATGATCTCAGAAGAGGTAAGTAATTTCTTCAAAACCCCATAGATTATGAGAATGGGGGTGGATGGGGAAGGCTAGCGTAATAATTCAGTGGTGGTGAGAGGGCCTGGGTTCGATTACCAGCATCCACCACGGTGGCTCACAGCTGTCTAGTACCTGGGAATCAGATACCTTTTCTTTACATGGTATACTCATATAAACCCACATACGTAAAATAAAAATAAAAGAAAAAAATAGAGATGAGCAGGCAACATGATTCAGTAAGTAGGACTTCTTGCTGCAGTTCAATCCCCATGATTACATGGTGGAAGCAAGAACCAATTCCCAAGTTGTCCTATGGAATTCAGTGTACCTCATGACATTCATGTATTCTCTACCCCCTCGAAATAAGTAAAAATTTAAAACTTATACAAAAGAATAGATATGAATTAAATATTGTCCCCTCTAAAGCCTGAAGTACTATACAGTCTGTAGAAGCAAATGATCTTTAAAATACAAGAGCCAACCAGAAGATGGCCATGCATTCCTTTAGTCCCAACACTTGGCAGTCAGAGGCAGAAGGATCTCTGAGTTGCCAGGTATACAGAGCAAGTTCCAGGACAGATGGACAGGGCTACGCAGAGAAACCCTGTCTCAAAAAAAAAAAAGGAAAAATAAAAGCAAGAGAGTCTCTGGAAAAGTCAAGGTATTATTTAACAGTATCCTCTCTGGACACAACAAAGTTCTTATAAAAAAAATGACTAACACCTCAGGACTGGAGAAATGGTCAGTAGTTAAGAGTACTTGTTCTTGCAGAGGATCTTTTTTCAATTCCTAGCACCCACAAGGCAGTTCACAACCACCTACAACTCCAGGATGTATAAGATACATAGACATACATGGCAAGCAAGACATTCATACATATAAAGTAAAATAAATTTAAAAAAAAAACTTAAAAAAAGAATAAGGCCTGAAGCTGATCCTGTGCCACAGCTCTCCATACCCAAATACCTTTGGGAGAGAGTTGGTCTCCGAGCAGTGCAGACACACCTGTGAGCACATGTAAAACCACCACTTCTGCTCAAATTCCTGGCCTGAGAGGGACCCACCCAGAGCCACAGGACACAAGAACCAAGGAACAGCTAGAGATAGAATCCTTCCAGTTTCTGTTTGCACCCCAGGGCTAACCCTGTGCCACAGCTCTCGATACCCAAATTCCTCCCAGAGAGAATTGGTCTCCCAGGAGTACTGACACACAGATTTGCAGGAGGGACAAGCCACAGTCAGAGACAGCAAGACCAGCTTGATACCAGAGATAACCATATGGCGGGAGGCAAGGGCAAGAACATAATGAACAGAAACCAAGGTAACTTGGTATCATCAGAACCTAGTTCTCCCACCACAGCAAGCCCTGGATACCCCAACACACCAGAAAAGCAAGACTCTGATTTAAAATCACATCTCATGATGATGATAGAGGACTTTAAGAAGGACATAAATAACTCCCTAAAAGAAATACAGGAAAACACAGGTAAACAGGTAGAAGCCCTTAAAGAGGAAACACAAACATCTCTTAAAGAATTACAGGAAAACACAAGCAAACAGCTGAAGGAATTGAACAAAACCATCCAGGATCTAAAAATGGAAATAGAAACAATAAAGAAATCACAAAGGGAGACAACCCTGTTGATGGAAAACCTAGAAAAGAGATCAGGAGTCATAGATGCAAGCATCACCAACAGAACACAAGAGATAGATGAGAGAATTCCAGGTGCAGAAGATACCATAGAAAACATTGGCACAACAGTCAAAGAAAATGCAAAATGCAAAAAGCTCCAAACCCAAAACATCCAGGAAATCCAGGACACAATGGAAAGTCCAAACCTAAGGATAATAGGTATAGAAGAGAGTGAAGATTCCCAACTTAAAGGGCCAGTAAATATCTTCAACAGTATATTAGGAGAAAACTTCCCTAACCTAAAAAAAGAGATGCCCATAAACATAGAACTACAGAACTCCAAATAGATTGGACCAGAAAAGAAATTCCTCCCATCATATAATAATCAAAACACCAACTGCACTAAACAAAGAAAGAATATTAAAAGCAGTAAGGGAAAAAGGTCAAGTAATATATAAAGGCAGACCTATCAGAATTACATCAAACTTCTCACCAGAGACTATGAAAGCTAGAAGATCCTGGGCATATGTTATATAGACTCTAAGAGAACACAATTGCCAGCCCAACAAAACCCTCAAGTTCCATAGATGGAGAAACCAAGATATTCAACGACAAAAACAAATTTACACATCTTTCCACAAATCCAGTCCTACAAAGGATGGAAAACACCAACACGAGGGAAACTACATCCTAGAAAAAGCAAGAAAGTAATCTTCTTTCAACAAACCCAAAAGAAGAAAGCCACACAAACATAAAAATAACATAAAAAATAACAGGAAGCAACAATCATTATTCCTTTATATCTCTTAACATCAATGGACTCAATTCCCCAATAAAAAGACATAGACTAACAGACTGGATATATAAATAGAACCCAGCATTTTGCTGCATACAGGAAAGACACTTCAGTGTCAAAGACAAACACTACCTCAAAGTAAAGGGCTAGAAAACAATTTTCAAAGCAAATGGTCCCAAGAAACAAGCTGGAGTAGCCATTCTAATATCGAATTAAATCAACTTTCAACCAAAAGTTATCAAAAAGGAAGGACACTTCATACTCATCAAAGGAAAAGTCTATCAAGAAGCACTCTCAATTCTGAACATCTATGCTCCAAATGCAAGGGTATCCACATTCATAAAAGAAACTTTACTAAAGCTCAAAGCACACATTGTACCTCACACATTAATAGTGGGAGACTTTAACACCCTACTCTCATCAATGGACAGATCATGGAAACACAAACTAAACAGAGACACATTGAAACTAATAGAAGTTATGGACCAAATGGATTTAACAGATATCTATAGAACATTTCATCATAAAACAAAAGAATATACTTTCTCCTCAGCACCTCATAGTACCTTCTCCAAAACTGACCATCTAATCGGTAACAAAACAGGCCTCAACAGATACAAGAAGAATGAAATAATCCCATGCATCCTATCAGATCACCACAGACTAAGGATGGTCTTCAATAGCAGCAAAAACAACAGAAAGCCCACATATACATGGAAGCTGAACAAAGCCCCACTCAATGATATCTTTGTCAAGAAAGAAAGGAAGAAAGAAAGAAAGAAAGAAAGAAAGAAAGAAAGAAAGAAAGAAAGAAAGAAAGAAAGAAAGAAAGAAAGATTAATTAGAGACTTTTTAGAATTTAATGAAAATAAAGGCACAATATACCCAAACTTATGGGACACAATGAAAGCAGTGCTAAGAGGACAACTCAGCTCTGAGTGCCTCCAAAAAGAAACTGGAGAGAGCATACACTAGCAGCTTAGCAGCACACCTGAAAGATCTAGAACACAAAGAAGCAAATACATCCAAGAGTAGTAGACGGCAGGAAATGATCAAACTCAGGACTGAAATCAACCAAGTAGAAACAAAAAGAACTATACAAAGAATCAACAAAACCAGGAGGTAGTTCTTTGAGAAAAATCAACAAGATAGATAAACCCTTAGCCAGATTAACCAGAGGGCACAGAGACAGTATCCAAATAAACAAAATCAGAAATGAAACGGGAGATTTCAACAGAAACTGAGGAAATTCGAAAAATCATCAGATCCTACTACAAAAGCCTATATTCAACAAAACTAGAAAATCTGGATAAAATAAACAATTTTCTAGACAGATACCAAATACTAAAGTTAAATCAGGATCAGATAAACCATCTAAACAGTCCCATAACCCCTAAAAGAAATAGAAGCGTTTACTAAAAGTCTGCCAACCAAAAAAAGCCCAGGACCAGATGGGTTTAGTGCAGAATTCTATCAGACCTTCAAAGAACACCTAACACCAATACTCTCCAAACTATTCCACAAAACAGAAACAGAAGGAACACTGCCCTATTACTTCTATGAAGCTACAGTTAAGCTGCATATTCTCCCTTGGAGATGGAACATCTTCTGGTTAATCAGGAAATTGTTACAATTTCCTTTCATAGAGGACTACATAAGAGATTTTTTTCTATTTCTATCATGTTTAACATTCTAAATAGATTTTAAAAACTGGTTGAGTGCATATTACTTTTAGCTTCAGAAGACATCATATATATTTACGAAGCATTTAACTATTATAAATTATTTTGATGACTTAAAAAAATCTTATTTACAAAGTTCATATTATTCAATTGTAATTCTCATGCGACACAACTTTAATTCCCATCCAATAAAGAATGAACATAAAAAAAAAAAAAGAATAAAAAGAGTAGCTCCTGGCTCCTGTCCCTCTACCTCCCCTTTGAATATGGAGTTTCAGTGAGACTTAGTCCCTGTCCACTCTTTCCTGCCAGCCCTGGAAACTGGTCTTTCTCAAGTTGTTAAATCTAAATTTAATCTAATCACAAACCATGTGACATCACAGAGATGACAGAGAAGTTGAAGTACTCCTGTTGCATATTGATGTAAAAGGTCATTGCATTGACACACATGCTGGTGGTCCTGGTGTGGACAAACTATGGCACTGCAGTGCACTATGATTCAGCTACCACATTGCAGTGCACTGTGATCAAGGTACCACGCTGCAGTGCACTGTGATGAAGGTACCACGCTGCAGTGCACTGTGATGAAGGTACCGCGCTGCAGTGCACTGTGATGAAGGTACCACGCTGCAGTGCACTGTGATCAAGGTACCACACTGCAGTGCACTGTGATGAAGGTACCACGCTGCAGTGCACTGTGATCAAGGTACCACGCTGCAGTGCACTGTGATGAAGGTACCACGCTGCAGTGCACTGTGATCAAGGTACCACGCTGCAGTGCACTGTGATGAAGGTACCACGCTGCAGTGCACTGTGATGAAGGTACCACGCTGCAGTGCACTGTGATGAAGGTACCACGCTGCAGTGCACTGTGATGAAGGTACCACGCTGCAGTGCACTGTGATCAAGGTACCACGCTGCAGTGCACTGTGATCAAGGTACCACGCTGCAGTGCACTGTGATGAAGGTACCACACTGCAGTGCACTGTGATGAAGGTACCACGCTGCAGTGCACTGTGATGAAGGTACCACGCTGCAGTGCACTGTGATGAAGGTACCGCGCTGCAGTGCACTGTGATGAAGGTACCACACTGCAGTGCACTGTGATCAAGGTACCACACTGCAGTGCACTGTGATGAAGGTACCACACTGCAGTGCACTGTGATCAAGGTACCACGCTGCAGTGCACTGTGATGAAGGTACCACGCTGCAGTGCACTGTGATGAAGGTACCGTGCTGCAGTGCACTGTGATCAAGGTACCACGCTGCAGTGCACTGTGATGAAGGTACCACACTGCAGTGCACTGTGATGAAGGTACCACGCTGCAGTGCACTGTGATCAAGGTACCACACTGCAGTGCACTGTGATGAAGGTACCGTGCTGCAGTGCACTGTGATCAAGGTACCACGCTGCAGTGCACTGTGATGAAGGTACCACGCTGCAGTGCACTGTGATGAAGGTACCACGCTGCAGTACACTGTGATGAAGGTACCACGCTGCAGTGCACTGTGATCAAGGTACCATGCTACAGTGCACTGTGATGAAGGTACAGTGCTGCAGTGCACTGTGATCAAGGTACCACGCTGCAGTGCACTGTGATGAAGGTACCACGCTGCAGTGCACTGTGATGAAGGTACCACGCTGCAGTACACTGTGATGAAGGTACCACGCTGCAGTGCACTGTGATCAAGGTACCATGCTACAGTACACTGTGATCTGGCTACCTCACTGCAGTGCACTGTGACTGAGCTACCACACTACAGTACACTGTGACTGAGGGATCACACTGCAGTGCACTGTGATCAAGCACAGAGCACAATTCTCTGTTATAGCAGTAAAAACAAAAAAAAGTATTGATTATGTATCTATGATACTTTTTTTTTTAATTTATATATATTTTTTTTTTGGAGACAGGGTTTCTCTGTACAGCCCTGGCTATCCTGGAACTCACTCTGTAGACCAGGCTGGCCTCAAACTCAGAAATCTGCCTGCCTCTGCCTCCCAAGTGCTGGGATTAAAGGCGTGCGCCACCACTGCCCAGCTCTATGATACTTTTTAATCATTAAGTATACCTCTACTTATTTGGAAAAAAAATGTGTCCTAGCAAGATGGTTCTGTGGATGAAGACCACTTGCTGACAGGCCTAGCAACCTGGCTTTAGCCCCTGGAAGCCACACAGTGGAAGGACAGAGCAGAACCTCTTGAACTGTTCTCAGCCTCCACACACATGCTGTAGCACACATGCTCACATATATACAATAAGTGACCGAAAATAATCAAATAACATATTTGCTGCAAAATAATATACAATGTTAGCAGCAGCCTCATATTTACTGAGTTTCTAGAAACCACAGTGAGCCAGGTAAGGTGGTGCACACCTTTACTCTCATCACTCAGGAGGCCGGGCAAGTAGATCTCTGTGAGTGTGAGGCCAGCCTGGTCTACATGGTGAGTTTCAGACCAGCCACAGCTACATGTAAGGCAAACAAACAATCAAAGTTACAAAAAACCTGAGGCAAGCAAAACAGACATTTAGTCATTTTTTAAAATTGTAAATGACTATCAAGTGGTAACATTATCCAATTTCCAAAGGTATAAGAGGTATTAAAAGATTCTCAAAGCACTAAATGTTTAAAAATGATTTTAACGGACAAATATTATCTAAATACTAAAATTACTAATGCACTACCAATTCCATCTTAACACCTACTGTTTTTGGTAGTAGAAACAAACAAAGTGTCCCTAACAAAGGTTTAAAAACAATATATATATATTGTTTTACATATATGTGTGTGTGTATGTTTTTTTTTTAAAAATTTACTTAATAGGGCTAGAGAGATGGCTCAGCAGTTAGGAGCACTGGCTGCTCTTCCAGAGGTCCTGAGTTCAGTTCCCAGCACCCACAGGGTGGCTCACAGTGTGCTGCCTTCTTCTGGTCTGCAGCCATACATGCAGACAAAGCACCTGTATATATGAAAAGTAAATCCTTTTTTAAGAAACACTTTCCCTAAGGATCTGGAGATGGCTTAGTAACCAACAGCACCTGCTGCTCTGGCAGAGGACTATGTTTCGTTCCCAGAGCTCACTTCAGGTGGTTCTGGAGGAGCCCACACTCTCCACAGGCCTCTGTAAGCACCATGTACGTGTATAAACACACATACACATAAAAATCAGACAGACAGACAGACAGACAGACATATAGACAGACAGACAGACAGACAGACAGACAGACATATAGACAGACAGACAGACAGACATCCTTGGGGTCAGATGTGGAGGTTCACACCACAGGTAGTTCTAGGTCAGACAAGACTACACAATGTGACCCTGTCTCAAAATAAATAAATAAAAAACAAAAACAAAAACTTCAAAAAAACTTTTAAAACTTTAAAATCATCTAAGAATTTAAAATTTAACTTCACAGTGTTGGAGACATGGCTCAGCGTGCACTGGCTGCTCTTCCAGAAGTCCTGAGTTCAATTCCCAGCACCTACACAGCGACTCACAACCATCTATAACTGTAGTCCTATGGGATCAGATCCTCTCTTCTGATGTACAGATAGATATACATGCAGACAAAAATATCCATATACACAAACAAACAGATCTCTAAAAATATAGAATAAAATTTTATTTTACATAGCCTATGTTTTTCTTCTAACATAGGCCTAGAATATAATTTTATTTCATAAGCTTGCTGATAATTTTTAATTACACAGGCAAAAATCCTTTTCAAATTCTCATTGACTTTTTTTTAAGACAAGTTCTGACTCTGAAGGCCAAGCTAACATTGAATTTAGTATGAATCCTGCCTCAGCCTCCTGGGTGCTGGGATTCGAGACGTATGTCACTGCATTCCACTTGAAAGTCTAACTTTGTAAGAGCAGTACAGCCCCATGGAAGACTGCTCGTCGACCATGTACAAGATCTCTGGCATCAAAGGAAAATAAAACCTTGATGTGGTAACAGATATTTCAGATATAGTAGTTTACTAAGTTTAAGTCCAGAATACTACACATCTTTTCTGTTTACAAATAACAGTTTCACATGTCACAGGAAGTTATTCTGATATTTGACATAATCTTACCTGTCTTAATTCTGGGTGGAGTTGGAGCATGTGTACATGTGAAGATGTAAGGCCGTGGCTATTTTCATGGATTCCTGGAAGCCGTTAAGCTGCTGTTAGTTTGTTTTCTGTTCTAAAAGGTCATCTACATAACATTACTAAGGGGAATAATTACTTATGTGACATGGTGTTAGATTAGCACAGGCTAGTCTTGAACAGAAAGCAGCCTATTTAAAGTACTTCCACATCTCCTGAGGAGAAGTAGCAGAGAGAGTAAAGAGGCAAGCCTAGGAAGGGCTGGCCCGTGAGTGTCAAGGTGAGACTGTCACTGTAATTTCAGTACATGGAAGACAGAGGCGGGATGGCTGGAAGTCATCTAAAACACACCTGTCTACACAGCAAGACCAGCCTCTGGTGGATATTACAGAGGAGGGAAAAGGAACGCAATATTGCAAATGAGGCCCGTGGATTAGTTAATAGGAGTGTACAAATCTTTATTTCCTAGTTTCAATCCTTGTGCTATAGTTACATAAAATGTCAACATTTGAGGAAGTTGAGAGAAAAGCCTAAAAACTGTACCTTAATGTTGCAAGTCTGAAATTATTTCAAATTAAAAAGTAAAAATCCAAACTACTACAAATGTATAAAAACAAGCAAAAACAAAAAGAAACCTTAGATTAGTGGATTCCAATCTTATAGTGGGATCAAACGCAGGCTTCACACATGTAAACAAGCACTTCTAGTAACCACATCACAGCCCAGTCAAACTAGTTATCTTGAGACAGAATCCCTCTGAGTTGCCTGGGCTGGCCTCTGATGTGCACTCTTCACATCTCAGACGCCCAGGTGTGCAGCAGCACGACTGGCCCTAGCTTTAAATAACTCCCCAAAAGATTCTGTCGTCCAGCCGATTAGGAGTAAGTAGTCAAGACAACGTTAAACTTCTTTTTATTTATACTACACTAAAATTTTAAAGTTCATTTGCCTATATGGGTTGTTAACTCTGAGAAAAATATCTAAGACAGGTCAAGCAGGCACCAGTCTTAACAGACAGGGAGAAGGGACAAATCTAGCAAATAGGAAAACAGCAACAACATACACACAACAACAAAACACACACGACAACAAAGATCCCTTTATTTCCAGGTTACTGTGAGACCTTACTGATTTTAAAATAAACTGGCATATCTACTTCAGACAGCCAATAAATATTTAACACAAATAAACACAGTTTAATGAACTAGAAATCTAAGTGCTATTATTAGCAAAGTTTTAATCTTAAAGTTTCTATGACTTTTGAATAAGCAGGGTCCTTTATTGGCTATCCAATGATGGCAGACAGCCATAGATCAGTTCTAAAGGAACTCAGATGATTTAAAAGACACATAAGAGAGTCAAGTAAGCAAATACACAAATGTCGTAGAACATCCTGAATTATTAATTCTACATTTAAATAACAATAAGTTTTCATTGTAAATGCATTCTTCAATTCAAGGAGAAATATTCACAAAATAAAGTAACATAGCAATATAAAACAACTTAATAAATTCTTTATGCAACTTTTGATTTAAAAAAAAAAAAGTTAAAGGAGTCAATGCCCTTAATCCCAGCACTTAGGAGGCAAAGTAGATCTCTATGAATGTGAGGCTGGACTGGTCTACACAGCAACCAGTCACATGGTGAGACATTGTCTCAACAACAGTATTTAAAGTATCTGTTATTAATGTCAACAAACTAGCAAGAGATATTCAGGCAAAACCAACCAAATATCCCGAAATATCCAGTTTTTGACAGAAAAGAGCAATTTGAAGTGATGTTATAAAATTGGGTTCTTAACCAATTCACTTGCGCTCAGTCCAGTGTATATGCCTGATGTGTGTACATTCGATTTTGAGTATAATGTATGCGCTCACCTACATCCAGCCTGTTCATTATGTGCAGACTGTTAACAGGCTGAGCTCTATACTGTGTCAAGCTGTAACTGCCCCCTGTTGATTCTCTCATTATGATAATTGGACAATGAGTCTTATTCAATTAGTCCATATGCTGTAATTAATGCGCCCATCATACTTGGTATAAATGAATCATGCCTGCGATCCTGACATGTAGGAAGATGCAGGAGAAGGTCTATGAGTTCAAGGCTAGCCGGAATTACACAGCAAGAGCCTGTCTCAAGCAGTCCAAACCAAAGCAAGAATTAATTTTAAGCATAGAAAACAGGCAAAAATATTATTTGACATTATTTTGTTTTTGCCAGGTAAGTAAAAGGAAATGAGGTTCTATTTAAAGGCATCAAAAATACTTATTTTTCTAGCCAGGCATAGTGGATACATGCTTTAATCCTAGCAGCACTGGCAGAAGCAAGCAGATATCTGAGTTCAAGGTCAGCCTGGAGTTCTACAATATCCAGAACTACACAGAGAAACCAATCCTGACTTGATAAACAAATCTCTCTCTCTCTCTCTCTCTCTCTCTCTCTCTCTCTCTCTCTCTCTCACACACACACACACACACACACACACACACACACACACACACACACACACACACCGGGGCTAGGAAACAGTTCAGCAAGTGCTTGCAGAACAAGCTTAAAGGTGCGAGTTACATGGGATCACAGTGCCCATGCCTAAAAAGTCAACTCAAGATCTCAATTTAATCTCATCAAAAAAAGGCAAGCAAGTTTCAAATGGGCTCTTTATTTTAGTTAAAACAGTATCCCAAAATATGTGAAAGGATATTATAGTATAAACTTTTGGTAACTTTAATTTTTTATTGCTTATTTAGAGTTGAATGCTGCTTTCCCCCCTCAGAGTGTGTCATGTAAATAACAAAGAATCCACATACTCATCCAATATGTTTGAATACAGTTTCTTTTTATTGTTTGAGAAAGGATCCCTTTATGTAGCATTGGCTGTCCTGGAACTCACTATATAGAAGAGTTTGGTCTCGAACTCAGAGATCTGCCTGCCTCTTCCTCCTAAATCCTGGGGTCAGTTTAAGCATGCACTGACAAGACTAACAGCATAGCTGACTTTTAATTCTTAAAAAAATACACATGTAAACGGACGAAATAAACAGAAAACACACTTAACATCTCTACCAGCCAGCATTCCCTCAGGGTTTGCATAGTTTTAATTTCTTTCTTACTGACACACGAGATGAGGATGCCTCATGGCCAATAGCAGTGTGCATTCAGTGAAGTAGGACACCCCTTTCTGAGTCCTGACTAGCCTTGTGAAGGCATAATTCTTAATGGAAGAGCAAACTATAACTGGAATTCTTATGTATTGCATGCACCTACTCACTCTGAAGATTACTGTTTCACATCATCTGAGTTTTAGAATTTAGATTTAAACAGTAACATTAGAAAGGCATTATTAAAGCCATTGTGTCTGGCTTTAAGTGAAATGTTTCAGCAAAACCTTTGCTATGGTTGGGTCAATCAGGAGAGGGAGAGAAATTGTTATGAGACTGTCTGAACCTTGAAGAAATGTTGTCTCTCTGGAGAATCTGTACTTGTCTGCTTGGCTTTACACAGCCTCTTACTAGTATAATAAAAATGTATAACACATTTATACCATACACTTTTATAACCATTTTAGTTAGCATGTGCCAATCAACTAATTCAGCCCTTTATATTTGAAGACAAAACCATTTCAAATTTCCTATTATTTTGAAAAACAAAAATTATAGTTCACATATCATTGTATTATCATGTCTTCAAATAGGGTCTCTCTATGAAGCACAAGCTGCTATCAAACTCTTAAAAGTCCCAGAGAGGCTGGGATAGAGCCGATTGGTAGAGAGCCCTGGTCAGTATCAAACAAGACACCATGTTTGACCCCTAGGAACAAAACCAAACCAAATCAGACCACATACAACCACACCAATGAGATTTTAAAAGCATTGAGGTTTAATGTCTTATTGCTTTCTATCATAATGTTTCAAATTTAGTTTCTATTTGAGCTTGAAAAGTATCTCAAAATTTAAGTATTTTTGTATAACTAAACAGAAAACTACTTCAAATACATAATAAACCATATTTGTACAGCCAGTAGGCTGTGAATAATACAGAACTGAAGAGCTCACTCATCAAGGGCTGTAACTGAAACTTAGTCAACTCTGAGACTGTGTCAAAATCAAAAGCTCAGTCGGATCACTGGTCCGTCAGGAAGTCCTGACTGAGGAAGACTTTAGAGAGTAGCAACAGTTGGACTGCCAGTACAGCTCTGTACAGTTCAGCTTTCTATCCTACATGCGAGTGTGAGATGCTGGGTTCAACCCACAGCACCACCAAAGAAAAGCCCAAGCAACGCTAAAGCAGTAACTTGGTTTTGTTGCTGTTGTTTCTTCCTAGTGTTTTCTGTTTGGTTTTACACTGACCTTACTTTGGAGCAAAGCCGAGAGAGAGAGGGAGAGGGAGAGAGGGAGAGAGGGAGAGAGGGAGAGAGGGAGAGAGGGAGAGAGGGAGAGAGGGAGAGAGGGAGAGAGGGAGAGAGGGAGAGAGGGAGAGAGAGAGAGAGAGAGAGAGAGAGAGAGAGAGAGAGAGAGAGAGAGAGAGAGAGAGCGCGAGCCCAGAACGAGGAAGATGTGTAGTATGTAGTCCCAGTTTTCCTCAATAGCTCCACGCTAGTTAGGATTTCAGAAGACCATAATAACTTGCATCTGCTGACCACTGCATATATTCTAAATATTATCTTGTTTGCTTTAAATGATAATCCATTTCCTCCTCAAAATGATACAATGAGACATACGATACAATTATTCCCTCTTCCAAAGATAGCAGGTAAGAATCTGTACAGGGTTATACGGCTTGTAACTAAATGAAATTGGTTTCAAAACCAAAGAACTTACAAAAATTAAATGAGATGATACGAAGTGCTCTGAAAAGAACATTCTACTGCTTATATTTTTAATGTATCAATCTAGGGGCAAGACAGACACCTCAACAGTTGAGAGAAAACTGCCCTTGCAGAAGACATAGATTTGGTTCCCAGTACTCTCACCAGATGGCTCCCAACTGCTTGTAATACCAGTTCTAGAGGGTCTGGTGCCCTCTAGACTCTGAGGCACCTGCACTCGTGTGTGCAATAAGCCTTCACAGCCACACACACATCACATAAATGGAGGTCTTGGGAGACAGTTCACTGGATGCCTGCCATACAGCAATGAGGACCTTCCAGCCGCTACACATTAAAAAGCAGGGCTGGGCAATGGCTTGCCCGAAATTCTAAACTCTGCAGAGAACAGGTCATCTCTGGGGCAATCTGGCTAGCTAGACCAGCAGAACTGCCAAATTTTGAATTCAGTGAGAAAATTGCTTTAAAGTGGAGAGTCATGTGACATCAACCTTGCCTCCACATGCTGTGCACATGTGTGACTACAACATGTAAATATACATATCACAAAGACACATACCATATATCATACAAATTAATAAAATCAATCTAGGGGCTCAGACTTGGAAGACAGTTCAGTTGCTAAAGTGCTTGCCACACAGCACAAGGACTTGAATTTTTCCCCCTAGTGCCTTTGTAAAAGCAGGCACTGCGGCATTCACCTGCAGACACAGGCGAGCGAGTCCCTGACACTCCAGCCAGCCAGGCTGAGTCAGTGAGCTCCAGGTGCATTGAGAACCTTGCCTCAAAAAATAAGGCAGAGTAGTTCAGGAGGACACCGGACAACGACCTCTGGCCTCCACGTGCACATCATGTGTAGACACGTGCTCTCTCACACACCTATGCAAATATATACACTACACACACACACACACACACAAAAACCACATCAAGTTATAAAAGAAAAAGTTTCAAACACACTAAACGCCATGATTTTTCTTCAGAGTAATATTCCTGGTTTATATCAAGTCACATTAAATAAATATCAATTATGACTGGACATCATCAATAAATTATGGCTAACAAATATACTTTTTAATTTTTTAAGATTTATTTTATTTTAAAATTATATGTGTCTATGCACATATGAATGGTGTGTGTACAGAGGCCAGAAGGAGTTAGGTCCTCTGAAGCTGAGTCACAAGAGTTGTGAGCCTCCCGGCATGGGTGCTGGGAAGTGCACTTGCATCTTAGTAGTGCCCAAGCTTAACCACTGAGTTGTCCATCTCTCCAGCCTCCAAATATGCTTTTCAAATGCATACACAACACTATGAGAGTGGGAAAGGGATTATGAAGCATGCAGTTTCCAAAACTATTGGTGCCAATAATCTGGTACTAATAGAATAAGTCTAAAATTCACAGGAAATCATATCTTTTTTTAAAAAAGGGAAATATTCACACATCATAAAATGCTCTTAAAATAACATGAAATGATCTTTACTTAAATGACTCCTCCCATAACAATTAAAAACAAGGGCTGGGAGCTGGGCACGGTGCAGCAACCCTCCACACCAGCCCTTGAGATGCAGAGGGAGGCTGATTTCTGTGGGTTCCAAGTCAACCAGGGCTTCACAGTGAGACCTTGTCTCAAGAAAATGAAAAGCTACCTCTCAAAAAAACAAAACAAAACAAAACAAAAAAACACAAACAAACTAGGGTCTGAGATGCAGTTTAGTGAATGAGTGCCTGCCTAGCATGGAAAGGAGGGGCCTGACCTCCAGCCCTGCAGTAAATAATGGCATAAAGAAGTCAGCAAGTTCAAAACAATAGAGCACACTGCCTTATTAGAAGGCATAATAAAGAAATATTTTCATTGGCTAACAGAGGAATTCTGCATTCCACATTAATATATTTTAGTCCATAGTGGTGAGATGGTTCAGTGGATAAAGTTGCTTGCTGTCAAGCAGTAATGACTGAGTTTGAACTCTAGGACCTGTATAGTGAGAAGAGAGAACTGATGTCCATAAGTCACACGCGCACACACACACACACACACACACACACACACACACACTATAGTGCCTTAGGTTACATCTAGCAAAGCCCATACATTCTCACGTTTTTTCCTTGCAGCAACTACTTAATATCTTGACATGTATTTAAAACCAAGACGGAAAGTAAAGCAAAACACAAAAAACAAAACCAAACAAAAAACCAATGCTTTCAGTACAATTGCCTCCAAATTAATTTTTTCTACTTACTAGAGATTGGCATATTTCAGGGGCAAGGGAGAGAAAAAAAAAGAAAAATAAGTATTAAAGAAATTGGTGATATAGTATTACATTTTATTTTAAATAATCTAACTTACTTTTTTTAAAAAAAAATCATACAACTCTCAGAAAATGAGTTGAAGCCGGGCAAGGTGGCACTTGCCTGTAATCCTAGAACTGAGGGGGCAAAGGTAAAAAAATTACACTAAGTTTGAGGCCAGCCTGCTCTATATAATGGGTTCCAGGACAGTATCAAAAAATAAAATAAAAGTGAAAACGGACATCAACAACATCAACAAGAAACAACCCAGTCTCCTTCCAGACAGTCGTGGCAACACTACCATTTCTAACAATTCTAATTCACATTTTTAAAAATCCATATTTCTCTTTGACTTATTATTTTTTCCATCTTTACTTTCTGTAAAAATTTACAATTTTTCTCGTCAATCAGATTTAGGTCTGGTATTGCTTGTCTCTCTAGTTACTTGGGTCTTGTTCGTCCTCAGACTTAAAGCAAATAACAGTGATTATAGCTTTTGAAGCGTCTCTACCAATTTTAATGTCACCATTTCGAAAGTATTGTCCTTCTAAATGCTACATTTCTCTGCCCATATCTCTGAACAAGTTAAAATTAGAAAATCTTAATAATATTAACTTCTAGTAATGTGAAATGTAGGCTTCATAAGTTAAAAATAGGTATACTGTTGGAAAACAGGAACTTTCCTCAAAAACAAATGAACAAAAACTTTTTAAAAAATGAATGAATAAGGGCTGGAGAGATGGCTCTGCAGTTAAGAGGACTTGCTTCTCTTACAGAGGACCTGGGTTTCATTCCCAGAACCTGCATGGAGGCTCATAGCTGACTATACACGCACACTCTCGGGCATACACAGAAGACAAATAAGTCTACAACAAGAATATCAGCACAATTTGCTCTGGCCATGAAGATTGCTGACGTAAGGACAATACTTTAAAAGAAAAACAAAGGAGTAGAAACTGAACTTTGAATTCCACGTTGTCTGCAAATAGTGTACTATTAATAATAATTATTTATTGATATAGTATGCAAGAACAGGCTGTATTTGTTTTGACTACATTGGAATGAAAATAAAGAGTTCAATGTGCTGGTAACTATACAGCAATAATGTAAGCAAATGAAAGTCCCCTGTCAGAGGACTTCTCACTCTGTTCTCTGTGTACGTGAACAACAAAAATCTTACATTAGCTTACATAATGCACTTTATGAAAAATTCTACAGAAAGCTTCAAAAACTGACTAGTACTGTGAGAACAACTGTAAACTAGGATGGCCTTATATTATGCTCAGCTTTATATACAAAGCCTGCATATATTTATATCTTGAAAATCTGCAAACAGTCAAATTACAATACACAGAATTGGCTCTGACACTGAGGGTACTTGTCTAGCATGTATAAAACCTCGGTTGTAAAATTCAAGACAAAGCACAAAGTCTAAGGTTTTGATCCCTAACTCTACAAAAAATATAATAATAAAATTCAACAGACAAGTGAGATTCTCCTGAAGCATTACCACCTTCTTATTCCATAGAGTAGATCAATAAATGCTATCATAATCCCTACCCACAGTCCAGAGTTTTGAGTGGCTGAGTTTTCTGAGAAAATACTCTTTATCATGTTTTAAACTGTTAGACACCATGTGAGTTACAATGCTACTCGGAAATAAACAAATAGTGGAAGAATTTCAAATGTGTCTTTAAAGAAAGTGACTATGGAATTGTCACAAAAATGTGGATTTTTTAGTCCTCTCCCTTGCATATTTTGTTTTATTAATACAAACACACAAAACACTATATTAACAGAAAAATAATATTTGGGAGACCCTAAAATGTACATAATTCACTGAAAATGGAAACAGAATGCACAGGGCAGACAGCAATGCAAGTCTCCTAATGGAGTCCACACTCAAATCAACAGCAGAAAAAGGCTGTACCTCAGCAGGAACTGGAAAAAATTACATTTAATTAATAATCAACTTACCCAATTTTTGTCTTCTCTTTCAACTTAGAACACGTTTTTGGTTTTTTGTTGTCTCTGTCTTTTGGCTTAGATTTCATCCTCCGACCTCTCTTTTCTTCTTTCCCTTCGACTGAAGCACTAGGAAAGTTCTCGGGGCTCATTACTCGTGGAATATTACGTTCCCCTCGCTCCTTTGCTCTTGCTATGGCCTCCGATATTATACGATTAGCCTTTTCTTGCTTGCTTTCTGATTCCGCCTTTTTTCTTGGCTTTTTCTCAGACATGGCCCTCACCTGGGTATTCTGCAGCTTAGTATATGTCCCAGAACCATCGCTCTTCTTGGAAGATGGAGGCTAGAGGAAAGAAAAATTATAAATAGAATATACCAAAGTATATTTTTAAAAACTGACATAATGTCTAAAATTTTAAGTTAAACAGCAGTAAAATGACATAGCCAACACGGAAATGCCACAGACAAAGGTAAAGTGAGACTCTGCTCACCTGGAAGTCAGGCAGAGCCTAGCTCAGCTACTCACTTGAAATAAAGGTTAAGGAGAGACAGACTGGTTGATATTCCTAATGCATTCTTAAGTTTCAGATTTAACCATAGAAATAGTTATTTTAAATTTTGTCCTGTAACTATTATTTACATTTAGGATGAAAGTCTTTTCTTTCATCTTTCCTCCAAAATTCGAAATTAACAAATCAAAAGATAGCTATTGTAACTTAAGAATCACTTCTCCTTAGAAAAAGAAAAACCCTGTTTTAAGACAAGGAAGAGAACACAAAATTATTTAATGCAGCAGCATAGCTAGCTAGTTAGTAAACAGGCATTCTCTTATCTAAAATCAAAGAAAGTTTCATTTTTCCCATGAAAGAGTTAAATGTGGATTTTTGTCTTTATTATAATTTTACTCAAGCTATTTTAAAAAGAAACAAGTTTTACAGTTTTATATTATAATTAGTACTATTTTAACAATCTCACAGGAAACAGACCAAGAGCATTTTAAAACACTTTCCTCTCCAAACACACATTCATCCGTATAGGTTTAGATCACAGTTGTGTTAGGTTCTTACCCGTAAACGTGCCTGTGACTACAGCAGAGAAAAAACCCAGGAATTTCCAAGCACATTTTCATGCCGATTCCAGTGTGTTCTGCTAGGTATCTTTTCTATACCTGTCTCATCAAGGTGTCAGAGCAGTGTCACAGCACTGGAGACGGAAGGAAGGCTTAGACACAGTCTCTAAAATGCCACCTTAAGGCCTACAGACTACAACAAATAGCCCAGGCTGAGAAAACAGCACCAAGCTCAAGATGGCGATGCAGTGCGACTCCTGCAGCAGCAGCCAGTAACGAGGAGGGTTATTCAATCCCATTAGCCTTTTAGCCCAAAGAACCCCTCCTCCTCCCACTCATTCAGGCTTCACTTACCCTTCCTCTTGGCCTCTTCACTGAAGACATTTTTGGCGTCAGACAAAGGCTTGCCCCCTGCTTTTCCACCACCCCAGGCAGTGCTCAGGGAAAAAGCATTGAAAGAAGACTCCTAAATGGCCTATTTAGCAAGCTGCAACCAAGAGATGCACAGCCGTCCACAAATACACATTTTGATTTATCAACACATTCCTGCCTTGGCAAGTTTACGTCTGCTGTTCATCCTCTTTAGCTATGATAAAGGCTGCAAGCCCTTCTACAAGCTGTTTCCTCAATAGCTGTAAGCAGATAGCCAGATTCCAACAAAGCACAGAAAGAAATGAATGCACAAAGCATCAAAACGCATCAGCATGAATATTAGAGATGTCGTTAAAAATACTGACTCCTTCTGCGGAAGTAGGCCAGCAGATGGTGCTACCAGTTATTATTCCATTAGACTCTGCAGTTTAACCCCCAGTGGACTGTTCTTCCCTCCGAAAGGCGTTAACTCTCAATCTGCCACTCCCTACAGTAAGGCTTTAAAAATACCCATGGAAGTATGTTTTGTTTTGTTTTTTTTTTAATCATCTTGGAACTAAAACAGTGGAGAAATGGCTTTATGTGGCTGAGTATTTTTTTTAATCCAATGCAGTTTTTAGCAGAGAAAAATACTTTTCTTCACAAAATTAAAATAAAACATTTAAACTACAAAAAGTAGCTACCAATAAACAAAGGGTTAAAGAGCAGGTCATGCAAATGACAACTTAGCAAGTTACTCCTTCAGAATTAAGTCTCTTTCCACAGCATCTAAAGGCAGCAATAACCAAACAACTGTTATTTTTTAAATTGAGAAATGAAACTCTTTATATTATCGCCATAAACACATTGATTTTCCAGCAAAAAATCTCAATCTCTATGATCTTTACCCTTCATATTCTGTTTTAAACCTATGACAGATAAAATTTAAATTTAATGTCTTGTTAAAAATAAATAAATTGGCTTGAATTTGTTTTACTTTTGTTTGTTTGTCTGTTTAAGACAGGGTCAGTTTCTGCTGTCTTGGAACCCACAGAAATCCACCTGCCTTAGAGTGCCTGAGATTAGAGGCATATGCCAGCACACCTGACTCTTGAATTTGATCATTGATAAACTTGTGTGTGTGTGTGTGTGTGTGTGACTGTTTTAGTAAGCAATATCTTTAAATAGTTAAAACTTCACTACTACTTCAAAATCCAAATTTATCTTTTTGTTGTTGTTTTGTTTTATTTTTTCAAGACAGCATTTTTTTTTCTGTGTAGCTCTGGCTGTCTTGGAACTTGCTCTGTTGCCCATGCTGCTGGCCTCGAACTCAGAGATCTACCTGCTTCTGTTTCCCAAGAGTTGGAATCAAAGCCGTGTGCATCTCTGCCAGGCTTTATCTTTTTATTAATGCCCCCTTTACAGTTGTTCCTTAAAAGTCATCTGATATTGGTATGAAACAGAGCTTTATCATTGCTCCTTTTGGGAAAACTAAAGGTTACAAGAGAAAGGCGACTCTGAACAGTCCTGGAAGTCCAATCTGGACAGCGTGTGAGCAGAGTCAAGGCAGAGGAGCCCTGGCCTCGCTCAGTCAGTTAGTGCCAGGCACTGTTCTGAGTATTTGTGGATACTAACTCGCTTAATCCTGAAGGAAAAACAGATAATAACATTAACAAAGAGATGGAGGGTGGCAAACTGAAGAGGGCAGACACTGTTATTGTTACAGGACAGACATAAGAAGGATAGAAGGGACAGAAGAGCAAATGACCACAAAAATATCGCTATAAACTAAAACACTTTATATTTGGCATCAAGTACTATTCTCCCAGTTCCTAATAGTTCACATGCATTGACCCAGTTGACATTTAGGACTGATCAGTTTAGGTTCTCTATAGCTGTTAATTATTAATTTATAGGAAAGGACACTTGTATGAAAGAAGTGACTTCTTAAGGGTCCCACTGAGGGGACCTAGAGAGATGACTCAGCGTTGAAGAGCACGAACACTCACTGGCTCCTCTTCCAAAGACCCTGATTTAGGTCCCAGCAGTTCATAGCAGTCTGTACTTCCAGTTCCAAGAGCTCTGATGTCCTCTTTTGACTTCTAGGCACTAGGAATGTACACAGTACACACACATACATGAAGGCAATATACTCATACACACAAAATAAAATAAAAAAATTAAAGATCTCCTTGCTACTGAATAGGGAGACATAGATTAGAAGACAAGGCATCTTCTTTAAAGAGACCATGATTTTTAGCTATGCTACATGGGATATAATGCAATCATAGTAATTTATAGGGATCAACTTAAATACAAACAAAAGTAAACAGTTTTCTCAAAATATCAGATTGGTAATGATAAAGCAAGGATGAATTTTTTAACTTTCTAATGCCTTTCAAAGATGTGGAGATCAATTAGGTAAGGATGCAATATGAAAGTTGCAAGAAGAGTCAAAAGCTGGTTTCTGGACCAAGTTCTGGTATCAGAGAAGGTAAAGGAACTGGGAAACCTAGCAGAGAAAGAGTATGTGGATGTAATTCTTTCCATGCTGAGTTTTAAATGGTGAGCACTAAGATCTGGAAACTGGAGCCAGAACCTTAAAGAGTAGTCTGGGGTGATCCCAGGTACATGGCTCAAACCCCGGCATGAGCAGGTGATATTTGAACTCTGTGTACACACACACACACACACACACACACACACACACACACACACACACATGTGCACACTCACACATACATTTGCACACACACACACACAGACATGCACACACACATGTGCACACCACACATGAGTGCACACTCACACATACATTTGCACACTCACACACACACACAGTGAAATCCCCTGTTGTTGTCTTTCCTCCCCTATTCCCCTTAGTGCTCTCGTCACAGATCAAGGATAATTCCCAGCCATCTAACTTTTCTGACAAGCTCCTCAGCAGGTTCCACTACCTCACTGAAAGATTATAAATGCTTAACAGTTAACCTTATCAGTAGAATAGTGTGCCATCAAGCAGTTCTTCTGCTACCGGAATTCAGGACTTTAAATTACATCCCCATGAGGTGAAAGTAATTTTCCAATTTATAAAAAATATAAACACAATGTTACCATTTTGCTTACTTCTCAGTCTATGCATGCAATAATCAAATCCTATCAGACTCCCCTTAATTATAGTTTGTTCCCCTAGCTTCTACAGCCTTTGTTGCATTAACTTCCCATTGGCTACATGGGAATATGTAGGAAAATGTCATTATTTTCAAGTATTTGGGGATCTGGAGCATTGAATCTGCACCCTTTGCTCCATGAATAAGGTAAGCTTCTTGACCACACTGCAGTTTTTTTGTAGGTCTGGGCACGGCCCTTGCTTAGTGTACTTCATGCACTGGGTTCAATCCCCAGTGTGAAATTATGAAGAAAAAACAAATGAATTAATTTTTTCTAGCCACAAAAGGTAAATATATAAAGCAAATATTCCATAATAACTTGATACCAAAATGTAAAGATATTTTAGTTATTTATAGTAAGCTGATGTTCTCATGTTCATTTCTAGTCAAGGCTGGCCTTACCTAGACATCTTCAGAGCTAGAATTACAGGTGTATGCCACACTCCCACACCCAGCCAAGACTTGCTTTAAAACAAGGAAAAAAATTACACTTATGTCAAAAATTTCCCTTGGTTTTGTACTGAATTAATTTCAGAGTTTTTATCTAGAGCGATCTCTTCACTTCCCTCTCTTCATATCTGTGAATTATCATATTTATAAGTTCAAATGCTAAGTTTTCATCTTGTGATCAGAGTATGTGCTATGATAAATATAGCTAGGCCTTATGCAAAGGGAATCAAAGAATCAATAAATGATTACAGAATGATAGGAACCAAGGATGATGGTATACACTATAATCTCAGCACATGGAGGAATAGGCAGGAAAGGCAGGTTTATAACCAGTCTGGTCTACGTATAAGTCCCAGCCCTGCTAACTGCTACGTGGTACGGCCTATCTTTAAAAATAAAAGTCTGAGCGCCTCAGAAGACTAAGGTAAAGGACTCATAAGGATGGAAAAGAGGAAGGAAGGAAGGTGGGCAGGAGCAAAGGAAGGAGGAGGAGGAGGAGAGATAGATAGATTGAGAAAGAACAGTATATACAGCTACTGCAATACCAGAATCCTGTAATTTTTCATTGACAAGAAAGCCATGCATATTATAAAATAATATATATGTCACCCTATATATATCTTACCATAGATATACATATATATCATATACAATTTCTATCACTTTTTAAATGTGTTTAATGAAGAATATGTATTACATCAAATCACAAAAACCTATCAAGTTCATTACTTGCTGAAAAGAATAAATTCAAAAAATTCTGAATCCATTAACCCATCCTTAACACAAGAAGTTACTCTTGTATAATAATAATGAGTTATGAGGTCGAGTGCCTGTTGTGATTGTGTGGTGGTGGTACATGCCTTTAATCCTAGCACTCAGGAGGCTGAGAGGCAGAAGGATCTCAGAGTTCGAGGCCAGTCTAGTCTATAGATCAAGCTATAGGACAGCAAGGGCTACACAGAATGAGCCTGTCTTAAAAAATGAAAACAAAAATAAGCAAGCAAAAACAAAAAGAGCTTGGTGCTCTTGTAGAGGTCCTGGGTTTGGTTTCCAGCAACCTCATGATAGCTCACAATTGTCTGTAACTCCAGTTACAGAAAATCCAACACCCTGGGCTGGAGAGATGGCTCAGTGGTTAAGAGCACCAACTGCTCTTCCAGAGGTCCCGAGTTCAATTCCCAGCAACCACATGGTGGCTCACAGCCCTCTTTAATGGGATCTGATATTCTCTTCTGGTGTGTCTGAAGAGAGCAATAATGTACTCATATACTTACAATAAATAAATAAATCTTTCTTTAAAAAGAAAATCCAACACCCAACACCCTCTTTTGGTTTCCATGGGCACATCCCACAAACAATACAAATACATAATGCTGGTACTCACACAAACACATAAAAAAAAAAAAGTAAACTGGGCATAGTGGCAAACAGCTTTAATCCCAGCACTCCAGAGCAGAAGCAGGTGGATCTCTGTGAGTTCAAGGCCAGCCTGAGAGTGGTTTCTCAAGAAAGGGGTTTTCTATGTAGCCTCTACAGATCAGGCTAACCTGGAACTCAGAGATTTGCCTGCCTCCACCTCCTGAGGGCTTGGATTATCTCCTTTCCTTGGTAGGTCACAGTCATTCTTCTCCATGATTTGTCTGTGTTTTTAAAGTATGAGCTATCATCTCATTATGAACTATCAGTTTAAGATAGTAACTAACATTCTTTATAAACAAAATGGACTGCTGATTTGTCAGACATTGGCGTTATCTTTTTATGTGTGCATGCATGTATTTCTAGAGGTTAGAGGAAGATGTCCTCTATCATTTTCTGCTTTATTACCTTAAAATAAAACTTTAGCTCATCATTTTTCAAAGAAGTTGACAGCCAGTAAGCCCCATCAAACTTGTTCCTGTTGGGGTTACAGGTAAGAATAGCCACACTGAGCTCTAAAGAGACAATGTGAGTGCTGAATGTCAGAAGCCAGCTCTCTTATTCGCACATCGAGGGCTCTAACCTACCAACCACCACCCCAGTCCCTGATGGGGTCTCTCACGACCTTTCATATATATATGTTCAGAAATATTTACTGAATATGTTCAGAAGTAAACATTGATCCTAGTCCAAATAATTTTGAAAACTTACTCTAAAAGATTACTGACTGTGTGCATTTCATTTAGTGGTGTACTGGCTACTTTTATGTCAACTTGACACAAGCTATAGTCGTCCGAGAGGAAGGAGCCTCGGCTGGGAGCAAGCAGGTGGAGCGGCAGTTCTCACCCTGTGGGTTACAAGTCCCTTGGGGGGTAACATAGTAGATATTCTGCATATCAGATAATTACATTATGATTCATAATAGCAAAATTACAGTTATGAAATAGCAATGAAATAATTTTATGGTTGGGGGTCACCGCAACACAAGGAATTGTAGTAAAGGGTCAAAGCATTAGGAAGGGTGAGAACCATAGCTGTAAGGCATTTTCTTAATGAGTGTTGATGGGGGAGGGCCCCGCCCATTCTGGGTGGTGCCATCCCTGGGCTGGGGGTCCTGGGTTCTATAAGAAAGCAGGATATGCAGGCTATGAGAAGCAAGCCAGTAAGAAGCACCCCTCTATGGGCTCTGCCCAGCTCCTGCCTCCAGTCTCCTGAACTGTTTGAGTTCCAGTCCTGACTTCTTTTGATGACTAACAGTGAAGTGGAAGTGGAAGCCAAATAAACCTTTTCCTTCCCAAGCTGCTCTTGGATATGGTGTTTCGTCACTGCAATTGTAGCACAAACAAAGAGATGTAGGAAGACTACAACTCAACGGAGGTTATTTTGTTCTCTAGTAGTTTGGAAATTTGGCTAGATGGCTAGAAGGTAAGTATAGCATCAAAGGGGAAAAGCTTACATTTCCCATCAGGGAAGAGAGCTCTTTGGAGAACTGTGTTCTATGCACCTGAAGCAACACATGCCACTCTGAATGCAAGGTATGTGGTAATAGAACGAGTGGGTGAGGTAGATCAACTTGTCAAAGGCTATACCTTTTTAGCCCTTAAATGTAATTGTGAGTTACACAATTTGTGTAAGAAATTTGACCTTGTTGGCCATGTTGGGCTACAATCTAAGCAATTGGGAGGTAGAGGAGGAAGATCAGGGTTCCCGAACAGTAGAATGTCTCAATACAATCGATTTGGCTCCATCCTTGATTTCTAGGAGCAATTCATGTTTTACTTAAAAGGTTTGCCTCTCTTCAGATCAGGGGTTAGACATCTTGGACTTTTAGGTAGAGTAGGCAAAAAAATAAAAAAATAAAATAAAAAAAGTTGGTCATCAAAACTATGTGATTTAGATGGAAGGATTTGGGTTATAAAAGTACATACTCTGCAACTTCATTTGTGCAACGTTCTCCTCCTCCTCCTCCTCCTCTTCCTCCTCCTTTTGCTGCTCCTCCTCCTCCTCCTCCTCCTCCTCCTCCTCGTCGTCGTCTTCTTGTCTTTTCGAGACAGGGTTTCTTTGTGTAATCCTGCTGTCCTGAAACTCACTCTGTAGACCAGGCTGGCCTCTACTCACAAAGACCTGCCTGCTTCTGCCTCCTGAGGGCTGGGATCAAAGATGTGTGCCACCACTGCCCAGCTTGTACAACATTCTTGAAGTGGCAAGACTATAATAGATTAATGAACAGCTTAGTGGCTGCTAATGAGAGAGAGGTGTAGATTTAACAAGCATGCTCATAAGGATGCTGGTGGTAATAAGTAACTACAAATAGCAGATAAGTCAATGAATTCATTTATTTACAAATGTTAAAGTTTTATAAAAAAGCATGGGGTAGACTGGAAACAGTTTCAGTGGTAGAGAACTTGCCTAAAAATGCATCAGGCCTAAGTTTGGTTCCCAGCACTGTAAATCATTCCACTAATCATAGATAGCATGTCAAACTGAGGAAGTCTATAAAATTAATGGGCTGTTTCTATTAGCTGGCTCTGCCTTATTATATTATACTTTTCTGATGCTACAAGTAGACAGGCATGAGGATGCAAGCCTATATTATCGTCATTCTGGAGGTAGAGACAAGATGACTAGAAGGAGTTCAAAGCCATCCTGGGTCATATAAGGCCATGTCTTAAACAAACAAAACAAAACAAAACACTACTATTGTAGAAACTGAGTAAAAATATACACTGGATTTCTCTGCATTTTTTCTTAAAATTATATATGAATCTACAATTATTTAAATTATCTTTTAAAAAAATTATCTCAAGAACTGGTAAAATGGCCCAGTGAGTAAAAAGGAACTTGTTGCCAGACTTGAACACAGGAGTTCAATCCCCAGAATCCACATGGTGGAAGGAGAGAACCAACTCACATAGTTGTCCATTGACTTGTAAATCTATGCCATAGCATGTGATACACCCACCCAACACACATGAATGCATGCACATGCACACACATACGGTCTAGCAAAATAATTTTTAAAATATCTCAAAAGAGGAAGGGAGGAAAAAAGACAAGGCACATGCCCCAAGAATGAGATAATAAATGTGTTGTTTGAAACCATTATATTAAGCACAATCTGGTACCACACAGCATTATAAGAAATATATTACAGCCAGATGTGTTGATGCATTTAATTCCAGCACTTGGGAGGCAGAGGCATTCTAGGTTAGTCTGGTCTACATAGTGAGTTCTAGGATGGCCAAGGCTATATAGAGAGACCCTGTTTCAAGACAACAAAACAGGAGATGCAAAAGGGAAATGTACGTGTGTGTATGTGTGCAAGAGAGAGAGAAAGACAAAGTCTCATGTAGCCAAGGCTAGTCATGGATTTGCTGTGTAGCTGAGATTCCCCTTGGACTTGACCTTTGTGTCTCCACACTGAGTTGCTTGGACTGCAGGCATCCGTAACTATGCCATGTTTCCATGATGCAGGGGACCAAACCCAGGGCATATGAGGCATGAACTCTTGCCACTGACCTACATCCCCAGCCGAGGAAGAAAATGCAGCAATCAAAATATGAAAGAAAAAAAACCATAAAACCATGTTCATTTAAATCTGTATCTAACTTCTAGTCTTCATGTCTGAATAACAATCATTTCTCCAAAACTGAGTCCCAGCTATCTGCTTTACTCTGTGGGCAAGCACACACGGAAGCACTCTCAGATATCTAGATATATTCTACTAAAAACTTTGCAGTTACTATTCTATTTGTCTAGAGTTCTTACAAAGACTTATTTTCTAAACTTCATGTATAAAATTAATATATAACTCGGCTTGTTGATGCACGTCTTTAATCCCAGCACTTGGGAGGCAGAGGCAGAGGTAGCTTGATCTCTGAATTTAAGGCCAGCCTGCTCTACACAGTGAGTTCCAGGACAACCAGGGCTACAGAGAGAAACCCTGTCTCAAGTGGTGGTGAGGAGGTAATCCCTCAAATCGCATTTTAATATATCAGGAAAATAACTGAACCTCTGACTTTGTAGATACCCACTCGTTAACTCATGAGTATCAGGAGACCAGTCATGTGAGAGGCAAACTCTCTTGGGTAAAGTTGCTGTGTCTCACCATGTGATGTATTCTGCCAGATTATGACGCAACCATGGTGCCCACTAAGCGCAATGCTCTTGGTTTTCTCAGCTTCTAGAACAGTGAGCCAAATAACCCTTCCATCTAAGTTACGTGCTCTTTAGTATTTTGCTATTGCAACTACAAATGACTAAAACAGTGCCCTTTCTCTAGTCTAGTCTAATAAGTGTCTATTCAAAAATTCACTTTAGTCCCATTACAGAGTGTGACCTAGTAGGCATGAGGCCCAGTCCACACCAAGTAAACAAAGCTTACTGTGAGATATTATTTTTTATTATATGTAACTTTACTGCTATACTTACCATAGTAAATTGTGGTTATTTATAGCCTAAGACCATATTCAGATTGTATCTTTCGAATCTCACCTAATATTTGATAGTTTCATATAACCTCTTAGATATGTTATGAATTTAAATGAGATAATTCAAATGAGATAAAAGCTCTTGAAACATTAATAACTAAGCAATTAGTAAATACTAGAATTAATTCCTGTGGTTAAGATTAATATTTCTTATATAGAGGAGTCTAGAGACTAGCATGTCTAGCTAAGTGTCACACACTTACTCAAGGCCCTAGAGTCAATATCTCATACTAGGAAACAAATAAGTAATGATGTGAAAACCAACTTTAAATGGGCAAGCATTTCACAAAAACGAAAGAATGTCAAAGAAACAAAAGAAAAGGTATTCACATTGTGAGACATTACCACAGCTTCAAGGTCCCTGATTATAACAGTCCATACAGTATGATTTTGTGTATCCAACATTCTTGAGGTGGCTGCCAGTAAACAGCTATTTGCGTGATTAAAGCTTTTAAAAGCTGCACACAAATGTTTATAGAAGCTTTCTATTTCAAAGAATATTTTGTGTTTTGCCTGCAAATGTCTGTGCACCACATGCACAGAGTTACAGGCAGTTGTGAGCTGGCACACGGGTGCTGGGAATTGAACCTGCCTCCTCTGGAAGAGTAACACTCAATGCTTTCAAACCATCTCCAGGCCCAGAAACTTCTGTTACTAAAATCTGGAAGCATCCTAAATCTACCATTTCCTTACCCTTCTGCGTTTAGTTGAGTAATATATGAATGAACTGTTTTAGAGAGGGTTAACCATGTTTCACTATGTAGCCCAGATTGGCTCTGAAACCGCAATTCTGCTTCAGTCTCCAGTGCTGAGGTCATAGGTGTACAGAACCACACAATGCTGTAACTTCTTAATCACACAACACTGCTAATTAGCCATCTTCTTCTAAGGTCCTGCTGAGTACGACAGCTCCGTTCCAGCCTTCCTTCATCATTTCCAACATACATTTGTGCAGACACATAGAGCTGTCCAGGTCATGGGCATATTAGAGACACTGACTTCTATATCTGACAGGAAAGACTTCAACAAACAACAAACCCTTCAGTAAACATGACAGGCATTTGGATCAATGATGCAACAACATCAGGATGCATCAGGAAACTACAAATTACAACTATGATGGTTAAAATTAAAGAGATCGAGAGGGTGTCAGAGTCATGATGTAAGTATGGAGCTCAGTGACCAGGGAGTGGAGGCAGCAAGAGCCCAGATTTGAGGCAAACCTAAAGAGGAACAGACTAATCAAAAACAAAACAAACAAGCATACAAGCAGACAAGCCCCCTAAGGGCTAGGAATGTATCTTTGTGCTAGAGCCTTAAATTTAAATGGAGGGGGTGGAGGGTGGGGAGACAGGCATCCCGTTTGAAGGAGGGGGAACATCTGAAATTCTCACACATTCCGGAATGTTCGATACTAATCACAACACAGCCTTTGTTCTCCCACTTTTCGTGTGTGTATTCATGTGGCTTAGAAGCATGTGTGGAAGTCATAGGCTGATTTCTCCTACTTTTCTTACTGAGGCAGGATCTCTCAATCAATTTCAGTGCTCACTTATGCAGACACTCTTGCTAGTCAGCTTGCTCTGGGGAGCCTGTTTCTGCCTTTTGAGACCAGAATTCCAGGCTAGATGCCAATCTCACACTTGCAGAGCAAAGAGCATGCACTTTAATCACTGAACCATCTCCCCGGTTCAATTCTGTTATCAGTGCCCCACCCCTCTCTCTCCTCTCCTCTCCCCTCCCCTCCCCTTCTCACTCCCTTTCCCTCCCCCCCCCCCGTCTCGTGTGTGTGTGTGTGTGTGTGTGTGTGTGTGTGTGTGTGTGTGTGTGTGTGTAACAGCTTACTTTGAACTGTGTACAATAATGGTACATGTCTGTAGCCCAGAAATCAAGTAAGAAGAAAAAGCAAAAGGATTTCTTTAAATCTGATGTCAATCTGGTATGTAGTGAATTCTAGAACATCTGAATCTACATAGCTTAAGAAAGAAAGGAAAGTTGGGAAAGAAGGAAGAAAGAAAGAAGAAAGAAAAAAAAGCTGCCTTGGGAATATACCTGACATACAGAGAGTGTCTGCCTATTTATTATATGAAAGGTTTTAGAATACACATTAGCACAAAAGCCAAAAAGGCAATCTTACTACACATAAATTCTTTATAAAAATGACTCAGTAGGGTTAAGAGCACGCACAGCTCTTGCAGAGGACCAGGGTTCAGTTGCTATCATATAGACCAGAGGGTTCACATACTCTAACTAAAATTGCAGGGGATCCAGTGCCCTCTGCCAGTCTCCACAGGCACCTGCATACACATGGGACATACAAACTCACACAAGCACACATATACATAACAATAACAATGTTTATGGTTTAATGGTATAAGTGATACATGAAATGATATAAACAACTCTGAAAAGAACTATGTTCAATGAAAAAACACAGAAACAAGAGTATAGACAATATAATTCCATTTATATCGTCATAAACAGGTACTTCTAATCTATAACAACAGGAACACACTGTGATTGTCTGTGCATGGGATGGGAAGATAACTGTTTACCTAAGAAACTTCTTAGGACATGAAATGCTTTATTAGCTTAATAAGGATCACATAGGTACACATAATTCTCAGATCCTAATAAATTATACTAAAATGGATATGTTTTATTATATATAAATTGTCTCAATAAAATTTGACTTTCAAAAGGTACTTTAGGAGGTAGACATATTCAGAACAGGATTAATTTTATCTAGTTAGCAGCTTTTATTAGTTTTATTTATTTACTGCAAACTAAAATTGATTGTATTATCCAAGGGCTGGAAAGATGGCTCAGTAGCCCACTGCACACTCTTTAAGAGGACCCAAGTCAGATTCCCAGCATCCAGATGGTAGCTCAAAACCATCTGTAACTCCAGTTTTAAGGGATCCGATATCGGCAGATACCAGGCATACATCAGTGCATAGACATACATCAAGGCAAAACACCCATATGAAAATAATAATAATTATTATTATTAATACTACAACTACTAATAATAATAATAATAAATCTTTAAACAAAATAGAAAAGAGCTGGGCAGTGGTGACACACACCTTTAATCCTAGGACTCAGGGAGGCAGAGGCAGGTGAATCTTTGTGAGTTCAAGGCCATCCTGGTCTACAGAGTGAGTTCCTGGACAGCTACACAAAGAGAGCACAAAACAAAATGAAAAGAAACCTGAGCTTGAATGCTCACCACACAAACACACACATGTATGCACAGACACCCTCACACCAATATTCTTGTTATAGAAGTAGAATTTGTAGCATGCACAGGATAATAGAAAGAGCAAAACAGTAAGCAAGCACAGATTTGTGAGAAATAAGCCAGTATGAACAAGTGAGGGCTCAGATTGTTTCCTTGAGGAGTAAAGGCAGGAGAGAAACGTTCACAGGAAGAAGACCATAAGAAAGGCATCACAAGCAGTGAGAGTCTTGCCAAGCGGACTTCACCAGTCTGTCCCAAGACACCATGAGGTGTTGAAGTACTCACTCTCAGGATGCTGAGGGACTGGGTGTCTCCCCCTCTGAGCATCATGACAATTAGTGCTCACTCACAAAACCCAAATGGACAAGAGGAGGAGGAAAGTCACTCACAGGACTTAATAAGCCAGTAGTTTGAGAAACCTTTGATCCAGAATACAGACAAACCCTACCCTTTGTCTACTTTAAATTATTTTGGTTGCTTTGCTTTTGTTTTTGTTTTTTTAACAGGCAAAACATTTTTCCAAGCTGTGAAAGAAATTATATTTTTGCCAGCTAGGTAAAAAGGATAATGTAAACTAGGATAACTGGCAACAGGGGGATTCAATCAGCAATTTATCCTTCAACTGATAAGACCTTAAAAAATGAGTTTGGGCAGGGGTGCTAAAAGATGGCTCAGCAGTGAAGAACATTGGCTGCTCTTCTAGAGGTCTGAGTTCAAGTCCCAGCAACCATATGATGGCTCACAACCATCTTTAATGGGATCTGATCCCTGTTTCTGACATCGCATATAGACATAACACTTATATAAATAAACTCTTGTTAAAAAGTTTGAGGGAGTGGGAGAGATGGTTCAGTGGTTAAGAGCAAGTTCTGTTCTTCCTAGAGGACCTTTGTTCCATGTCCATTGTGTGCATCAGGTGGCTCAACCACCTGTAACTCTATCTACAGGAGATCCAATACCTCTGGTTTCCAAGGGCATCCACATTCATGCACATACACATAATTAAAAATAAATCTTAAGATGAGGAGGATTTGTTTTCTTAGGTTGGGTGGTGGTACATGCCCTTAATCACAACACTCAGGAGGCAGAGCCTGGGAGTTCTGAGGTCAGCCTGGTCTGCAGAATGAGTTCTGAGAGAGACAGGTAGGCCGGCCACAGAGAGTGACCCCATCTCAAAAAACACAAGAAGAATGAGTTTGGGAACTAATGTGGACAGTGCTTGTCAGGTCTGTTGGAATTTATAAATCAGGAAGTGGGAAGGGGGAGAAAACATGGTTCACTGTGGCACTTAGTTTTTATAATACACAGTATTTCACAAATACAAATTTAATACAAGCATAAACATTCAACTGAAGATAGATTATAAAAATACTGTCAATATTAATTTTTAAACTACTTTGTTGATGTTACTTATTAAAAGCAAAACATATTTATCTCCTTTGCTGTAAGATATGGGGGGAAAGTCTCCAAATAACTTCTGGCCAAAGGTTAAAAAATCTTTTCTAATTAATTGCATTGTTTGCTAATACAATCATCCAGAAGGCCTATTAAAACCAAAGAAAAAGTAAACAGTTACAATTAATGAATTAAAATCACAGATCAAAACCAAAATAAAACAAATTACAGATCAAAAGTCGACTGTAGACACAAATTACTCTCAACCAAAAAACTAGCAGCTAATAGAAGGAAAGAAAGAGAAGAGGGACAGGGAGAGAGACTGAGCATGTAGGATAGAGTTTAGGAATGCAAGCCTAATCTGTCTTTGTCTGTCTGTCTGTCTGTCTGTCTGTCTGCCTGCCTGCCTGCCTACCTGCCTGCCTGCCTGACTGTTTCTGTCTCCCTCTCTCTCTTAATGGAAAGGACAGATACCTCCGCCTTCTTTTTAGAACGTCATTTATTTGGTTTGGGCTTTGTTTTTAAATTTTATTGATTTATTTTATGAATATGGGTGTTTTGTCTGTATACATGTTTGTACATACCTGGCCAGAAAAGGGTGTTGGAAACCATAGGACTGGAGTTCAGGATTGCTTCGAGTCACCATGTGGGTACTGGGAATTGTATTCAAGTCCTCTAAAAGAGTGGCCAGTGCTCTTAAGCACTAAGCCATCTCTCCAACATGCAAGCCTAATTTATTATCTGAAAATTAATTCACATAGTATAGCTTGTCAAGAGCCTCATAAAAGCTTTATATCCTATCAAGTGATAAAGGAAAACAAATAATTTCAGTATCCCTCATGATGTAACACTCATGATGTAGCAATTATGAATAGAAGGGAGTAGCCGACAATTTGCTAAATAGGACATCTATGTAAACTCCATAACGAGCATCAAGTTTCATGGTGAAATACAGAAGGTGTGACTTAAGAACACATGGTCACAATGTCTCTGGTGGGAGTCTTGTGGGTATATGCCCAAGAGAAGGAGAGCTGGGTCATATGACAGTTCTAACTAGTTTTGGTTTGTTCTTTTTATGAGATTTCCATGGTGCTACACCAGCAGACACTCTTACCAATGGTAATGAAGGTCCCCTTTCTCCAAATACTCTTCGGCATTTGCTGTCACTTGCTTTCTTACCTACTCTCCACAGGAGAGATGAAACAGAAAAGTAGTTTTACTTGCTTTCCCTAATGAACTAAGGATAAACACTTTGTGTGTATATCCACAGATTTGTGATGCTCTCAACCTTGGACAGAGAAGCTGCTGCTGCTCTCTTTTATTTTTTGAGACAGGGTCTCTCTATGTAGCCCTGACTTTCCCGGAACTCATAGAGTTCCTCCTTCCTGAGTGCTGGAATTAAAGCTGTGTGCTACCATGCCTAGTTCAGAGAAGCTCCTTACTTCAGTTGGTAGTAGCTAATGCAGAGACTCAACCACTGACGCAAACATCTGTGAGCTTTTAGCCACTGATGTGATGTCTATATAAACCATTACCTATCAATTCTAGAAGCACGGGAGGTCTTCCCATAATCTGGTGTGTTCAATTTCTCCTCCTCCTCCTCCTCCTCCTCCTCCTCCTCCTCCTCCTCCTCCTCCTCTTCTTCTTCTTCTTCCTCCTCCTCCTCCTCCTCCTCCTCCTCCTCCTCCTCTTCTTCTTCCTCTTCTTCTCCTCCTCCTCCTCCTTGTCCTTCTCCTTTGTGTGTGTGTGTCCTGAAGTTACCCTCACAGATATAGTTTACCTTACTGATTGCATTTTTTGGTAGATATTAAACTATTGTTAAGTGGGTATTTTCCTTGATTTCTTTTGCAGCAAGCAAGCTTGTCAATGTAGAACATAATTTTACATGGCTGGTGCCAATACTATTCACACTGTATAGAAAAGGATACTGAGCTTGAAAAGATAAACAAATCTACTCAGTATTTTAAAATGAGTTATTTTTAACTATGCTTCTTTCTGTATGGGTGTACACACATGACGGCAGGTACCTACAAAGACCAGAGACGTCTGATCTTCTGGAGCTGAAGTCACAAGCAGTTATGAGCTACTTACCTAAATTAAAATAATACATGCATTTTACATATTCACAAAAATGCTGTTAACTTGATCTTGTTGGGAAGTTCCAATTCCACACAGTAAATTTTGATGAAAGATACTATTAATTTCCTTTCTCTTTCTCTCTCTCCTTGCCTTTTTCCAGACAGGGTTTCTCTGTTTAATAGTCCTGGCTATCCTGGAACTAAATCTGTAGACCAGGCTGACCTCAAACTTACAGAGATCCCCCTGCTTCTGAGGCAGCCCGATTGCTGGGACTAAAAGGGGTTTGCCACCACCACCTGGCTTAGTTTTCTTTCTTATAGTCCAAATTAGTGTGTGTGTGTGTGTGTGTGTGTGTGTGTGTGTGTGTGTGTGTGTGTGAACATACATATATACTTTAAAGTATTAAATTCTGATCAATTCGAGATTTTTCTAAAACTAAGTAGACTGTACCTTATCATAGCTCAGCCTGCTGTCTCTTTAAGTGTACTAAACAAACTGTTCATTCTGTTAACATATGGTCAACTAGAGATATGGCTTAGTGTTTAAGAGTGTATTGCTCTTGTGGAGGACTAGAGTTTTATTCCTAAGATCCACACCATGCAGCTTGCAAGCACCCATACCTAACTCCATCTCCAGGAGAATGTGATGCCTCTGACTTCCTGGGGTAGGCACATATGCACACATGCATGCATGCATACACATAAATTAATAAAAATTTAAAATAAAAACCCACTTGTTAAGGACAGAGAGGAAAATTATTTCTTTCTCTCCTTCACAAATAGCAAGGCTGATGACAGTTTAGCTCTCTGGTCACGAAAGCCTAGGTCCTGGATGAAGAACCACAGTAATGAGCAGCATCGCACAAGATAAAGTAGAAACCACCAAGATGGTTTCCAGAACCCCAATATACCAAAATCTGTAGTTACCTAAGTCCCTTGTATTTAAAAAATGGTATAAATATTGTACATTGTAGGCAATAAATCATAACTATTCTCTGTAACACATTTTAAATATAATGTCTCACCATAGAGGGGCATTACTCTCATTTCTGGTCACCTGTAAAAGTACTATAGACTTTTATCTATGAAATAAAATTGTAACAATAAGCAAGTCATGGCCTTTCTAACTCATTTTACTGTTAGTATATGAGGTTATAGAAAGATCTTGCCTAGTGTTAAAATCCAACTTTGGGGGTATACAAATACATATTCAAATGGGGGAAACAATACCTGTTTAATGACTTTCCTTTTTCCACAAATTGTAAAGTATTCCCTGTATGGTAAATGTGCAAAATATGGTCTACACAGTTAGCCAGGGTGCACTTAACTGAAAGTTGTAGCACATGCTTCCTGATATGCACTTGATACCTCTTCCTATATTAATGCTACCACATCACATGAAATTATCATATTTTCTCTATTTATAATACTTTCAGATTAGTTATTCAAATGGAGAAACCTAGTCAGTCACATTTCACTATTATAAAATAGCTTTTTCAAAAATGTTGATTGTCTGAGTAAGCCAAAGCGCAAAATAGAAATTGTCTAGCAATTTACCTACAGTTAGAGAATTAATGCTTGGTTTTGATATTTCTGTCAAATCTTCTAGATTAAAATGTCCTACTTTAACTAAAAAATAGAATATTATAATTGCTACACAGAAGCAACACAGACAATTTAAATGATGTATTCTATAATATATCCTAAAAGTACAGTGATAGAATTTTAGGAGTTGAAATTAAACTACCAAGTTAGTCCACTTCCCACCTACAGAAATCCTCTTGGGACAATTCTGGGCCAGTATTCTACTTCCCCACTTTCAGTAAAAGAGCTTGATTGGAAACTTCTTCCATATATTACACACACAATCTCATTTCTGCTTGCCAGGCCTCATTCTGGCCTCTAAAGTCCTTCAAGCATCTGAAGATAATTATTGCTGGCCAGTCAGTCCAGCCATTTGGTGTTATCTTACATGCAATCTTTTAAGTTTTTTTGTCTTGCCCTGGGATTATTCTCTCTCTCTGCTAATGGATAATCTATTACCAACATTGCCTGAAGAAATCCGCAGTTTTCTATAGCTGGAGGTTCTCAATAGTAGAGGGGGATTGGGGATTGGAATGGAGGATGGGGTGTGCCTACACCCTGCAAGAGACCAAAGCATACTGGATTACCTCCTCTATTACTCCCCACCGTATTTCTTCAAGGCAGTGTCTCACTTTACTTGGAACTCAGCATCTTTTGGCTGAACTGACTGGCCAGCAAGTCCCAGCAATCCTGCCTCTGTCCCACACAGTGCAGGAGTTAGTGCAACAGCACCCCTAGCTTTTTGGGTGCTGGGAATCTGATCTTAGGTCCTCATGCTTGCCCAGCAAGTGCTCTTACTCACTGAGTCATCTCCCCAGCACTAGTACTGTTGAGTTTTGAATGGAAGAGCTGGAAAATTAGCATATTATTGTTTTATAGTATAAAAGCACCAACATACTTACCCCAAGTGATAATGGAATCAAAACAGGAGGGGTTGAATTAACAGTGACTGTTTACTATGTACCTTGATGTTCATTATCTTTGCCAAACCTCAGTTTCCTCCCATGTAAATTAAAGCAAATGATCAAATCCAAATGCAATGTTCATTGTGATGGCCCAATGTGTTAATAAATGTATGTCAAGTATTTAAATATAGCACTTAAATTTTTTGCCAAGCATTGTCCTGTTAGCTATTACACTTTTTTAGCAGGATGCTGGGATGTGTGGCTGTTTGCTTAACCTCGGTTTGGAAGGCAGAGCCAGGAAGACTGTAGCAAGAGGCCATTCAGGTTTGTATAGTTAGTGAGTTCCAGGCCAGTAAGCACTTCATAGGGTATCTATCTCACTGGATACTTATGTAACAAAGTGTCAACAGTGAGGCTTGGATTCTAACTTTCTTAAAATTGCAACACTGTCTGTACAACAAACCTCACTGGCTACTTATATAACAAAAAGTCAACAGTGGTTATCTTTCCTAACAACCTCACAAGTTCTTATTTCATTCTTTTCTTCCTCTGCCCCCTCACTCCTCATTTTTCCTTTTTGAGATGGGGTGTCACTAAATAGTCCAAGCTTGCCTAGAACTCTAATCTTCTGGCCTCTGTCTCTAGAGTATGAGAAAATCATGACCATATTCCATATCTATTCCATATCACATGTGACAATATTTTTTACATATCTGTCTTTTAAATAATCAATGTTTATAACAACCTTGTATTAAATTTATTAAGAAAATATTATCTTAAAAATATGCCTTACAGTCAGATGTAGCTCTGCACACCTTTAATAATCCCAGCACTAGGGGAGGTGAGGGGTAGGAGCAGAGACAGGAGGATCCCTGAGTTAAAGGCTATCCTGGTCTACATAGTGAGTTCCAGTGAAGTCACGGCTACACAGAGAAATCCTGTCTCAAAAACAAACAAACAAACAAACAAATAAACAAAAAACACAAGCCGGGCGTTGGTGGCGCACACCTTTAATCCCAGCACTTGGGAGGCTGGTCTACAGAGTGAGTTCCAGGACAGCTAGGGCTACACAGAGAAACCCTGTCTCGAAAAACCAAAAAAAAAAAAAAACAAAAAAAACAAAAAAAAACAAAAAACCAACATCCTCGCCAACAACTGCTGTCTCCTGTGTTTTTGATCTTAGCCATTCTGACTGGTGTGAGATGGAATCTCAGGGTTGTTTTGATTTGCATTTCCCTAATGACTAAGGATGATGAACATCTCTTTAGGTGCTTCTCAGCCATTAGATATTCTTCAGGTGAGAACTCTTTGTTTAGCTCTGTACCCCATTTTTAATAGGGTTACTTGCCTGTCTGGAGTTTAACTTCTTGAGTTCTTTGTATATATTGGATATTAGCCCTCTGTCGGATGTAAGGTTGGTAAAGATCATTTCCCAGTTAGTTGGTTGCTGCTTTGACTCCACTGCTGGTGGGATTGCAAGCTGGTACAACCACTCTGGAAAGCAGTCTGGCGGTTCCTCAGAAAACTGGGCATGACACTCCCGGAGGATCTGGCTATACCACTCCTGGGCATATACCCAGAAGCTTTACCTGCATGCAATAAGGACACATGCTCCACTATGTTCATAGCAGCCTTATTTATAATAGCCAGAAGCTGGAAAGAACCCAGATGTCCCTCAACGGAGGAATGGATTCAGAAGATGTGGTATATTTACACAATGGAATACTACTCTGCAATTAAAAACAATGAATTCACAAAATTCCTAGGCAAATGGTCAGAATTTGAAAATATCATCCTTAGTGAGTTAACCCAATCACAAAAGAACACACATGGTATGCAGTCACTGATAAGGGGATATTAACCCAGAATCTCGGAATACCCTAGACACAATCAGCATATCAATAGATTTCTAAGAAGATGGAAGGAGAGACCCCTGGTCCTGGAAAGACTGGATGTAGGGGAATGCCAGGACAGAGTAACGAGAGGGGGTTGAATGGAGAAAAGAGAGAGGGAAGGGGGCTTATGGGACTTTCGGGGAGGGAGGAAATGGGAAAGGGGAAATGATTTGGAATGTAAATAAAAATATAAAAAATAAAAAATATATATTAAACAAAAACAAAAAACAAACAAACAAAAAAAAACCCAAAGCAAAAGTGCCTTGCCCAGGCTGCCCAACCTAACTTTTTCATGTGTTTAAGCAGTGTCACTGTAGCTTAAGGGGGAAAAGAACATCAAGAAGTTAAGCAAGGTTAAGAAATTATCAGAATGCAAAAGCAAACAGAGCATCATATCTGAGCACATCTAAACCAGCATATTCTGTTTTGAATGACAGTTAAGTCACCCTACATCTCTTTGCTATAGAATGTGTACAGTGAATTTAACTCATGTGTCATTTTCACTTTGCAAAGACAAAATTGAGACTGTTAGAAAATAGAACAAAATATTTGTTATAAAAGGGATTAAAAAAAAACAGTGTTATTTGGTCAAAATTTTCTCTCCAAAAACAAAAGATGAAGGTGAGTGTTCTGTTTCTGCTTCCAAGGTTGTAAATAATCACTTGGAAACACTCGCTGTGGCTTCTCCTGCCCCTCTGCCCCACTAAACTATAGGCAGGCCTCATTCCTTAGTTTTTTCTCCTTTTCAAATAGCAACTAAGCATGGTGGCCTACAGGCCTTTAATCCCAGCACTTGGGAGACAGAGGCAGGTCTCACCGGGAGTGTGAGGCCAACCCTGTCCACATAGATTTCCAGGCCAGCCAAGATACACAGTGAGACCTTCTGACAAGCTAGCTGACATTTGTCCACACGGTTGCCATTGAGGGAAAAGAAAAGGTGAAGCTTAAACACTCTTTAAACACTCAGCTTCCTCACCGGTTGTGTTCAGTTGAGTGAAGCACTACAGTGACTGTTCAGAAAGTAGATCAAAGAATAATCTCGTCTACAGAACAAGATTTGTCTCAGAGCTTACTTTGTTGGTATGTGTACACAGCTGTTCAGCACAGAGTACATGTGGAGAACTACTTTAGGGAGTCTGTTTCAAACTCAGGTGGGCAGCCATGTGCAGTGAGAGCTTTTACCTGCTGCACTCTATCACCAGGCTTATGTCAGAATTAGCTTTCGGCAAAAAAAGAAAAAAGGACACCACTCATATTCTATAACACTGCTCATAAATGTCTATAATAGTATGTGCTAATTTAATCCAAAACAAAATTATTGCAAGAGATGGAGCTAAAGAAACCTGACTTAAAAAGAGACAGAGAGAGAGAGAAAGAAAGAGAGAGAGAGAGAAAGAGAAGAAAAGCTGGGCATGATGGTACAAACCTTTAATCCCAGCATTTAGGAGGCAGAAGTTTCTTTTAACCCCAGCCTGGTTTACAGAGTGAGTTACAGGACAGTCAGAGCTACACAGAGAAACCCTGTTGTAATAAATCAAAACAACAATAACAAAACAAACAAAACAACACACAAACAAAGAGCCCTGGAGCTAGAGAGGTAGCTCAGTGGTTAAACGCACCAGCTATTCTTCCAGAAGACCCAGGTTTGATTCCCACTACCCATAGAAGGACTCAGAACCATCTGTAACTCTATCCAAGGGATCTGATGTCCAATTCTAGCCTCCTTAGGGCCCCAGGCACACAAGCAGTACCACACACACACACACACACACACACACACACACACACACACACACACAGGTATAACACCTATACACATAAATTTTTAAAAATATAAAAGCATTCCAAATGGATTGCCCTTTGTAATTTTCTGGACATTGTTTTCATAGAAAAAAAGGATTAGTAGCTTTTAAACTTCATTAACTTATCAGTCCAGAACAAGATGATGTTTTTAAAAAAAATGATTTTTAATTATTATATATGTGTACATATCTATATATGAGAACAGAGGAGAGAAGGATGTTAGATCCCCTGGAGCTGGAGTGATAGGCAGTTGTGAGCTGTCTGACATAGATACTGGGAATAGAACTTCGGTCCTCCACAAGAACACTATGTACTCTTAACCACTGAGTCATCTCTCCAGCCCAAGATGATTTACAAATGGAGTTTTAAAAGAATCTCTTCAATATCTGTATGTTTATATGTTAGCAATGAAGGAGGCCACATCACTCATCTATATGACCTTGCAAATCTATAAAAGTGAGCCCTTACTTTCAAAGTTGTCAACATCTTTAGAAAAACATGAATCGGAAGACAAAACAACAATAACAACAAACAACAAAACATGTTCATTCTTAGAAAAACCAAGCAAGAAAGTAAATAAGTTTAATGGTTCACAATTGAATTATACGTTGGACAAAGTAATTAGTAAAAGACTGCATACGAACAATAGACGAACCTAAATTCTGTCATTGGAGAATTCCTCCAGGCCCTGCTGACTGACATGCTCAACAGTCCCTCCAGCAGAGGGAGCGACATCCTACACTCCACAAGTGGAATGGAGAGGGACAGGTCTGTGCCTAAGCATATCTGCAGTATGTCCATCTTAGACATTTCCAAGCCTGTGCATTGATACTCTGGTTCCAGAACATAGAAACATAGAGTAGACTTGATCTGGAAGCTATTTTCCCCAAAAAGTCTGCTTCATAGTTGCAGAAAATGCTCAGCGAGAATTGTCATGGACAGTTTTTACTCAGCTGTGAATCTTGTCTGCTAAACTATTATCTACCACTAAATTATTTTGTGCCATTGGTGCAGCAGAGACAAGCCTGTTATGAGGATAACCAGCCTGTTGGACTGGATTTGAGATGTCCCACATCTGATACTGTAAACCTTGTCAAAAGAGACTATGCCTGGAAAGGCCATAGGCCCAATGGAGAAGATATCACTGTTGTTTTGCTAAGTGGATATGATATGCCTATCAAAGTACCTTCTAAATAATCACATTTATGCTATTAGATTACAGCCGCTGTCAGCTTTAAGCAAGTATTATTTTTGTGGTGGACAGCAACTAACTGGTCAGAGTGCTGAGAGTATGTGAACGTTGAATGTTCTGCTCTAAATGGGACATCTGTACAGCCATTCAAGGCTCAGAAGTGGAAGGAACAAGGCTCAGAGATCATTTCACAAGAGGAAGCATAGAGGCCATCACAGTGGAGGGCAGGGGCACAGTGCTGCAGAATATGGTCTCCTGGGCATGGCATGTCTACCACAATCCTGCACATGATTGCACCAACATTCAGTCATGGAAGCAGGGCAGGTTCACAAGGTCCTGCCCCTCTCTGAGAACCTATAGGCAGTTGTTAGGGGAGGAGAGACACTTCCATCATTGTTATAGCTCCTGGCAAGGTGTTCCTTCCTGTCCCTATAAATAGTCCCTTACCCATACTCCTGTAAGCCACTGTAATGAAAATCATTGGATCACACCACAAACAAAAGCAAATGCAAGGCTGGTTAGAAAGAGGATGAGGATCAAGAGGAGACAAAGAAGTACTTACAGTGTTTGTTAATATGATCAAACTACATTATATGCACATATACATTATGTATATGAAAAGGCTATAACAAAGTTTTCTATTATGTGTAGTTAATATACGCTAATGAATATTAAAAAAACTAATGTGTTGAAATAAGACAAAGCTGGGCTTGGTGGCAAAGGCTTGCAATCCCAGATATGTAGAAGGCTGAGCCAAGGATTGTAAACGTATAGTCGTCAAGACTACAGAGTTAGTTGGAAGCCAACCTCAACAATGTAGTAAGAACCTACCTTGAGCCAGGTGTGGTGGCTCACTCCTTTAATCTTAGCTCTTGGAAGGCAGGGACAGTCAGATCTCTGACTTCCAGGTTACATGCCAACCAAGATGACAAAGGGAGACCCTGTCTCAAACAAAACAAAACAAAACAAAATAAAATCTTTTTGGAAATGAAGACTAAAAAGAGGGCTGAGGGTATAGCTCTCACACACACACACACACACAGAGCTCTGGCCACTCTGGAACCAGGCTGGGCTCAAACTCAGAGATCTGCCTGCCTCTGCCTCCCCAGTGCTGGAATTAAAAATGCAAGTCACCACACTTGGCTATAAATAAAATAAATATTAGAGAGAGAAAGAGAGAGAGAGAGAAAGAGAAAGAGAGAGGAAAAAACAAAGACATACAGAAATTATATAACTAGCTCAAAGTCAGACCTCTGAAGTATGAGGAGGCAAGAGTCTAATCCAGAGTCTCATTTCACTACCTGCACTCTGAACTATCTTACTATGATCATAATTTAAAGTTATGTCTTATTCCTGGGGTATCATTAACATTTTCCCAGTGTTAGCCTTCAAGGTCTTTGTAATGTTAATAGTAATCCATTAAATTGGTATATGATAAGTTGTGCTGTTTCTAGCTCCCTGCTATAAACATAAAATACCTCTGGGGGCTGAGAGATTGCTCAGCATTTAAAAGCACTGGCTGCTCTTCCAGAGGACCCTGGCTCAGTTCCAAACACCCACATGACAGCTCATAACCATCTGTAACTCCAACACAAGGGGGATCCAACAACCTCTTCTGGCCTCTGTGGGCACACAGTACATAGATATGCATACAGGAAAAACACCTACACATATAAAATAAAATAATAAATTTAAAAAATGCATTTTGGATATATTATTTTTGCTATGTTTGTGTCATGTTTTTCAAATGAGTCTATCAGTTAATAAAGTCATGCACATTATCAATTTCCCCATAAACATGCCAGAATTGGGCATGAACATGAGGACTGGTGAGATGGCTCAGTAGGTAACGGCACTTGCTGCCAAGCCTGGTGACATGTTTGATACCAGAATCCAGATGTAGAATGAGAAAGCAGGGTCCCAACCTCTACACACACCTCGGCCTGAACGATTTCACATACATTCATACACAGAGATTAAAAAATGTAACAAAACATTATTCTGGAAGCATGAGCAGTCAAAAATTGTTTCTAATAAGTGACACAAATGTACATTTTATTATTTTTACAACACATTGAATTTTAACTAAAGTTCCATATTACCTTGGCTTTGTAATTTTGACTTCCTGGGGCTTTAGTATGTGTCTAGTTTCTCCACAGTTCCTCTAATGTACCCAAACCAACCTAAACCTGCAACCCTGCCTCAGCTGGCTGAAAGCGAAGACCATAGAGGTGAGCTCCATAGAGCCTGTTTTTTGAGTTTCTTCCTGTGCACTTTACCCAGAGATGTTAGGTTTGCTGATAAGTCTGCATGAGCTTGTATAGGAACATCAATACTATGCCTATCATAGTCATACTAAAACATCTCCAAACTGTTGTTTCCTACTTAATTATTGTTACTAAGATTTAATTTTAACAAGACAGCCTCATAATAAACACAAAAGCAATAAGACATATTAAATCTCACAGCTCCAAAATACAAAGAATTGCTTCTCAATAAGATTTAGCAGCAAGATAAACCTGTTGAAATGGGCACGCTCAATAGAGCTCTGATTTTTGAGAACTCTTGAAAGGCCTCATTTAAAATGAACGGAGTAGTAGCCCACCCACCCTTGAACTGCCAAAGTAAAAATGAAGGGCTACATACCTGCCGCTGTAAACACAGATGATTTCTGTTGTGTAAATGTTGATGGTTGTTGGACAGTGGGGAAGGCCAGCCCCGAGCCTGACATTGCAGCTGAGTTTGAGTCATGTCAGAAGGCCTCGCTACAAGATGTGAAGTGAACTGGCGACCAAGGTCATGATCTAAAACATGATTTGAATTATCTTGCCCAAATGGTGATTCATCAAATTGGGGGAGGAGACCCTCCTGCAGGAGGTCTTCTGGGTCAAGTCCTGCAAATGGTTCAGGATGAGATTCCACTTGATGAAGTAAATTATCTTCTAAAGACGAAAAACCATTAGTTTCCACGTGGTCATGGAAATGACCCATTGGAGGTCCTGAGTCAACAGGATCTGGGAAGTTCATGTGCACGGGTGATAATTTTGAGTTGCTATAATTGCCCTGAGGATGTGACGAATGTAAAATTTGAAAATTATTTGAATTCAGTGATGGAGTGGGGTTCAGGAGATGCTGAGTGGATTCTTGCTTCATTCCCCTATGAGGCGAAAAGGAGTTACTTCCAGCAAAATCAGATAAAGCCTGATTTGTATGACCGGGGGCAAGGCCTCCAGGTGACTGAAGGAGGCTGCTTGGTGACACGTGACCACTGGAGAAGGAATAGTGTGCAGGGAACTGTGGCGAGTTACTCACGGAGCAGGAAGTCATACTTGGAGAAGGTCTGTTATAGTTGCCTTCCTGGTGACTGCTGCACTTGAGGAAGTGTGCCTGAGGGTTTGCAGTTGGAGAAAACTGCACCGGAAGTGTCTGCTGTGAGGAGGGGGCGGTGGCTAGGTGGTTAACATTAACTCTGTGTGCGCCAGAAACATTAGCATCTAGAAAATTTTTAGCGTGGCCAAGAGAGTTTTGCCCTGGGTTAAGGTTACTTCTGTTTTGTTGTGAACAAAGGGAAGAACACTGTGTTTGATGTTCACTGGCCTGAAATAAGGCAAAATCATGGTGCGCCACAAAGCTTTTATTTTGATGCAGAGAGTGTGAATGTCCTTGTTGATGAAAGGGGGACCCATTTTGATTAGCTAGGCCAGTAGTTGTCTGGTGACCCCACATTGGACTGCCATCTGCTACATCTTGAAACAAGCCATTGGGTTGGTTTGGGGGATGGATTGGAGAGCAATTAAATTGAGAGTGTGGAGATAATACGTGTTCAACTGGGCTGCCAAAGGATTGATTAACTTGATGAAACTTCATCGAGTCAAATTGATTTAACTGTTCAAAATCTGCCATCTTCTGATGCGTTGGAGTACCTTGAACATGGTTTAGTGAGTCTATGTGCAAAGGCTCAAACTCTGCACCCAAGTTCAGTTCGTCAACTAGTGAGACAGGTCCCGGTTGTACAAATGCATCATCTGACAAGCCTTCTAAAGTCTCACCAAAAAGATTAGCATCGTCAAAAAAGTCCATCACTGGGTCTGTCATTTTGAAACCCCAGTGACAATTTGGGTTGTCCACTCCAAACAAAGTGTTCAGCTTCCCTGCGGTGCGTATTACTGTATCATTTCCGAGGGTTGTCAATTAGTCCAAAATAGGCCAGCGTTCATTATTGCTCTACATAATGGCATGTCACGAAGCATCAGAATCCTAGAAAAATAAGAACAAAAGTAATTTAAATTTAGTAGTAAGCATTCACTAAACTTCTATCAAGAAAACTTATACAGAATACTTTGTGTGTGACAATTCATTGCAAATAGGTTATTAATATTCTGTACACCAGAAAACAGGCTCCTGTAGGGGACACAACTATACATTTAAAGGTAAAAATGCATATCACTTTACTTGAAGTATATATATGATGATGAAGGAATGTAAAGTAACCCTGGGAATAGCAAATGGTTCATCTTACTCCAGGGTAAAATGTCTCACACTCCCAGCACCTCCATGCAGGGTGTAGGTTATCTAGGCACTGCCCTTCAAAATGGTGTATGTTTGAGAGCTAGTTTCAGATATTCTTGAGTTAGTTAGGGGATTATGATCACCTGCTTAAGGTTCCATGGGGTATATATAGAAAACTCAGACAGGTAATTATCAAGATATCATGAGAAGGTGACCCAGAATAAAGGAACACTCATTTGGTTTGGTTAGCTGATAACACTACCCAAATCGGCTGCAATCTATGCTGACACACACTCGAATGTAGTTCACACGGGGCCTTTGCTTAGCTAGCATGGAAGACCAGTCTGACAGCCAAATGACTTAGGTATCTATGAAGCAAGATATCTGTGTAATCAGTTATATTACTCCATCTCTAAGAAAACTGTTAAATCATTAGGATTATGCATGTTTCATATTTTATTATGCAAACTATGAAAATACTGAAATTCAAGCTAAATAGAATCAAACAGGGGCCTGAGCTAAATGAATAATAAACTGGTTTTAGACAATCCAAAAAAAAAATAATAAAGCTTAAATTGGGCAGTGGCAGTGCATTCATTTAATCCCAGCACTCGGGAGGCAGAGGCAGGTGGATCACTGTGAGTTGAAGTCAGTCTGGTCTACAGAATGAGTTCCATGATAGCCAAGGCTACACAAACCCTGTCTCAAAAGACCAAAAAGAGACATAAAGGAAAGGGAAGAAACCCAACCTCTAGATAAAATATCTACTGACTATGCAACTGTAGAGATGCTTTTTTTTTAAATTCTGAAAAGTAACAGCTATCAAACTTTTGTTTGTTTCGTTTGTTTTGTTTTGATTTTTTCAGACAAGGTTTCTCTGTGCAGCCTTGGCTGTCCTAAAACTCACTCTGTAGATGAGACTGGCCTCAAAATCACAGAGACCCTCCTACCTCTGCCTCCTGAGTGCTGGGATTAAAGCCGCCACCACCTGACTCAACTATCAAACTTGAATAACTTATACCAAGATATCAATATATTCTTAGTCACAATGGTATCTACTGCTTTAATAAGCAATGTGTAGCAACATTTGGCAGTGCGTGCCTAAACTCCCAGCACCTAGACAGGCAGAAAGATCCAATGTAGAAAGTCAAGGACAGTCTGGACTAAAGTGTAAAACCTTGTCTCAAACAAAACAAAAGACAAGCACTATATATTCCAACTAACTGGAGAAAACTATCCTGTAACATGGGAAGAAATTGAGTATAATGAAGAAGTTTAAGGAGATAAAAACCCAGGTGCTACAGCCATTCTTTAATCACATAACAGAATTTTAGTCACTCAGCACAAATCATAAGGGGAAATAGAAGCAATAGCTAACAGTGATTTGTTCACCCTTAACTTGATTTTAGGAAAAGTAGATACAATAAAACAATGACAAAGAGTGTATTACTGTGTGACTTTAGGATTTCTCTGGATTATAATATGCTATAATATGTCTACAGTACTAGATGAAAACATAGTTTTTACTTCTGCAAAATTACAAGTTTTGATGTGAAAAGTATACAAGCCCTATATGGCAAAGCATGATAGCACACATCTGTAATCTAAGCATTCAGGAGGCAGAGGCAGAAGGATTTCTATAAGTCTACATAGTTTCAGGACAGCCAGAGTTGCATGGTGAGATTCTGTCTCAAAAAACAAAAACAAGACCTACAAATAACTAGGGTGGTTTGGAAACAGTCCCATCTACTCACATATGAGATGGGAGGGTTGTGAGTTCGAGGCCAGCTGTGCTATTCTGTTGAGAGTCTGTCTCAAAACTAAGTAAATAAAGAATACAAATGTTTGTGCTTCAAAAGATACCTATAACAGACTATCTTCCAAAGAGATAGTCCACATTCTCCCCAGTAATAATATGTAAATCCCACCCTATCAGGACCCTGGCTCTCAGCTATGTTCTAGGAGAAAGAGAAGAAACAACCCAGAGGATAGTAAAGAAATACCTGGGCACATGCCTGTAATAACAGCCCTTCAGGAGGCCAACTTGAGCTACATGAAATCTCATCAAACAAACAAAAACCAGGAAGTAATAAGCAAGCAGATGAACCATCCATGGGGGAAAAAACTTTTATAAATTATGTGTCTGATAAACAACTTAAACAACTTATATCCAGCCAGATAAGGGTGGTACACATCTTTAATTCCAGCACAAAGAGGGTGGAGGCGGAGGTGGAGGCGGAGGCGGAGGTAGGCAGATCTTTGAGTTCAGGGCAGGCAGGGCTATTCAACAGAAAAATCTTGTCTCAAAAAGTATAACAAAACAAAAAAGAACTTATATTTAAAACATGTAAGAACTTATATCTATATAAAGCAGTTTTAACAAAATAGGCCAAATATTTTTTAAAAAATCTGGATACTTCTTCAAAGATATATAAATCTCTAGTAATGACATGAAAAACATATCCAATCTCATTAATTACACTGAACCTTAAACCAAAGCAATAAAAGATCACTTCTTAAGCCGGGCGGTGGTGGCGCACACCTTTAATCCCAGCACTTGGGAGGCAGAGACAGGAGGATTTCTGAGTTCGAGGCTAGCCTGGTCTACAAAGTGAGTTCCAGGATAGCCAAGGCTATACAGAGAAACCCTGTCTCGAAAAACCAAAAAAAGAAAAAAAAAAAAAAAGATCACTTCTTGACCCATTAGGAAGACGAGGTAAAAACACCAAGAAAACACCTGAATGCAAGAGGCATTAAGCAAGAGAGAGTAGCTGAACATGCCTAGTGATGGGGGTGTAACTTCTGTCGAAAAGTCTGGCAAGTCCTCAAAAAGTGAAAATACAATTTCTGTACAGTTTACTAATTCCAGTAACTGCCCAATGGAAATTGAAAGCAGAGACTTCAACACTAACTTGCATTCAATGTCCAGGGCAGAATTTATTTGCAATATCAAAAAGGGGAAAAAAACAGCTTTCTAACAGTTGATAAGTAGATAAATAAAAGCATGATATATTAGTAAAATGAAGTATTATTAGGTAATAAAAAGAAGTGAATCTATTTCACTACGACCTGATCATATTGGCTTATAATCACAGTTACTTATAGATTGAAACTGGCAAGTTATGAATTCAAGGTCAGCCAGCCTGGACTACAGATTTGAGTTCATAGCAGACTACATGTCTTGCTGAGATCTTGTCTCAAAATTAAAGTAAGGATTGTGGTAGAATTCTTTTATAACATGCATAAGGGCCTGGGTTCAACTCCCAGTATCACAAAAACTAAATATCTAACAAAAATGAATCACTGACTCATAGCTCATAACTGTGAAAACCTTACAATTACAGAGGCTTACTCTGCACCTCCTCCCCGTTTTTGAGACAGTTTTACTAAGTATCCCAGGCTGGCCTCAAACTTGCACTCTTTCTAACAAATCTATAGAGACCAGTAGTATATTAGTGGTTATAAGGCTGAAGACAGGGTAGATGTGTAGTGTGAAGGCAGGGTGGATGTGTGTGTGGTGTGAAGGCAGGGTGGATGTGTGGTGACTGGTGAGCAGTGAACACTGGCTATAGGTTATGGGGTTTCTTTATGAGGTGATGAGAACGGTCTAAACTGGCTACAGTGATATTTAAACAACTCTGTAATTACCAGAAACCACGGCTGGGTGTAGCGATGTATGCCTGCAAATCTAAGGAATCTTAGGTTGGAAGTCAGCCTAGTCTGAAAAAGAAAGACTGTCACCAAAAAGGAAGAAGAGACTGTGGAAAGATGGCTCAGTTGAAAGAGTGCTCAGTCCTCTTCCAGAGGACCTGTGCTTGGGTCTTAGAACCCAAGTGGCAGGTTCACAATAGCCTGTGACACAGGCTCCAGAAACTCTGACCTGACATACTCTTTTGGCCTCCATGGGTGCACAGATACATGTGGCATACACTCATACATACATTATATAACATACATACATACATACAACATATAAACATACATACATACACACATAAATAAATAAAAATAAATCCTTAAAATTAAAAGGATGCAGTGGTTGGGGGGAGTGAGACCCGTGAGATATCCTGGCAGATAGAGCTGCTTGCTTTTATGATACTCGTGCAGACACATATACACAGCATACTTATTTACACATGTACAGCCAGACACAGACACAAAAGTAATTAAAGTTTTACAAAGGAGGTAAGCCAGTAAATTATTCATTTAAATGGATTAAATCATATAGTATGTAAACTACATCAATAAAATATTTTACATATATTTAATTGGTGTGTAGTCACCATAAATGACACAAGGCTTCATAAGGTCATACAAGAATAAAGTTACTTAAGCAAATCACTCCAGGCACCAGCCGCTTCTTTCTCACCTCTGCTTTCTTGTTTTTCTATCTTCTTTCCATTTTTAAAGATTTATGTTATTTATGTAAGTACACTGGAGCTGTTTGAAGACACACCTGAAAAGGGCATCAGATCCCTTTACAGATGAGTGTGAGTCACCGTGTAGTTGCTGGGAATTGAACTCAAGACCTTTGGAAGAGCAGTCAGTGCTCTTAACCACTGAGCCATCTCTCTAACCCAATTTCATTCTTCTTTATGCTAGAAAAAAATCCTCTGTGGAGTTGGGTGTAGTATATGTTTTCAATCTTAATGCAAGTGAGTCAAGAGGCAGGCACATATTTGTGAGTCCAAGGCCAGCCTCCAGAGCAAGTCCTAAGACAGCTGTAAGACTCTAGCAAAAACACAAAACCCAACAACTTGCCACAACTCTCTCTCTCTCTCTCTCTCTCTCACACACACACACACACACACACACTCTCTCTCTCACACACACACACTCACACACACACACTCACACACACTCACACACTCTCTCTCACACATAAACACACACATACACACACTGTCTCTCTCTCACACATGCACACTCACACACACTCTCACACACTCACACACACACACTCCTTCCCTCTCCCCCCTCTCTCACACACAGACACACACACACTCACACACACACACACACTCACTCACACACACTCTCTCTCACACATAAACACACACACACTCTGTCTCTCTCTTACACATGCACACTCACACACACTCTCACACACTCACACACACACTCCTTCCCTCTCCCCCCCTCTCACACACAGACACACACACAGACACACACACAGACACACAGACACACACACACACACGCACACAGTCAAGTAGTAAGGCTGAAGCAATTAATTCTTAGAGACATGGTACCTTGCTGGAAAAGTCCAAAGTATTCTACTTTTTTATTAATCCACCTGACCTTTCTATCCTTGGAAGGAATATAACCTAACTTCTTCCACTTAGGCGTGAACTGAGGGACACGCACTAACCAGAGAGCTTGACCTCTGATGCAGTCCTGAGTACAGTTCTATATCTTTAAATGACTTCAAGTGTGCTTATTGGTTCTGCTCCACTAGAGCACCAGAAAGGTGACTTGGCTGTTAAGAGCCACGTGCTGCTCTTTAAGAGGACCTCAGTTTGGTCCTGAGCACCTACATCAGAGGGCTCACAACTGTTTTTAACTTTGACTCTAAGAAACCCAACATCTTCTGACGTCAGTAGGAAATACACTTCATGTGCACAAATCTACGTTCTGACACATATATGTATAAATAATTTTTTTATTATAAACAATACATTTATCCCAGCATTCTAGAGTCAGAACCAGATGAAACTCTGTAAGTTCTAAGTCAGTCAGGGCTGCACAGTTAAACCTTACAAACAAAAAAACAAAACAAAACAAAACAAAAAACACACACAAAACAAAAAACGAACAAACAAAAAAAAACCCAAAACAACACACCAGCATTTGGTTTACACACACACAAAAAAGTAACAATGGGCCTTCCTGACTTTGCAATAAGAGGAAAACTCTAGAAGATAGTGCACTGTCATTTTCAATGTTCCTTATTAGTAGCAGTAAATAAAAACAAAAAAGCCTACTACTTGTCCTAAGTACTTGAAATGATGACTAAGTTTATAATACATATTAAAATGTTTTCCACATCAAAGGAAGATGTCACCTTTACTACAATTCCTAAGAATACATGACTGAGAAGAACTTTAAGCTAGAATGTCAGAGAACAACCAAGAACTATTTGAAGACAATAGAATTTTTAATTTAGATTATCTTAAAGTATAATTTATATAATTTTAAACCATTTTATGATTTTATGTGTATAGGTGTTTTATGTACATGTATGTTTGTGCACCAGATACATGTACTGCCTGCAGAAGCTAGAAGCAGGATGCCCTGGAACTGGAGTTACAGGTGCCTGGTAGTTTCCATGTTGGTGCTAGGAATTAAATACAAGTTCTCTGGAAAATCAGGCAGTGCTCTTAATCACTGGACTATTTCTCTAGCCCCTTACAATATAATTTTCAAAACAGGAAGCTCAGAGAATTTTGAACAAAGAATATTAGATGAAAATTAGTAAATCTACAAATAATGGAATTGATATTGTCTCAACATTATTTAGACCTTTTAAGTGGCAACAAAGACTACTAAAATCTGCACAGAATTAAGAATTAAAATATATAAGATCCTGTATTCTACCCATAAGAATACTTCTATTTACTTTTTAATTTGGTTGTCTTTCCTTTCCTGAGGAATCTTACCTGCTAGACTAGATACATATATTCCAGAAAAACAGTCTGTAGCCTACAAACTGAAGTACTCCAAGTAAACGTCTTAAAGCATTAGAGACATTTTTGAAATTTTTTCCTCTAAGGACGGGAGCTCATACCTACAATCCCAGCACTAGAAGACTGAGACAGGACTGCTTCAAATCCAGTTTGGGCTGCACAGTGGACTGTAGGCTACACTTTCCCCTGGCTGTTCTGTCTCAAAAAAGAAGAAAAGCCAACTAACCAAACAGACCCAACAATGTATTATGTGTGTGTTAATGGGGAATAAACACACTTTCAGGGACTTATATATATTAGTATAGTCACATTGCTAATCCATTTTATTTTATTTTACTAACTTTTGAGACAGAATCTAAGCCACTCTGGCTCACCTTAAACTCGGGGAAATCATACCTCAGGCTTCTGAGTATCCAGACTATATACACGAGCCACCATGCACACCTTATCTCTTGAAATCAGTTTTATTCCCAACATCTCCTTTTTTTGTTTGTTTGTTTGGTTGATTTTGTTGTTGTTGTTGTTTTCGAGACAGGGTTTCTCTGTATAGTCCTGACTGTCCTGGAACTCACTCTGTAGACCAGGCTGGCCTCGAACTCAAAAATCTGCCTGCCTCTGCCTCCCAAGTGCTGGGATTACAGGCGTGCACCACCACTGCCTGGCTTCCAACCGTCTCCTTAAATTGACCCAGCCAAAGGCAAATTGCTACTCTCCTCACTGTTCTCTCTTTATTCAATTATCTATTAGCAGTACAGCTACCAGGGATTCTCCTAAATGCTTAATGACAAAACGGAAACTCACTCACTTTTCTCCTTTTTTTCTTAATGTTCAGTTTCAGACTCTAAAAATGATTCTTTCCTCTAGAACAGTGGTTCTCGACCTTCCTAATACACTTCCGTATGTTGTGGAGACACCTGAACCATAGAATAATTTTTGTTGCTACTTTGTATCTGTAATTTTACTACTGTTGTGAATCAATGTAAATATCTGATATGCAGGATGGTCTTAGGAGACTCCTGTGAAAGGGCTGTTAGACCCCCCCACTAAGAGATCATGACTTACCAGTTGAGAACTATTAACTAAGATGTTGGTAATATTTGAGAATACACTAACTTCTAAATGTGAAGGGTACTTAGAGGCACTCTAATCTTTTTTCATTTCTGTCTATACTGACTCTCAAGATACTTTTAACTAGTCTCATGATGTTACATGTCACATGTTAGTAATTTATTAATTTATATCTATTATATGTCATGTTTATATCTATTTATATTTATAGATATTTATATCTAATTTATATTTATTATATATTATATCTCCACTTCAAACCCATATAATCTAACAAATTCTTGGTTTCTTCTCATGTGTAATAGATATGACACTAAGCCTTGCTCTCTACTTGGCTGTTTTTCAACACAGTGAGCAGCAGGTGTGACCTCGAGGCAGGTGTTCCCGGTCACTTCGCTCACAGGCCTCCAGTGATTCTGTATTACACCCATAATGAAAGCAGCGCCCCCCACTCTGACTGCACTATAGCTCCCACTCCCACCTGAGCAGCTCTCTGCCCTCACAGTCTGCTCTCCTCTCTTGGTCACTCCTGCTTGCTTCCACCACAAAGTTAGTTGGTTCACTAAAAAGACAGGCAGCAGAGAGTGAAGTCAGCAAAATGGTCCAGTAGGAAGCCTCAAACACCCTTCTTTCCAATGTTTCAAAAAACAAGCAGAAATCATCAAAACCACCTTTAGCAAGAACCTGGAAAACAGCCGAAGGTTTACAACTAAGTATATGATGAGAAAAGTAACAAAAAGCCAATCCTTATCATTAAAGGAAATTCATGCTAACACGTGTGGAGAGCAGTGGGAAGAGTCTCAGGTGAAGGCAGAGACCCGGGACTCAGTCCCCAGCACCAAAACAGAAACAATGGAAGATGGAGTCTGAACCCAAACTAAAGAGGAGACTCCAGTGACCACCCAGAAGAAATGCAGACACTTCATAGGGTGCTTGGAAAGAGTACTCAAAAATGAATGTCCTGTCTTCAACGACCAGGAACTGAAAATTCTGGAGCAAGATGTAAAATAATCTTACTTACAGATTTGCAATGTCAAATGCTGAATATGTCTGTTACACACACACACACACACACACACACAGAGAGAGAGAGAGAGATACAAAAAAAGAAAAAAGAGAGAGAGGAAGAAAGAAAAGAAGGAAGGAAGGGAGAGGGAGGGACACATAGATTCTGTCCCTAAGCACATTACTGAATTTAGTAGACAAATAATAAATTCTGTTAAATGTACTCAGGGAGCTAATGACGACCAAGGCTCAAGGGTGAAATCACCAGGAAAATGACATAAACTAAATAAAAATACTGATAGTTGAGTAGACTTGATTAAAAGATCCAGTCAGGAATTCTGGAACTGAGAAGTAGAACAACAACTTTGAAACTGACAGCAAGGAGATTTAATCACACAAAGGAAGACAGAGAGCATGACCAGTGGAACCATCATCTGAGGAACATGAAGAAAAAGAAGGAAGAGAAGTGTGCAGGCTGAGACTTGTGACAACATCAGCAACACCTGGGGTGACCCTGGAGCAGGGACAAAGGGGACACAAAGTGACTAAAAACTCCCAAACCAGATGAAAGACAGGAACTTTTTAAGAAATATTCTTAAATGTGCATGTATGCATGTATCCTGATGTGCAGTGTACACAAGGAGCCAGAACAGGATGGTAGCTCCCCAGAACAGGAAGTTGTCTGGTGTGAGTACTGGGAACCACACTTGGGTCCTCTGAAAGAACAACACATGCTCTTAACTCGGGTTCTGTCCCCAGCCCCTACATGGTGGTTCACGAGCCTCTGGAACTCCAGTTCCACGGGATCCAATGTCCTATGTAAATGTGTATTTGCAGGCAAAAACCGTCTACACATTTAAAAAGTTTTTAAAGAAAAAGAGTCATGAACTTAGTGCCTTGGTAAAGGATAAGTGTCAGGGCTTAGAGAGGTATGATTTAATTTTCCCTCTACAAAACACAATTCATGATGGTCTAGAACTACATAACTGCTCTATGTATCCTTGAAATGTTGATAACAATCTACATTACTTATAATTTCAACTCTTTAATTCAAAAGTGGTGCTGAGAGACAGCGCAACAAGTTAAAGGGCACTTGCCACCAATCCTCTTGACTAGAATTCAATCCCAGGAACCACATAATGGATGGGGAGAACAGGTTCCAGAAACTGACCTCTGACTTCCTTGAATGTGCGACACGGCACTAATGCACCAATACTCACACTCACACTCACACACACAAATCGTGCACAGAAAATATAAATAATAAAGTAAAAACTATAAATTAGCACTTAGGGGGTGTGAGAAGGTAGCAAGTTGCCAGCCAGTCTGAGCTAATTAGTGAAAGTATCTCAAAAAAATACGTAACTAGCAAAAAAACCCAAATTAATTAATTAATGTCAAATGTAAGATTCACTCATGGCCAGAGAACAATGGCTCAGTGCTTAAGAGTTCATCCGACTTTTCCAGAGGACTCAAGTTTTGTTCATACCATGTCAGGGTGGCTCCTAATACAACAACAACAACAAAATTTAGAAATTACATTCAAGCCACTGTAAGACCCTGCTTCAAAACAACAATGGCAACAAAATAGATTCCACAGAAAATTCAGGAGTATCTGGTAAATACAAGTCAGTCACTGCGGAGATAGAAGAGGCACAGGCTAAATCTTCACTGCCAAGCTCTTATCTGGTGAATCCCTCAGTCTTTCCCTCATTTGACCTTCTAAGTCACAGCTGACAGGATTGAAAAAGAATACACTCAAAGTCCTAAAACACAGTAACTCAGTAACCATAGACTCACTGGCCTGTAGAGCTAGAAGCATAAATTGGAATTCTCTGAGCTCCTGAGATAGTGTCACGACTGCATTGTACTTAACTGTGCAATTCACTTGTTTAATTTATTCATATGTCTGTGAGTGTACTGCTCACATGGTTGTCTGTCTCATCAGCATGATCCCCTGGTGTTTCAAACATCTTTGAGACTAAACTTGGGTACAGTTTTTTTGCAAGGTTTTACACCACACACCCACACCCACATCTACACCCACAGAGAGAGAGAGAGAGAGAGAGAGAGAGAGAGAGAGAGAGAGCACTGTTATGCATTAACTTCATATATTCTGTATCTAATACACGGTGTTCTCATTCTCATTCTTTGTCTGCTTGTCTGTCCTTTCTACTAAACAGGATGAGCAAGTCTTTCTTTTCATTCCTACTATCTCTTAAAAATTCTTGGCCTATAGTCAGTACATACTTTCAGAAATTCAGTAATGCCAGAGCTGCTATGAATTGTCCTCTGGCCTCCACATATGCAGTGTGTACCATGGTACAGTGAAGATGAATGTAATAAATAGTGAGTAATATCTTGGGTTGGAGGGGTATCTCAGCAGCTAAGAGCGTTTGTTGCTCTTGCAGGGGTCCCAAGCTTGGTTCATGGCACACACATTGTGGTTCACAACCATCTATGACTTTGAGATGTTCCAGGAGATCTATGGCCCTCTTCTGACCTCCACAGGAGCCAGGTATAAACACAGCGCACAAACATGCAACAGGCAAAACACTCATACACATAAAACTTCAAAAATCTATATCTTAAAAAAATTCTAAATGATTTGTTAAGGTGAGGTGATGGCTATTCTAGGTTGTCAACTTGGTTAGATCTGGAATTAACTAAAGTCCAAAACCTGTGAGAGATTTTTGCTTAATTTGAAGTAGATAGATCAGCATCTAATTCAGATCTTGATGTGGGAAGACACACCTTTAATCTGAGCCCCAAAGTCTGCTGGAAGCCTACATGAGGGCGTGGAAGAAGGACACCTTCGCTCTGCCTGCTTGCTTGCACCTTGCTAGCAAGTCCATTCCTTGACTGGCACTGGTACATACTCCTTCGGGATTCCAGCATATACTGAAGACCAGCTGAGACATGCTGCCTTGTAGATTGAACAACCACTGGATTCTTGGACTTTCCATTCATAGGCAGCCATTGTTGGACTAGCCTGTAAGCCATTCTAATATGTAGAGAGAGATGATATGTAGAGAGAGATTCATTCTGTAAGTCCTGTTACTCTAGAGAAGCCTGACAAATACAGATGGCAAACACAGTTATGGATATTTTATGACATTTAGCAAAAAAAAAGCCCAGTGATCCGATTTAAATTCACAAATATCCCTTACAGGGAGAACACTTTCCATTAACAACTCTACACTAGAGCCTGTGGCACAGCAGTCTTGTGAGGTTTGTTTTGACTTTTTGAGACAGGGTCTCCGTAGAAACTCACTACACGGCCCAGTTCTAGCTGATGGTGGACATCCTGCCTTCATCCCCCAATGCTGGGCCTACAGACGTGAGCCACACTGTGCTGGATGATGGCTCTGTGTCCTCTGGGAACTGGCTAGCGTGGTAGGAACCACAGCTGCATCACTGACTTTGCCATGGAATCCCTGGAACATCATTGTGAAGATCTGCGTCTTTGAAAAATGGGGAAGGGTGATCATATCTTGGAGGACTGTAAGATAATCCAAGTAAGACACTATTTAAATGCTTCCTGTTTTCCAATTATGCTTCTTAGAATGCTGGTGATCTGTAGCCATGTAAAGGAAGATGGGACTTTAGGCCTTCCCTACCCCACTTTAGCCCTATGAGATTTCACCTTCAAAATGTTCTGATTTTACAGATTTTGCTTTCAAGCAAAATTTTAGAAAAACTGAGAATTTAATGTTCATATTAAAAATATTTTCCTCATCAAATAGCAAGCCATTTACTAAATTCATCTGCTTACTTTGTTTGCATTTACATAATTTAGTCTTTGCATCTCACAGAAAAGGGAAGCAAAAAAATTTTTTTTGAAACTGAATCTGACTATGTAGCCCAGGCTGGTTTCCTGAGTCATTATTGGCATTACAGGTATACACCACTATTCCTGGCTGGCAAAAATGAAACAAAACAAACAAACAAACAAAAACATGTAAAGTACATTATCATGAAAGTAGAAAGTCATACAATAATAAAAAAATTGCTTTAATAAAGACTATAGCTAGGTCTGGGGTGACAAGAAGTGGCATAAAAATCAACCAATCCGGGCATCTCATCCTTAAAAATGTTGATACCAAGCAACAAAAGCAAGGAAGACAGTCATCTGTCTGTTTTTAGGGTTGCTAAAGATGGCTCATCAGATTAAGATATTCCCCAACCAAGCCTGACAACCCAAGTTCTATCACTAGGACCCAGATGGAAGGCGGGTAGTCCTCTGGCCTCCACACTCGTGCTGTGGTACACTCACCACCCACAAGTGAGTACGAAAACAGAGGAAGACTGGCTGAGTAGAAGACTCTCTGGTGTGGCTTCCACAATGGTCGACCCACAAGGAAAACTGCTCAAATGTGTTCTAAGGCCAGTTCAACTGACCACTTCTCTTTGTAGAAACTACATTGTTTCTTCTGACACTACACTGCAATGGATTTTCTTTTCTGGAGTTTTTCTTGAAGTAATTTAAGACATTCAAGTTCTATTCAGGACTTCATCATGTCTACCAAATTCACTTAGCATTTCAAAACTCAGTCAGGTTTTCAAACAACCTCTAAAAGATCATTTCACATTCAAACATTGAGAAATTCCACTTTTCTTCAAATACTATAAATGATTGTTTAGGATGTATTTACTTCTTTAAGAAAGCCAGCTAATTAAAAAAAAAAAAAAAAGAAAGAAAGCCAGCTAATGCTTCAGTGGTCTGCCTGCAGTTTCTGGCCTAGGCTAGGGGAGAGCAATGACTTACATGCCTGCTTACAGGGTATATATGTTCCGTCAATAGCTCTGGAAATTCTGCCTGCTAATTTCCATTTTTAAAAGCTTTTTCTCTTTTTCCTTTTCTTTTTTTCTTTCTTTTTTTTTTTTAATGTTTTTTTGTTTTTGGATTCAAGGTTTCTCTTTGTAGCTAGTTCTGGTTATCCTGGAACTTAGTTTGAAGACCAGGCTGACCTCAACTCACAGAGATCTACCTGCCTCTGTCTCCTTAGCTCTGGGACTAAAGGCATGTGACACCACCCCTGACTTATTTTAAAAAAAAAAAAAAAAGAAGAAGAAGAAGAAGAAAAAAAGAAAAAAATTTTAAAGACAAGGTGTCAGGCTGCAGAGACGGCTCAGTGGTTAAAAGTCCTTACTACTCTATAAAAGACCCAGGTTTAGTTGTGGCTTACAACTACCAGTGGCTTACATTTATGTAAAATAAACAAATCTATCATCAATATTAACCTCTGAAGATCATGAAGACTTACTAAATACATTAGCAGGTTAATAAAACCACATAACTGAATTGATAACTAGTACTTTTATGCATTTTTATATGTATGAATTAGAACAAATTTGGAAAACAAGAAGGCATTCTTGCCAGTTGAGCATGCACATATCTGTAAGAAAGTTTTCCACTCTTAGAAATACACACCCCTATGTGCACATTCACTGAGACACATAATACACAGATGCTCATGTGTCTGTATGATGAATTATAGTCCAAAACTAAAACTGTGTCTATCAGAATAAACATAATGAAAATATATACAGTACTGTTCTACAAGGACATATTTAAATCACATAAATACTATGCAAAGAAATATATAGCATATCATTCCACTTAATAATGTTCAAAACTGGGCAAAACTAATCTGTGGTTACAGAAGTCAGGATAATGGCCCCCTCTGAAAAGACAGAAAGGGGTGGTAATTAGAAAGGCCTATGCGGGGAGTTTCCGGACTGCTAATGATAACGATATATATATATTTTTAACCTGGGTGGTAGTTGCAGAGATACGTTTACCTTGTAATAAATCACAGACTTGTATACATGTGATTTATATGCTTTTCTGCACATCTGTCATAATTTAACAAAAATAGTTTTTAAAAACCTAACTGAGCGAGGCAGAGTGCCTCGTGCTTGTAATTGTAGGCATGGGTGGCTGAGATAGGAAGACTGTCAGGAGTGTGAGCCAAGTTAGCTTGCACAGTGAGTTCCAGGTCCGAGCTCAAAACAGCAAAACAACAAAATAATATGGTGAAGTATGCGGGGACATTTATAAATAACAGAAATAGATGTCACTCAACAAAAAAGGGCAAACAGCTTGGTCTACAATAGGACTTCCTAATGTCTGCACACTGCTGAGTTTAAGATACTTTCACCAATGTAAAACCAGTAAGTATTCTTGTATACTTAGATAGAGAGGATTCATTAAACTATGGGATAGCTCAAGTTTTCCTTAATATCTAGACCTCGAGCAATTCAATTTTTTCTGTAGTTGGTTCAACTGGAAAGCTAAACAGGAATGTGAAATCCAAGCTGAAATACCTTTGGTGGGCTTGCATGTAAAGGTGTAAGGAAAAAATTAACTCCACAAAAAGTTGTACTCTGATCTCCAGATGCATACCATAGCATACACACATACAAATAATAAATTTTTCAAAAGACTGCAATAACATTTAAACATTCCTATATTAATTACAATTGATGTTTGTATGGTCATGTGTGTGTGTGTGTGTGTGTGTGTGTGTGTATGCACACACACATGTGTATGAGTATGGAGGTAAGAAGTCAAAGTATTCCTCTGTCGCTGTCCACCTTATGTTTTAAGTACATACAGAAAGCAAAAGGTGACTTGCAGAAGTTGGTCCTTCTTCCTGAGAACTGAATCCAGTTTCTTAGTTTTGATGAGGAGAGCCTTTACCCACCGAGCCCTCAGAACTTCATATCCAATATAATCTTGTAATTTAAAATTTTTAAGAATTTTCAGCTGGGCAGTTGTGGCACATGCCTTTTATCCCAGCACTAGGGAGGCAGAGGCAGGAAGACCTCTGAGTTCAAGGCCAGCCTGGTCTACACAGCAAGTTCCAGGATAGTCAGGGCTACACAGAGAAATCCTGTCTCAGAAAAAAAAAAGAATTTTAAAAAATAAGGGTTCAAGAATTACAGTATATTTGTTAGAGATCATCTTAGTTATGATTTTTAAAAGGTTTTCTTTTAAGATGCATTTAGCTGTGTGTGTGTGTGTGTGTGTGTGTTATATGTATGCACATGTGTATATGTAGGTGCCCATGGAGGCCAGAAGTGGGCCAGCATCCTTTGGTGCTGATGTTGCAGGCATTTGTGAGCTGCCTGATGCAAGTGCTGGAATCCCAACTACAATGGCAGAGTAGTAAGTGCTCTTAGCTGCCAAGCCATGTCCCTAGACCCTAGTTATCAAATTATATTAAAAGTATGAATGTTGTTCCTTCTTTCTACAAAAAAGCCAGGGGTGGTAGTGCAAACCTGTGGCCTCAGCATTCAAGAAGCCAAAACAGTTAAGTTTGCAGTGAGTTCAAAGTCAGTCTGGTCTACATAATAAGTTCTAGGCCAGTCAGATGAGACTGTCTTAATATACAAATCTAAAAAACAAGCAACAGGAAAAAAAAAACCTTTATAGATACATCTTACTGCAGTCTCACACATACATTAAACCTGTCCCGATGCACCTACCATTCACATAAAAGCAGACTCAACCTTCTGAAGGTCTGTAGATGATGTTTGAAACTCGATTTCTGGTCAAACCCTTTCTTCCATGCATCATCTTCATCTCAGCAAATCACATGCCATCATCTTGTTCCTTAAGCCAGAAATCGACAATGAAATGATTGCCGATGCCTTTTCTAACATCAAGAAGCTGTTACCTGCTTCCCGCCCCGCCCCACCCTACCCCACAGCTCATGAGCTGTTCAGTTTCTCTCAAATACACGCATCAGTAAAGACCATCTATAACACGTTTAGAAGGTGTATAACCTTTTACTTTACAGCATCTTTATGGTGGCTACCACAGTACTAGCTACAACACTGCCTCACTGCAATAACTACAGCACAGTACCAGCTACAACATTGCCTCACTGCAATAACTACAGCACAGTACCAGCTACAACACTGCCTCACTGCAATAACTACAGCACAGTACCAGCTACAACACTGCCTCACTGCAATAACTACAGCACAGTACCAGCTACAACACTGCCTCACTGCAATAACTACAGCACAGTACCAGCTACAACACTGCCTCACTGCAATAACTACAGCACAGTACCAGCTACAACACTGCCTCACTGCAATAACTACAGCACAGTACCAGCTACAACACTGCCTCACTGCAATAACTACAGCTCTACAATGTCACTGCTTTCACTATTGCCTTCCTCCAACACCTTTTCAAAGTGACTTTCTCTTATACGGTCTCATGTATGTAGCCTAGGCTGGTCTCAAACTTGCTATGGAGTCAAGATTAGCCATGAATTCTTGATCTTCCTGTCCCCACATCCCAAATTCTGGGATTACAGGTATATGCTACCATGCCTAGCTCCAAAACAGTATTTAAAGAAAGGAGAAAAAAAAAAATCAATGAAGTTCTCTCCTCATAGTCTTCAACTATATTTTTCCTTCTGACAAAAAGTTTTTCTTTTTATCCTTCTGGCTCCTTATGTTTATGTCTTAAGTTAAATGCCACTACCTGGGACACTCTGTAACCACAGACTCTAAGAACCTCTATACCTGTGTCTCATAACAATGTTCTTTTTCTTCACTGGATTCACCCAAACAATTGTCATTTTACAATGATTTACTTATTATATCTTCACTATTAGACTGTAGGTCTCCTGAAGGCAAGAGTCACTTTGTATGTTATCGCTTAATGTGTTATATCTAATATGGTAAATTAAGGGAGAACAATAAACCTGCTTCATGAGTGAATGGACACAATCCTCTGGCATTGAAAGGACAAGCTACAACAGTGGCTCCCCTTCTCCCTCTCTCCCAGTGTCATTGGGTTCATTTGTTTCTAAAAAGGGGGAACATAAATGTTCCTGAAAACTTACAACTAACACAAAACCAAGAGGTCATGCATGGTGTGTTCAACAGGGGAGATGTGTATAATGAGGATGTGTAATGGGAAGGAGAAATCTCAAGAGTCATAGTAAGAAGAGATGTTTCAGTTTATAAGGTAGATTCAAACCTGAGTATTAAAGACAGGTTAATTACTAAGAGGTAGAAAGCTATAACATGAAGCCCCCCTCCCTTCTCCCCAATAAGGAAGTAAACAGAGGCGCCAAGTTTTCAAAAATAGTTTTAAAGATGGTTAACCAGCAATTCTCATTAGTGAGGTTAGTGTAAAAGGGCTAAATCTTATATCATATAAATAATCTATCTCCTGTGTTGAGGCTATAATTAGAAAGCTTTAGAGGGTTCAAATCTTTGTGAAATGTTCATAGCATTCTTCTGCAATTTCTGTCCTTTAAACCTTTTAAACACTCATCAACATACTTTTACTCTGACCAACTGCCTCATTTTCTATATACTTATCTCAATATATTTTTATTTACTATATATTACTTGATAAAACTCTCCACTAGATCAATTATTTTGGCCATTCTTTTCTTTTAAAAATTATCCTAGCATTAGAGAGATGGATGGCTCAGTAGTTAACAGTACTTGCTGCAATTCCAGAGGACCTGGATTCAGTTCCCAGCATCCTCAGGGTAGCTCACTGTTCCAGGGGATGTGACTCCTTCTAGACACCTATGGCACCATGTCACATATGGTACCCCAACATACATACAGGCAAAATCCTCATACATAAAATAAAATCTTTTAAAGGGGATAGAGAGATGGCTCTGGGTCGCTTGCTGCCCTTGAGGGGCACCTGGATTCCCAGCAGCCACACTGTATCTCACGATCATCCATAACCCCAGTTCTAGGAGATCCAATGCTTTCTGACTTCCGGAGGCACCAACCAGCCATATGGTACACACACAAACATGTAGGCAAAACACTCATACTCACAAAGTAAAACTTACAAACTAAATACATACAATAAGCATGATTTCATGTGCTTTTAATCCCAGCACTTGGGTGGCAGAAGGAAGAGAAGCTCTTTGAGTTCAAGACCAGGCTGGTCTACATAACAGTTCCCTGATAGCCAAGGTTACATATTGAGACTCTGTCTCAAAAGAAATAATAAAAATGTATCTTTTAAAAATGTATCTTATTAGCTGGGCATGGTACCATAAACCTTTAATCCCAGCACTTGGGAGACAAAGGTAGGTGGATCTTGCATGTTCCAGGACACAGGGAAACCCTGTCTCAAAACATGAAAATATTAAAAGGGAACTGAGGTAGAAAATAACAGTTTAGTGGTAGAGTACATGTACTGTACGTAAAAGGGCTCGAGTTTGATCTCTAGCACGACATACACATACACAGAATCTGTATAAAACCTGGCACATTGGAATGACAGTACTACCAGTTATTTCAAGAGAATCATGAGTTTGAACTCAGTTCGAACAATATAGCAAAACCCAGTTTTATACATGCACTCACACACACAAGTAGGACATACAAATTGCCAATTTATTGACTTATTGATTTTTGTTTTGTTTTTTGTTTTTGGGTTTTTTGTTTGTTTGGTTGGTTGGTTTTCTTTTTGAGACAAGATTTCTCTGTGTAGCCCTGGCTGCCCTGGAACTTGTTTTGTTGACCAGGCTCACCTCAGACTCAGAAATATGCCTGTCTCTGTCTCCCCAATACTGAGATTACAGGTATGCACCACCACCACCCAGGAAACAACTTCTATTAGAGTGTATTCAATTGCTTTAAATAAAGAGTTGAAGCTGGGTATAGTATCAAATGCCTTTAATTCCAGGACTTGGGAGGCAGAGGCAGGCAGATCTCTATAAATTTGAGGCAGCCTGGTCTACTTAGTGGGTTCTAGGAAAGATAGATAGATAGATAGATAGATAGATAGATAGATAGATAGATGGAAAGAAAGGAAGGATAGGATAGAAAGACCCTGTTTTGGTGGGCATGAAAATTGAGATAAAAGTCAAGACACTTCAAAGGTGAAAATTCTGTTATTTCATTCATCTTAATGTTTTTCTATAGTTTTCATTAAGGGTGATACTTTCTTATCTCAATGCATACCCACTCTCATGAGAGTTTTCTTTAAAAAAATTTTTTTTGTGTGTGAAAAAAAACCAACTATAGTATTGTTTTTAAACCTTTGCCCTTTCTTAACACAAAATGCTCTCTCTCTCTCTCTCTGTGTATGTGTGTGTGTGTGTGTGTGTGTGTGTGTGTGTGTGTGTGTGTGTGTCCAGATGACAGATGTCATGAGATACTCAGAATTCTAAAATTCTAATGCTAGGGGGAAACCGTTTTTTCTTTGTTCTTGATATAGGGTCTCATCACATATCCCTTGCTAACCTAGAACTCCTACATAGAACAAGCTGGCCTCAAACTCAGAGATCTGCCTGCCTCTACCACCTGAGTTCTGAGATTTAATGGCTTATGTGACTACTTCTGGCATCCAAGAAATTAGAGCTGACAGGAGTCAAGACACCTAACTATAGTTATACGGCTAGTAAAACGCAGTCGCAATTCATTCTTCTCAACAAGTCCTCCAAGAAAAGGATATTTTTTTTTTTTTTGGATTTTCGAGAAAGGGTTTCTCTGTGTAGCCCTGGCTGTCCTGGAACTCACTTTGTAGACCAGGCTGGCCTCGAACTCAGAAATCCACCTGCCTCTGCCTCCCAAGTGCTGGGATTAAAGGCGTGCGCCACCACCGCCCGGCTCAAGAAAAGGATTTTAATGTTACCTCAGTTCCCTGTTATTTTCTAATAGTATTTTCTGTGCTTTTAAAACACCATCTTCTACTCAATCAATCACAGGCTGGTTGTGTGAGAGTCGGGGGTGAGGGGTTCTTTTTACTACAATATCCATTTTCCCTAGATACTATTATTCGACAAAATTACTATTAATCAATTCTGAATTTGTTCCCCAGTGCATTTCATGTCCCTGTTACATAGTCTGTAGTTTAAAGGAAACTGTAAGGACACATGACAATACTTTGGTAATTAATGAGAATTTGGGGGTTGTATTTGAGTCAAGGTCTTGCTATGTAGTCCTAGTTAGGCTGGGACCCACTTCATCTGCAGGGATCCTCCTGCCTCTGCCTTCCAGTGCTAAGATTACAGTCCTATGCCACCACTATGGACCAAAGAATTATTAAAGCCAGTGAGAAAAATTAAAGTTCTGTACACTGTAACTAGTGTGAATTCTTAAAGTCACATTAGAAGCAGAAGTCTTTTGGAACATATAAAATAGGTTAACATGCTCAGAGGAATACATTAATTTCATGAAATGTTTATCCAGCATCCAGCCTAAGGCTCTACGCTGCCTGTTGTTAGCAAAAAGGGCCATCTAAATTCAAGTGTTGTAAATTCAAGAGAAACACTGTGATTAACCTTTAACTGAAAACATCCTCCCAATCCTCCAGATGGAAAATCCTTTAAAGTTTGTATTCTGTGTTTGCACCTGTTTGCAGACCTCATGGTTCTTTCAAAATGATTGTACAGTCATATTTGGGTAGAGTAACATTACATAAAACAATCCCTATTTTCTGTTCAAATCATAAGTCAAAGAACTAAAGAACTGGAAATCATAAAAAGTAGCATCAAAACTGGAAAACTAACTACCAATAGTAATTTTAGTGGCTCAGCGGTTAGGAGCACCGTTTGTCTCTCTAGAGGAGCCAGGTTCGATTCCCAGCACCCACATTGACAGCTTACAACTGTCTGTAACTCCAGTTCCAGGGGATCCATGGCAGTGGCTGCACGTGGTACACACACACACACACACACGCTGAGGGCGTGCTGTGCTCCAGTGACCCCACTGTTCGAGGAGGACACCCTGTCACAAGTAACCAAAGCAAGACAGCTGGCAGGGGACAAGGCTGAGGGACTAGGGAAGCCTGCGCGCATACACACACACACACACACACACACACACACACACGTGTGTGTGTGTGTGTGTACCCATATGCATAAAACAAAACTTAAAAAAGACTTAACTTTTTTATTTGTGTGTGTGTGTACATACGTGTGCAGGTGTTCACAAATCAGCATCGATCTGGAGTTAACACGTCTGCGGACTGCCTGATCCGTCCGGGTGCTGGGATCTGAACTCTGGTATCAACACAGCAGTAAGTGCTCTTAACCTCTGAGCCATTTCTCCAACCCAGTGTGATGGTGGTTTTTATTAATAAACTTTATTGCATAGGGCAAGTTCAGGTAAATGGATAAAAGTCACAAGCTCCCCAAAAGAGTAACAGTGCAGCACTGTTAATACCTCGACTGTGTCACAACTTTAATTCGCATCTACTTTGTCCTGAAAAGTTTTTGCTTTCCCTTTTTTACCAGGCAAACCAAAACCAAAAAAGGAACAAGCAAATCACTCTCTGAGCTGGCAGCTGTGACAGGCCAGGAAGACACAGAGGCTTTCCGGGTCCGCGCTTGGCTTCGGGATGGATGTCCGCGAGGAGAGCCTTGGAACCACCCAACACGTCCCACACCCTGACAGACTCGGAGAAAGCAGCAGCACGGGCAGGCGGGGACCCGCTGCAGACGCGGAAAGGCCCTCAAGGTGGCCTCCGGGGCGTGGGGAAGGCAGTAAGGGGGGTCGGGGGGACCCAGAGGTAAAGCTTGGGGTAAGGTGCTGAGGGCGTGCTGTGCTCCGAGGACCCCACTGTTCGCGCGGGACGCCCTGTCACGAGTAACCGAGGCGAGACACCGGGCGGAGGACAAGGCTGCCAGACGGGGGAAGCCCGCGCCTAGGCGGAGACCGACCCTGGGGGAGGCCACGAGCGGCGCCCGGCCGATCGGGGTTCACCTCCGGCCCACGCAACAGGCGCAGCGCCGGGTCCCGACCCCCGGGTCCCGGACTCAGGGCGAGGGCACCGCTGCAGCCATGACAGGCGGGCGGGCCCCGGTGTGCCCGGCTGCACGTGCGGGCAGCGTCCCCCACCCCGGCCCCCTAGCCCCAATCATCCGCCCCTTAAGAGCGGGGAGCCCGGGCCCCGGGCTGCTGAGGGGAGGCGCATGTACTCACCGCCACGGCTAAGACTCCCCGCCGCCCCCCGCCTCGCCCTCTTAGACTGACACGCGCGGCCGGCCGGGCCGGGGCGGCCTCCAGCGACCACCGGGCTAGCAGACCCTCCCCCGCCGGTCTCCACCAGTTGAGCGGTGTTTGCTGTCCCGCTGCGCCCCGGGTGTCCTCCCCACGCCGGAGGAGGCGGGCGGCAGCGGCGAGCGGCGGCACTTACCGGCTGCTCGGCCAGGCCCCCCCTGTCAGCGCCCGGCCGGGAGCGAAGGAGGGAGGCGAGCCGGGGCGCCGCCCCCGCCCCCCTCCTCCGCGAACCACGCACCCGCCTGATTGGCCCGGTTCACTCCCCCAGCGCGACCCCACCAGCCCCTGCGAGCGGCACTCCCGCAGCAACCGGCGCCTCATTTGCATATCTGTGACCGCGCCGCTGATTGGCCCGGGCGCGCAGGGGCGGCCGTGACCGGTGCCGCTCGGGTCGTCGCTCGGGCCGGCTAGGGCTACCCAAGAAAGGAGGGTACCCACGCGGCTCCGCGCCCCTCCGCCCGGCCCGGCCTCGGATCGGGGGCAGCAGGAGGCGAGGTCGCTGCCCCTGCTCTAGGGCGATCCGCGCGGCTCCACGCGCAGCCCCGGGCGGCCTCGGGGCGGGGAAGGGCTGTGGCCGGGCGCCCTCTGGCCGGAGCGTGGGGCAGTGCAGAGCCAGCACCCCCGCCGCCACGTCAGGCCCCGCCACGTCAGGCCCCGCGGGCACGCCCCGGCTGCCCGAGGCCTGCGGGGTCGGCGCCGAGGTCACTCCCGCGGGCTCCGGAAAGCCCTTCTGAGCGGCGTGGCTCTGACCCACCACGTCCTCCGTGCTCTCCACGTCCCCGGTGACACGCGTGTGCAGTGAAAACCCGGAGCCCCGCGAAGGCCGCCGCCGATGATGCAGCGATTAAAGGAAGCTAGGTGCGGAGCACCTGCTGCGGAAAAGGCGCCGGGACCGAGTCCTCATCGACGCGACAGCATGCCTGGAGTGGGAAGGCTGCCCCAGGTTCAGGGCTCCCGTTCCGGATCGCCATTAGAAAGGGGAAGGGAAACGAAAGAGGGACTGCATAAATAAATGATAGGTGTGCTGAGCTGTTCAGGAATTGAGCATGCACTTGAAAACCACCGTCTTCACAAGGCGCTGGGACACAGGAGTTCCTTCTGTCACTAATTAACTGACTGACCTACATTGTCGCAAAGTGTCCCAGGGCCTTGGTCTTCTCTTCTGTAAAATGAAGTGGCTGGACACATCTTCTAAAAGCGTTCCAGCTCTAAAATTCCATCAGCTTCTACTTTCAGACCCAGAACTGACCTTATAACCTAATTAATTTTTTTCAATCCCTATTCAGGTTTAAGATAGACAAAAAACCGAAGGTTTGAACTTCGGTAAACCTACCTATCTACGTTTGTTCAAAGCTGCTTACTGTTTTCAAATCCAGAGTGGGTGGGACTTCCCATGCATCCTTTAGTGGATAAAAGTCTCTTGAATTTGAGGTTCCATATTGGAACACTGTCAACCTGGTTTGTACCTGGTTGCGGTATACATGGTGACGTGGTTAAATTTTTAATTAAAATGTTATACATCTATTTATGGGAGAGGGGGTATGTGATGGTCAGAGGACAAGTTACAGTAGTCAGTTCTGTCTTTTCAACATGTGGATTCTGGTGGCCAAACTAGGGCCTCAAGCACTCTTGCCAACTGAGTCATCAGAGGAGCAGAATGTTTTAAAAGGCCTTCCCCATGCTAACCAAGCACTACCAGGAGCTACATCTTCTACCTAAGTAATCTCATTCTTTAAAAGAGAGAATACTCATGACCTCCAGAGGAGAGGGTTCTCCCTGCTGAGATACTGATGGAGCTGGGAGAAAGAAAGGTTACAGTTACAGCTGTGATTCCTCTAGAGAATACTTAGTAACAAGAACCACACTGAAGGAGAATAAGATGCCCAGTCACACTCTGGGAACTCTTAACTCCCTACATTGCTTATTTGTATAGTGTTCTATTTTGCAAACTTAATTTGAGTCAAATTTAAGGCCAGCACCATTTATCTGGCATTGCAAAAGTTATTCCATATAGATGAAATTTTTCAGCTACTTGAAAAAAAAACTTTCCTCCCCATGATCTGATGGAAAACTCATGGTCTCTTGAACACAGCTTTCTGGTAATTATGTATAGTTAGTGATTAAAGAGCATCAATAATTATCAACATTACTGTGCTCACAATCTGTGAGTGCCCTCAAAAATGTGTAAAATTTCTTCCTGTAATAAAAGCCTCCATGATAGCGTTTGTTTTAAACCTATGGTTGTTTTCATATGTCTCCATCACAGCAAGGCTGACACTTAGCAATGCTTTTTACCAAACAAGTTCCTTTTGAGTTTGGTTTTTTTTTTTTTTAATCTACCTTTTGGTGTTTTTATGGTGTATAAATTTAAAGGTCAAATTTTTAAAAATTCACTACACATTTGTGAATATACGTGCGTGCATGAGCTTACATGTGTGTAGCAGTCACAGGACACGGTGTCACTTCTCTCCTACCATATGTGTCCTGGGGTCAACTTCATGTCAGAAGTCATGTTTACCTAACTGAACCATGTTTGCTGGCCCTAAACTATCAGGGTTTCAGGATTTTATGTATTTATTTTCAATGGGGTTCACCTTCTTTACAACTTTTCCAGCTGGTTCTACTGATACGCAGTTTGGCTGTTCAGTGACTTTTTCTTTTTCTTTTCTTTTTCTTTTTTTTTTTTAACAAAAGATTTATTTATTATATATAAGTACACTATAGCTGTCTTCAGACACTCCAGAAGAGGACATCAGATCTTGTTACAGGTGGTTGTGAGCCACCATGTGGTTGCTGGGATTTGAACTCAGGACTTTCAGAAGAACAGTCAGTGCTCTTAACCACTGAGACATCTCTCCAGCCCCAGTGACTGCTTTTCAATGTGTTGTTCTGGATTTTGTTTGTTTTGGTTTAGTTTTTTTGAGACAGGTTTTTGCTATGCTATGTAGCCTAGGCTAGCCTTGAATTTGAAGTTTTTCTCACCTTTATCTCCCAAGTGCTGAGATCACAACTGGGTGGTCTATTTATTTCTAGAATGACCTCCCCCCAAAACATAGCAGAGGATGATTGTGAAACAATGGGGTCCATTGAGGTTAGCAACATCAAAATCTAGTAAAAACTGTTCTTATCAGGCTGTGGATGTCCAAAGCCAAGTGGTGGCCAAAATGGACCTGTACAGGAACCCCTTTCCATCCAAAGAAAGAACAGTTCCATTCCTAAGCAGTATTCCAAAGCATAAAGGCCTCACACCCATGGACACAGTGACCCAGATTGCCAGGAAACCTGTGTAACTAACTCTACATCCTACAGCGGATGTCAGTTACTAACATGTAACCATTCCCAGGCATTGTGCTGATAGTTATTACATTTTACCTGTGTGTGTGTGTGAGAGAGAGACAGACTTTACAACTGCTCAGTGAGGAAAGGATCCTTCTTTTCTCATTTTACACATGGAGAAGGTTCAGAATTTGTCCTAGTTACAAAGTCATTGACTGACAGTAATATTTAAACACAGAACTATCTGGTCTCAACACCTATACTTCTCAGCCATTATACGGCACGCAGCCTATAGCTTGAGTTTCCTATTCTATGATTATAAAATCTTTTATTTTGAAGTTGTGGGTAACTAGTTTGACACCTTAGAAGGTAGAATTCCCTGCAAAGTCATTTCAATTTCGGTCTCCAAAAGAAAATACTTCATGAGGTGCTGGAGAGGCCGCTCAGCGGTTAAGAGCACTGACTGCTCTTCCGAAGGTCCTGAGTTCAAATCCCAGCCACCACATGGTGGCTCACAACCATCTGTAATGAGATCTGACTCCCTCTTCTGGAGTGTCTGAACTTAGCTACAGTGTACTTACATATAATAAATAAATCTTTAAAAAAAAAAAAAGAATACCTTACAAGGAAAATTGGTAAACTTTTTTTGTAAGTTTGAAAAAACGATTATTCTCCTGATGCGCCTCTTCCATATCTGACTTCTGGTTTCTCGTACTTGACCCCCCAAAAATGTAAATGACATTGCAAACAAATAAAAAGCATAACTGATTTCATTAGCATCTCCTTCCAGTACCTGTTCACTCTGGGAGTAAACTGGTACATTCAAGCTTGAATCTAAAAAAGTCAGGATTAGAACTTACTTTATTACACCCTGAAAAGAGATGCCAGTATCTTTCCAGGCACCCCAGTGCTTGAGTTCAGGGATGGGCCCCATTCTGCCATAGGAACAAAGAATGAGAAGCACATAGATTTGAGACAGATCTAACATTGCTGGGAGAAGTTTATTGGGAAAGTTGTTTACAGAAGGAGGATAGCTGGATCCCCCCAAATTTTCCCCATTTTTAGTTCTTTGAAACAGTCGCTCTTGACCCAGGCTTAGCCTCAAATTCACTCTATAACTAAAGATGACTGAATTCCTGATTCTTCTGCCTCTGTTTCCTAAGTACTCTTTGTTTCTTAAGTACAGGTGTGAGCCATCATACCCAACCCCCATCAGTGTTCTTTGGGTTAAGAGAAAAGTGACTTCATCTTGGCTAGAATATACCTGGCTTATCTTAAGATAAAGTCCCTGAAATTAGAGCGGCTGAAGTTCCATGCTGGACTGTTGGGGGGATGTTTTGGTGCACTGTGTATTCAATTGCTGATGAGATCGGGGGCAGTTGGGACTTTGGTATTGTCATGATTATGAAGCATTTCCTGACTCAGTATTTTGTAAAACCTTGTTCTGATTGGTCAATAGAGAAGATCATTTGATAGTGGGCAGGAGAGGAAAAGGCGGGACTTTCTAGACACAGTGAGCCAGGGGGAGGGTCTCAATTGGTACCCAAGGAGTCTCTGTGCACAGGAATAAAGAAGGAGGCCAGGGGGAGACACAGATGGAAGGTAATGGGCCACGTGGCTGGGAAGTAGGTCAGGTCAGCATTGTCAGGTTAGAATACCTCAGAATCTGCTCAGATATAACACCTGAAGTGTATTAATAAACATAAAGGTCTCTGTGTCATTATTTGGGAATAAGGAAGACCCCCTTACTATTACATATGAGTCTTTTACCGCCGGGCGGTGGTGGTGCACGCCTTTAATCCCAGCACTTGGGAGGCAGAGGCAGGTGGATTTCTGAGTTCGAGGCCAGCCTGGTCTACAGAGTGAGTTCCAGGGCTACACAGAGAAACCCTGTCTCGAAAAACCAAAAAAAAGTAGGCGTCTTTTACCTTTTACAGTTTGCCCAGAACCAGGCAGAAAAAACAGACTAGAAGCAAATATGACTAGAGACAGCTAAGCTGAATCTATATACTGTGGAATAACCAAACAGTGAAAGGAAAGAAAGTTGGAGAATCCAGACTCCTGATTTCAAAACTTTCTCTAAAACTATAGTAATTAAGAGTGTGGTAGCAAGCCGGGCGGTGGTGGCGCACGCCTTTAATCCCAGCACTTGGGAGGCAGAGGCAGGCGGATTTCTGAGTTCGAGGCCAGCCTGGTCTACAGAGCGAGTTCCAGGACAGCCAGGGCTATACAGAGAAACCCTGTCTCGAAAAACCAAAAAAAAAAAAGAGTGTGGAGAGATGCAAATAAAAAACACTTTCATCCATTGGGATGGCTATAATCATAAAGAGAGCAAGGAACGTTGGAGGAACCGGGATGGCTTACGCTGCTGGTAGAAATGTAAACGATGCAACTACTCTGCAAAACATATCTCTCCAAAGCCAAACACAGCTACCACGAGACCCAGCAATACAGAAGAAATTAAACCTGTTCACAAGTGTTCACAGCAGGTTGGTTCTCATAATCCCAAAATGGAGATAATCCAACCGCCCATTACCTGATGGAAAGACAAACAGAGGTATGTACATACAATCTACTACCCAGCTATAAAAAGAATGTCGTCCTTGTACATGGTCCAAGGATGAGTTCTGGAAATATCATGCTCACTGGTAAAAGCAGCCTGTAACCCCAGTCCTCAGGAGGCTGGGGCAGGGGGGCAGTTAGTTTGAGGCCACACTAGATTACAGACAAATCCTGTCTCAAAAAAATTAACGAGAGGCCAGAGAGACAGCTCAGCAGTTAAGAGCATTTGCAGTTCTTCCAACAAGGATCACGGTTTGATTCTCTGTACCCACAAAGTGGCTTACAACCATTCATAACTCTAGTTCCAGGAGATCTGACTTCCTCTTCTGACCTCCACAGGAACCAAAACATTCATATACATAAATAAAATTTTAAAAACAACAACAAAAACCCAAAAGTTCTCAAAAGAGACAAAAAAATGTTCTTTTGCAGATTAATAATAAGTACTAATGTTAAAAGTATGCTTCATAAATATACATTTTATGTAGGGTCCTAACTTGAATATATTATTCCATTTCATTGTAGGAGAAAACACCATATCTATCTGTTAAACTAAAGGTTGAAAGACCTCCGGTAACTTGAGCTCCTCACATATTCTTCTATGCCAGGGAAAGAACCCAAAAGGGGGTCTGGTTGATTCATCAGTGACTAAACATTCATTTCCCAGTAGCTCCCTGGGAGTTGTAAATTTGCCTTGACTCAGTGAGGAAGGCGGGGCTTTTCTTAGAAGTGGAGGCTATCACTAGAAAGCTCGTTGGACTTTGTTTCCAAACTCTTCTATAAACTAGCAGAGGGCAGACAAACTTTTAGCTATAGAATAAGCACATTATCCAGCATGCTCAGTTAGCGCTGCTGTTTTCAAGTCTAGAGTCAGAAGAAAATAACAACACCCAAAGGCCATGTCCAGCCAGAGAGATTTTTTCTGGTTCTTGCTCAGAGGCCCATTTGATCAGGAACAGATCTTAGGATACTTAAGCTTTCCCTAGTTTTCCCTTCCTCTATCCAGTAAGATACTTGAAAGCCTCATCCTGTTTGACAGTTCAGATTTCACACTGTGAGTTTCCTACCTACCCTGAGAAGGTCTTCAGGAAAATGAAGTTTGGATGCTTCCATTGATAAAATGTCCCTGAGTATCCAATTCCCCGTTTACGCATTTTGCTTCTACTAGGACCGCATACATACTTCTGGGGTCATATATTTCCTATTGAAAAAGTTGCATCTGCATCTGGGGTGGAATTCAGATGCATAAAATAGGGCTGAAATTTGAGAAATGAATGCATTCAACATACCTGTTAGTAATTCAGATGCAGTACTAGGTGCCAGGGATATAACCATGGGCATGACAGATACTGTCCTCTGACTTCATGGCAAATAATCTTATGAAGCAAGCAAACACCAACTCATTCATTCTTGAAATTAATTTTGGTAATAGTCACCACTAACAATGTAAGCGATCTATCCCACTTGGCCCAGAGCTAATGGAGCTGGTCCTGGTGGTATACGCCTTTAATCCCAGCACTTGAGAGGCAGAGACAGCAGGGTCTCTGTGAGTTTGAGGCTAGCCTGGGCTACATGATAAGTTCTAGGCAGGCCATCTAGGACTACATAGTGACACCTCACCTTAAATAGACAAACAAAGCAAAAGTCTAAAGGAAACTGAATATATTTTTCTAATCAGCTGTTTTGAATTATAGTCATCTTACTTTTAGGGAAAAACATCCTGGATTTGTTTGTTTGTTTATTAATGAAAGAGGGTCTCAGATAACCCACGCTGTCCTCTAAGTCACCGAGTAGCCAGGGATAACTTTGAACTTCTCATCCGTCTGTCCTCCTGGCTGCATCTCAAAAGTGTTGCTATGGCAGGCACATGCCATAATGCCTAGTTTTATTAGGCACTAGGGTTCTGGTCTAGGGCCCTGTGCAAACCAGGCAAGCATTCCACCATCGCATCTTACCCATCTCGTCTTTTCTAACACTCAGAAGAAATAGAACCTGGAGTCCCTCCCCCTCTTTTTCTCTTTCACTTTTTGGGTGGGTATTGGTAGTTATGCACATCTTTAATCCCAGTGCTAGGGAGGCATAGGCAGGCAGATCTCTTGAGTTCGAAGCCGGCCTGGTCTACAGAGTGAGTTCCAGGAAATCCAGGACTACACAGAGAAACCCTGTCTCAAATAGAAAAAGAAAGACAGAGATGAGTGGGGGAGGGGAGAGAGGGAGGGGGAGAGGGACAGAGGGAGAAGGGGAAGGGGAGGGGGAGGGAGAGAGGGAATGGGAGAGGGGAAGAGAGAGGGAGAGGGAGGGGGAGGGAAAGAGGGAGAGGGAGAAGAGGGAGAGAGGGAGAAGGAGAGGGAGGGGAAGAGAGGGAGAGGGAGGGGTAGGGAGAGAGGGAGAAAGGGAGAGGGAGAGGGAGAGAGGGAGAGAGGGAAGGAAGGGGAGAGGGAAAGGGAGAACTGGCTGTTCTTCCCAAGGACTTAGGTTCAATTCCTGGCACCCACATGGTATGTCACAGCTTCCTGTAACTCCAGTCCCAGAGGATCTGATGCTCTCTTCTGTCTCTGCAGGCATCAGGCACACAAGTGGTGCACAGACATACATGCAGGTAAGACACACGTTAAAAAAAAATACAGTGCAAACTTTTAAAGAATACAGCAAAAGGTTCCACTGGTGTCCCTTTCAGGGCTTTTTTCTAGAGTGGAGTAGATTAAGAAGGGCTATCTTGGCTAAACTGTAGCAGGATATGGAGGGGCACGCTTGTGACCTCGGTACTTGGGAGGTAGAGGTAAGAGGAGCAGAAGTTCATAGGGAGCCTCAATTACATAGCAAGTTATGGGCCAGCCTGAGCTAAATCTACATGAAGTTCTACCACCACAACTACTTTCACCACAGAGAGACTGAGAGAGACATAGAGAGACACAGAGACAGAAATAAAGAAAAACAGATAGAAAGAGACAGAGACGGAGGAATACCTGAGGGGCTGGTGATGTAGCTCAGTTGGTAGAGGATTTGCTTTCATGAGGCCCTAAGTTAGCTTCCCTAGCACTGCATAAACTGGGTACAAGGACATGTGCCTGCTATAATCCTAACACTTGGAAATTTAGGGCAGGTAATAAGCCCAAAGTAAACATTGACTACATTTGGAGTTTAGATCAGCATAGGATGTGGGAAAACTTGGTGAGCGGGTGGGAGCTTTATATATATATATATATATATATATATATATATATATATATATAGAGAGAGAGAGAGAGAGAGAGAGAGAGAGAGAGAGAGAGAAAGAGAGAGAGAGGGGATATGTGTATATACACATATATGCATATATATAATATCTAGATCTATATCACCTATATCTATATATCTATATCAGAGAACCAAATGTTTAGGGCCAGTTTGCCTCACTGACAATCTGGATTCTACTTTTTATTTCCGGTGCTGACAACTGAACCCTAGGTCTTCTATCTGCTAGGCAGGTGTTCTACCACTGAGCTATATTCCCAATACTTGGTGGCATGTACTTCATGGTCCTGTACACTAACAGCTTATTCTCAAGTGATGGTTGGCAAGAGAATAAAGGACAAAGGGATTAGACAAAAATCCTCTGAGTATCAAGTTTGCAATGCATTTTTCCCCTTTAGCCTAATGTCAAAACTTCTCTCATCAGCAGCAGCAGTTTTAGGTTAGTGAAGTGACACTGACCTTGTCCGCCACACCTTACCCTGTCCCTGAAGGGTGTGTCTCCATGCGGTTCCTTTGCAGAGTGTGTATTATTTGGCAGGGACACACTGAGTCATTTGTGTAAATGATAAGAAAGGTCGGGCTGCCACTTCTCACAATCTGCTAATCCCTTTCTAGATAACTGAGAGTAGCCTGGGTCTTTTCTGTTCCTTAAGTACACAGCCTGTCTTGTCTGGGCCTCTTCACCTATTTCCTCTGCTTTCCTGTGTTTACAGAAGCCTTAGACACCCCTCCTCCACTCCCAGTCTTAGGAGGAACTTGGAACCTCCAGCTAGCCTTCCTTTGCCCTAGTCCCTTCTTACCACTTATCACATCCTGATTACCTGTTTATTATTTGTCTCTATCTACTAGAAAGAAAATAGCTTGAGGCATAAACAGGTCCAGTGTGGTTTCTCACAGTATTCCCAAGACCCTACTGCTCCATAAATGTGAATTTTACACAGAATGAGTTGTTCCTTAAGACGTGAGTGGTGTTCTAGCAGACACAACTGTCGCTGACACTGGGCTGGAGAGACCCCTGGGTGGTACAGCACATGCCCAACGTGCTTGGTGTTCTGGGCTCAGATCAGGGAGAACAAAATATCCGTCATTTAGCAAACTCTAGACACTGGACACTTCTATTGAAAGTTCTTGAAGGGTGGAAGTGATAATCTCTTTGAGTTTGAGGCTAACCTAGTCTACAGAGCAAGTTCCACAACAGCCATGACTACACAGAAAAGCCCTGTCTTGAAAAACCAAAACCAAAAAAAAAAAAAAAAAAACAACAAACAAACAAACCGAAACAACAAAGGCTGGAGAGATGGCTCAGTGGTTAAGAACACTTGGTTGTTCTTGCAGAGGACTCGGGGTTGATTGCTAGCACCCACATGGTATCTCACAACCATTTGTAACAACAGTTCCACAGGATCTAATGTCGTCTTTTGACTGCTGCAGGTTGCAGGCACAAATGTCATGCACAGATATGCATGCAGGCAAAACGCTAATACACGGAGAAATAAAATAACTTTTTTTTTAATGAGACGGGGGGTTCTCTGTATAGCCCTGGCTATCCTTAAACTCTCAGAGACCCACCTCCCTCTGCCTCCTAAGTGCTGGGATAAAGGAGTATGTCACAAAATCTCGCAAAATAAAATTTATTAGAAAGTTCTCAAGCCTTATTTTATGAGTCAAACATGCTCTCTCCAACCTACAATCTCAGCATGTATGAACCAGGAAGATCAAAAGTTTGAGACTAGACTCAGCTACATACTAAGTTCAAAATCAACCTGGGCTATATAGTTAAGATTCGCTCTCAGAAACAATAAAAATGTAAAAAAGCCTTGCTGTGTGCTATATGGTTTGAATATGTCTCTCAAAAGTTCTAATGATAGAAACTTAATCCCCAATTCCATATATGCTGATGGCATTTGGAGGTGGGGCCTTTAAAAGTAGGATTGAATGAGGTTTTAGGGGTGAGGCCCCCCCCCATGACAGTGTTGATGGCTTTACAAGACAGATATAGATGTGGACAAATTTATTTGTTCTATGTAATATCCACTCCCACATCATGATGTCAGAGGACCTTTACTAGTCAACAAAGTAGATGATACGAGTGCTATACTTTTGGCCTCCAGAACCCTGAGCTACATAAATCTCTACATAAATTAAATTACCTGGTGTCAGATGTTTTGTCATGGCAACAGAAGACAGACGAAGACACGGCATAATAACATCTGCAGAGAAACTTGAAAATTGTCTTTACTCATGCCCTGCCCACACCTAGGGGTGATGGGTCTTGTCGTAAGGATATTAAAACTCTGCACGTAGTGACTTGTGCAGACAAGAGAGAAAAATACTACTCTAGGCTGCTTTAGGGGTGTCGCTGAGTGGCAGAACCCTTGTCCCACGTGTTCGACAAGATGAAGCACGTCTGTCTCCCCGGTATTCAAACAGGAGGGTTGTGATCTCCAGGCCAGCCTGAGCTACATGAGATCCTGTTTCTAAAGGACAAAAGGGGGGCGGGCGGGGGGGAAGACTATCAATGGAAATAAACTGGAAGTCATTCTCCTGTTCTGAGTAGCAAAGTCAAATGGCAGAACTGCTGTGGGATCTCTCAGCTCAGAACTTGGATGTCAGAGCAGGAAGATCATGGGTCTCAGGCTAGCCTTCAGCCAAAGAGTGAGTTCAGAGGCCAGCCAGGTCTATGTGTTTCTAACAGTGGCACCCTGTCTCAAAACAACAATAAACAAACAAATCCCAAAAGGCCAGAGGACTGCAATACAACGCAAAGGCTATAGGATGAAAAAGACCATTATCTGAACCACAGCGCAAGCTGTCACTGACTAACTGATCAGCAAGTTTTCTCGAGCTGGAAGTGAGAATAGCGCCTGTGCTGCCTGCCTCGTTGTTTCTCATAAACATGCTCATAAGTATTCCCTGACAGTACTAGAGTGCGCAAGTGAAAATTAGTACTCTTCTGCCTTGGAGGCGAACTTAAGGGAAAAACCAACAGCGGTGTTTTAGGTGGGGAAGGAAACTGGGCTGGAATTCGGGTTTGTTGGACATGAGGTTAGGCCTCTTTGGGTTCATCGAGCCCCTGATAACACCATTCATTCACAATGGAAAAAACTAAACTACAGTGAAGACCCAACTGCAACCAACAGGACAAAGGACATTCCTTAAATTTACAGTGGTGGTGTAGGGTTATCTCAGGCAGAAATGATAGCTCACATTTTAACCCTAGCACCTGGGAAACGGAGGCAGGGGAAACTCTGTGAGATGGAGACCAGCCTGATCGACATAACAGGTCACAGACCAGCCAGGGCTAAATCATGAGACCCCTGTCTCTGTGTGTAGCAGATTAGTTAAGATACTAGATGGAATAGAAGGTTATAACTTAGAAAGCTAATTGCATTGCCCTACCCTACCTAGGGCTGCTACAAGCTAGGAGATTAGCAGCTGGGGAAAGGTATTGGATAGGATTCCCCTTTCCGAGCCTTAGTTTATTATTCCTCAGCAAGGTGCTAAGTTAAAAGGAAAAAAGTCCTGTAATCAATAATTGCGTTGCATCTTCTCCACACATAGTCCCACTAGGGACCCTGAACCCCTTAAAGTAGGTGTGGAAAAACAGGTTTCTTTACATCAGGGGAAACTCAGCAGGGACATTAGAAAATCAACGGGTTCCATCCCACATCTGAAGTTCTTTTATTCCCACTGGAAAGAAAATCCAGGTCATTGGAAAGGGCAATTTGAATTCACGGATCCTCTGATCGGTTGAGATTAGGACAGCGAACAATAAGAACTGTGTGTTAGCAGCTTCCATTCAAGGCAATCTCTAGCTAAGAAGCTCTGGAAAGCTGAAGTTGAAAGCAGTTTGCTAGAGGATCTGAAGACAGCTTCAAACAAGAGTCCTCTGGCTACCTGACTTCTCAAAGTCACCAGCAACCTTAGAAGGAGACTGGGGAAAACATGGTGGACAGGTATGCATCACAGTCTTGGTGGTCCAGGCTAGCCTGGACCTCACCCAGCCTTAGTTTCTCAATTATAACAACAACGACAAAAACACAAAATTGCCCTTTTTTTGCAGTTATTATTTTGAATATTATTCGTAATCAACATACACTGTTATCAATGAATTATAGCTCTTTTTTTTAAAAAGTGTAATCTAGACAAGCCTTGAACTTCAGATGCCCCTGCTGTCGGCCTATTAAGTGCAGGGATTATAGGCTGGGAGCTACTACATCTGACTCAAAGATAACACTGAAAAACGAATTAGTTGTATTCAGATTTGTGTAAGTTGAGCTGAGTAACTGGAGGTTGGGGCTCTCTGGGCAATGTTGGTGAATTTTATCAAGCTCAACAAGACTCTGTGGCTAGTGAGTTTGTTTTTCTTTTGTTGATGGTGGGTTTTGTTTGTTTATTTTGACAGGGTTTTGCAGTTTCCCAAGCTGGCCCCAAACTCCTGGATTTAAGACTCTCAAGTAAGGGGAGCTATAGCTACATCACCATATATGGCCAGGAATGTCTTTCAGTAGCAGATATGATTACAATATTTATATGGAATATAACACTAGAAATAAGAACATACCTATCTGTTCACCAATTTAAAAAAAAAAAAAGGTTGGGGTTGGAGGTTGCATGCCTTTAATCCCAGCACTGGGGAGCGAGGGAGGCAGAGACAGGCAGATCTCTGTGAGTTTATGACCAGCCTTGTCTACATAGGATATTCTAGGACAGCCAGGGCTACATAGTGAGACTCTCAAAAATAAATAGACAAATAAACAAACAAATGTAAAAAAGAGATCTAAAAAAAATAATCTAGTAAACCAATGTATCCGAATCTTCCTGTAATTCTGTGGTGTGTGTGTGTGTGTGTGTGTGTGTGTGTGTGTGTGCCTGTGTGCACATGTTTATGTTTGCACACAGGTGTGCATGTGTATATGGTGTGTGTGGTGCGTGCACATGTGCGCATGTACACCTGTATGTACATACTGGCTTTGTCCTTGCTCTACCATTCAACTGCACCCCGAGCCCTCCCTGTAGCATTTGAGGATGGCTCATTTATCTGTGACTAGGGACAGACCCGGAGACAACTGGGAGCAGACAAGCAGGAGCAGACCAACGGAGAAGAGCCGATAACACCTTACAGTGGAGGCGAGCAGCTAATGCGGATCTTCAAACTTTAGGCAGACCCACTCCTCAGGTTTTATTTTTAAACGTTTGGCAGTAGTCCAGGATTTAGAACAGAAAAAGCAAAAAACAGAAAACAAACAAACAAAAAAAAACCCAGAGAGAAAAACAGAACAAAGACTCAGCTGTCATTCTGAAGGCCTTGGGGTCCCTCTACCATTGCCCAGCTCTGGGGGGGCGGGGAGGGGGGCGTCTCTGCAGCTGTACTGGACTTAGATGGACATCTTTTGTAAACCCTTGAGTGCATCCCAGTCTGCAGAAGAGGGCGTTGGAGCTCTAGGCGGAGGGGCTACCCACAGTGGCACATCTTTCTGCCAGGATGACTCAGATACTGATACTTTCTCCAAAATAACCCGGGACTGAGCAGATGACACACTACCGTGGCAGTGGGATGACTCCCCGGTCCCTTCCATTCTCCAGCTACCAGCTGGATCAAACTTCTGGTTTTTGTTTTTTTTCTCTCCATTCTTCTTGTCTTGTGAGATAGGTTCTCTCTATGTAGCCCAGGCTGGCCTTAAGCTTAAGATTCAGATTCTCTCTCTCTCTCTCTCTCTCTCTCTCTCTCTCTCTCTCTCTCTCGTTTTGTTTTTTTGAGACAGGGTTTCTCTGTTTCTCTGTGTAGCCCTGGCTGTCCTGGAACCCACTCTGTAGACCAGGCTGGCCTCGAACTCAAAAATCCACCTGCCTCTGCCTCCCAAGTGCTGGGATTAAAGGAGTTTGCCACCACTGCCCAGACTCTTTTGCCTCCCCTTCTCAGGAGCTATGACTAGAGACACATGCCACCGTAGGTCTTTGCCTGTCTTTTTAAATTATGGCCCTCATTATGCAAAAATTATTTGTTCATGTCAAAGATTATAAATTCACTGCACGCCTGAACTACCAACATTTAAAAGTCAAAGTGTTCTACCTAAAAGTTTAGACTCCTGAATTTTTAGAGATTCAGTAACATTGAACTCTTACACTGTATTCATTACCATCTCTGAACCAAGGAAAATATACACTCTACAACTGTCACGGCCCACGTGTCCCTATTGCGACACACTTGCTAGTGTCCCGTTTGGTCTGTTCCCTATGAATATGTATACTTGTCACTATGGTCTAAAACTTACGGCCACAGAAGCTTTACGGAAGAAGTGAATTTTTAGGAACAAAGCTAAATCAAGGATGCAGAGGGAACCATTCAGCCTCCATGATGGAGGAGATGTTGTCATGAACACGCTGCTTTCCTGTGCAGTTGAGAAGAAAACTTCACAGTAGTAACACATGCCTGTAACTCCAACACATGGAAAACTGAGGCAGAAGGATCACTGTAAGTTTAAAGGCAAGCCAGATGCGGTGGTAAACAACTTTAATCCCAGCACTCAGGATGCAGAGGTAGACCTGTAAGCTTGAGGCCAGCCTAGTCTACATAGTGAGTTCCAGGACAGCCAGAGCTGTCTAGTGAGACCCTGACTTGGACACTCCCTACCCTGAAAAACAACCAACCAACCAACCAACAAAACCAGCAAAGCAAACCAAAGAAACAATTTCAAGGCCAGCCTAGGCTACATAGTGAGTTCTAGGCCAGCATGGATATTTATTTTTATTTTATGCACATGGATGTTTTGCTTGCACGTATGATTGTACACCATATACATGCAGGGCCAGTAGAGACCAGAAGAAATTGGTAGATCCACTGGAACCAAAATTACAGAAGGCTAGCCACCATATAGGTGCTAGGAATTGAACCCAAGTCCTCTGGAAGAATAGACAGTGGTTTTAACCACTAAGCCAACTCTTAAAAACAACTCAAGCAACAATAACAAAAGCAAACAAAAAGGAAGGAAAAGAAGGCAGCAACTTTCAGGCTTCTTGCCTTGTTTGCTTTTCTGAGGCTGTTACCATAAGCTAGTCAGATTTCAGGGCTTGGAACTGCTCTTTGCTTGTCCCCAGATAACAGCACAATTCCTAACAGGCCCAACTCCTCCTCACTCCTTGGAGCTGCATCATTAAACCACACAGCAGAGAGGTGGGGCTTAGCTCAGGGCTGCACCCTCACCTAGCTTGTACAAGCTGCTGTGTTTGATCTCTCCTGAAACCAAACCACCCAGTAGCCTGTTTCCTGCACCCCGGCAAGCCATTCTCTCAGTGCTGTGGAGAGAAAAGGCTGAATTCCAGGATCATCTTTTTATTATTGCTGTTTCAGATCTATCTCCCTCCTCTGGACGAGGAGCTCCAGGGCATAAACATTTCTATATGTTCATTGCCATGTTACAGAACTCAGATTCACAGTACATACTCAGTAAATGTTTGCTAAACAAATGAACTCGTCCTACCCAAGGCAACAAGGCAACTATTACGTCCGAAAAGTTTTAGTAGGGTTGATGAGTGGTGGTGGTGGGTACATGTTTACTACATTTGTATGTATGTATGCATGTATGCATGCATGCATGCATTTTGGGGTGTGTGTAGGTGTCCATAACCTTTTATTATGGTATAAAGTGGTGGTCATAGGATAAGTTGCAAGAGCTGGGTCTTCTCTTCTCACCACAGTTCCTCAGGTTTGATGGAACTCAGGTTGTCAGGCTTGGTGGCAAGCACCTTTACCTGCTGAACCATTTCATAGGCCCCTACAGACCTCTCCCTGCTTCTTAACTGTGGGACAGGATCTCAGTAAATTGCACAGCCTGGTCTGGACTGTGCTCTAGCCCAATCAGGCTTCCAAATCCTGTTTCAGTCTTCAAAAAAGCTGGGATCACAGGACTCTATCACTAGGTCCAGCTGTGTACATATCTTTTGCAATAAATTTACACAACTCCAGGCAGGGGAGATGACTCAGTGGTTAAGACCTCTGACTGTTCTTTTGGAGAACCGGGGTCCAATTCTCAGCACCCACATGGTAGTTCATAACTGTCTGTAATTCCAGTTCCAGAGGATCTGAGACTCTCACACAGACATACATGCAGGAAAAACAACAATGCCCATAAAAATAAATTTTAATAAAAGATGTTAAAAAGTTTTATAGCTGGGCAGTGGTGGCTCATGCCCTTAATCCCAGCACTTAGGAGGAAGAGGCAGACAGATCTCTGAGTTTGAAGTCAGCCTGATCTACAGAGTGAGTTCTAGGAGAGCCAGGGCTACACAGAGAAACCCTGTCTTAAAAAACCAAAGCAAAGGAGGAGGAGGAGGAGAATGAGGAGGAGGAGGAGGAGAATGAGGAGGAGGAGGAGGAGGAGAAGAATGAAGAGGAGGAGGAGGAGGAGGAGGAGGAGGAGAATGAGGAGGAGGAGGAGGAGGAGGAGAATGAAGAGGAGGAGGAGGAGGAGAATGAGGAGGAGGAGGAGAATGAGGAGGAGGAGGAGGAGCATGAGGAGGAGGAGGAGGAGAAGCTGCAACAGCACCACCACTACTACCACCAAAGGTGCAGTTAGTTTGAAGAACCAACAGTGAGCTCCAGCTGAGGACTTCTTGGTTCATGATGGCAGAAGCAGAACAAAGAAACAATTTGTAAGGGATCAGCACCCTGAAAATTGCCCTTCTTCTCTTTCTCTTTACGAGCGAGTCTAGAAGAGTTGTGAGATAATCTAGGGTGCAGAATATGATGATTCCCTTTCTTTCTTCCTTCCTTCCTTCCTTCCACCCTCCCTCCCTTCCTTCCTTCTTTTCCCAAATATTACACTATATCTCTAGCACTAGGAGTCGGGTAGGGGTGAAGGGTGATACACAGAGCTGTCCCCCACACACGCTGTGGCCTGCATTTTCGTCAGGGTCATCTTTACCTAGACTGCGAGCCTCTCTTCCTTTCCTCTGAGCAAACGGATGGATGGCTTCATAGTGAGATCCTGTCTCAAAACAGATGTGATTTGCAGAAGGTGCAAAGGATGCTCCTAACTATTTTACAGCACCACCTCCAGCCATCCCTTGGGCAGTGGCTGTTTACCGGGATCTTCTGTCGGCGTTTATGCTGCTTTGACACTTGGAGGACTCTGCTTCATTTCCCAGGCACAAAGCTCAGAAAGCCAGAACCTCTGGTTCCAGTGTCCTAACCCAGGATAGCAGGAAGCTTGGCTAGATAAAGTGACTAAAGAATCCCCAGGCCAGTATGCATGAATGTGTGACACCCATGGACAGCAAGGAACAGTAAGATCACTTCAACACAAAGAAAACTCCCCATGCAGAAACGCTGAGTTCTGCTGAGACCAGAGACAGACATTGCCAGTTGAAACATAAAACCCAGAGCCTAATACATCAAAAGAAGTTAGAATGCAAGAGATGACCTTTCTTTGAAATAGTTGCACTTAGGAATTCCCTGCATTGCTTTGTTGTTGTTGCTGCTGCTGCTGCTGCTGCTGCTGCTAGGGTTCAAATTCAGGCCCAGTGCAGGCTAAGCAGGTCTGTCTTTCATACACAGCAGGCATTGAACTAGACATGAGGGCGACCCACAGTTCTTTTGGAAACAGCCTTTTAGCAGAACCTCAAACCTAGTCTCTCTTAAAAGTTGTAAACTAAGCCAGTTGTAGTAGACCATATATGCCTGGAATCCCAGAGGCTAATGTAGGGGGATTGAAAGTTTGAGACCAGCTTGGGATACAAAACAAGTTCTGGGTCAGTTTGGACTATGAGATCTTAAAGATAGATAGATAGATAGATAGATAGATAGATAGATAGATAGATAGATAGATAGATAGATAGATAGATAGACAGATAGACAGGTAGATGGGTAGATGATAGATACATAGATAGATGGATGAATACATGGATGGATAGATGGATGAAAAAGGTAGCCTGGCATGGTGGTGCACTCAGGAGGCAAAAGCAGATAGATCTCTTGAGTTCAAGGCCAATCTGGTATACATATTGAGTTCCGGGATAGCCAAGACTACAGAGAGAGACTCTTGTCTCAAACAAAACAAAATAAAAACAAAACACACTCAATAAAATAAAAAATAAAATAAAATAAATGAAAGCAAAATACAACCAAAGTTGTGAGATACCTCTATAGAGTCACATTCAAACAAGATTTCATAACAGTGTGGGAATCAGCACCCACATAAAGGGGCAGGGGTGTGGACCTGCGCATTTGTAACCTCAGGATGTGGGATGGAGACTACTGCATCCTGAGAGCTTGCTGAACAGCCGCAGCTAACCAAGAAAAGAGCCTGAGGTTCATTAGAAACACTGCCTCCAAGGGACAGACTGATAAAACAGGACACCAAATGTCCCCCTTTGTCCTCTACAAGAGCATGCACCCAGTATACACACACATACCCATACACACACATACACACACACTCACACCCCACACACACATACCCCACACATACACACACATTCCCATACACACACCACACATACACATACCCATACACACACATACCCATACACACACACCCCACACATATACACACACATACCCATACACACACCACACATACACATACCCATACACACACACCCCACACATATACATACACTCACACCACACACACACACACACACACACACACACACATACCCCACACATACACACACACATACCTATACACACACCACGCACACACATACACACAAATACCCATACACACTCATACCCCCACACACCCTACCCCACCCCCCCCACCCCACACATAACAATAATAAAGAAAGAGAAAAAAGATGACATGATTTTGAGAAAAAGGCATGAGATGGGTTGGAGGGATGAGGAAGATGAATGATATTTTAATTGAGTTTATAAACTGTAAACAACAAATGATTGTCTGCTTGCAAAAAGTAGCACTAGATAATTGGGGTGGGCCTAGGGCGATATCCTCCTGTCATCTTTTCGAATTTTAAAGCAAGCAAATGTAATTCCTATTCAAAATAAATAAAAATTCATTTTTATTTTATTCATTTATTTTCGGTATTTTGAGACAGGGTCTTCTACACAACCCTGCCTATCCTGAAATACAGTATGTAGACCAGGCAGGCCTTGAACTCATAGAGATCTGCTATGATTCTCCTATGTGAGCCTCCCAAGTGCTATGATTAGAGCCAAGAGCCACCACACCCTAACTGTGATCAGAAGCGTAAATAAAATCATTCGGATCAAACATCAGAACTCTCCAGTCTTCTCTCCTCATCTGCGGGATAACACAGCAGATCCTCTAGCCTTAGTTGTCTGCCTGAAAATGTGGGGTTAACACTAGCTAAAAGATGCTCTGAGAATTAAGTAAGAACAGCTAAACAACATGCTGTTCACAGAGTGAACTCCCAAGCCGGCTTTCCCTTCCCTGAGCCTTGGTCATCCTGCTTTAACGAGGGACATATCCCTGCTGTCTGTCCTGCCTGTCCTTCTCTTCCTTCTTTCCAGGCTGCGTTGCTCGTGCTGGACAAGTACATTTCCAGTTATGCCCTTATACCTTAGGGCGCTTGGAGACAGTCCACTGTGTAGCCCATGCTGGCGTCGGATTTGTGATTCTCTTGCATGGGTTTCCAAATGCTAGGATGACAGGCATGTGTCACTGCTCAGCGTTCACTGGAACTGCTGTGGTGTCACAAGTGGCAATGCACACCTGTAACCCGAGCTCTCAGGAGACTGAGTTAAGATGATCAAAGGTACAGACCAAGGTAGGCTTAAGCAGGGACTTGGGGTTCAGTCAAGAGAGCCTGCTTTATTAAGCCAGGTGTGCTGGCATTTAATCCCAGCACCCACCAGGGAGGCAGAGACAAGGGGAGGTCTGTGAGTTTGAGGCTGGCCTGGTCTACAGAGCAAGTTCTTTGATAGCCAGAGCTACACCCCATCCCCAAAACCAAAATTAAAAATAAATTATTTTAAAAGTGAAACTCTTGGCCCAGTGTGGTGACACAGGCTTTTAATCCCTACACTCAGGAGGCACAGATGGGATGAGCTCTGTGAATTGAAGGCCATCCTGTTCTAAATCTGGAATTCCAGGACAGCCAGGGCAGCACAGAGAGAACCTTTCTAGAAACAAAACAAAAACTTAATAATAATGGAAACAATGGCAATTGTTATCAACATCATCAAAGACAGGGGACTCAAAAATGGGAACCTACAGGTGAATTGGGTGGTTTCGGGTCCCTTCCAATCCAGGAAACTTAAGAAACAGGCCTAAAATCACCTGCCACTTATTCTACATGCAGACAAACTAAGATTTAATAAATTAAATTAAGAGCTAGGGAGGCAGCTACTACTGTGGTTCTGCATTTGGACAGCATGTGGGAGGCTGGACAAAAAAGATGTAATAGCTGACAAGAGGGGCGGTTTGAATTGCTTGGCCCAGGGAAGGGCACTATTAGGAGGTGTGGCCTTGTTGGAGTGGGTGTGGTCTTGTTGGAGTGGGTGTGACCTTGTTAGAGTGGGTGTGGCCTTGTTGGAGGAGGTGTGGCTTTATTGGAGGAGGTGAGACAGTGTGAGGGTGAGTTTGGAGACCCTCCTCCTTGCTGCCCCAGACAACCTTCAGAACAAGATGTAAAACTCTCAGTTCCTCCAGCACCATGCCTGCCTGGACGACGCAGTGCTTCCCACCATGATGATAATGGACAGAACCTCAGAATCAGTAAACCAGACCCAATTAAACATTTTCCTTTGTAAGAGTTGCCTTGGTCATGGTGTCTCTTTACAGCCCTGGAAAGCCAAACGAAGATAACAGAGCAGAAACTACGCACTGCATCAGTGAAGACCGGACCAGCTGGGAATGATCGACAGCTCCAGATTAGAAACCACTGCTTCTCCATTGTTCTGCAGCCATTCAGAACTGTCTGGAAACTACAGAGCCCTATGGTATCAGAGTACACTCTAGAAGCCCACTGGCATTAGCCCAACAGTTCTATAGATATTGAACCCCACCCTCTCCAAGCTTCTGTTCTTTAGGATGTTATCCTTGCCTGGCCTTACATGGATCTTTCTGCAAATGTCACAGCAGGAAGGCAGGATGGAGGTAATGAGAAAATAATAACAGCTCCTAAACCACTAGCATTGGCATTGCTGAGCATGGATCTCCAACAAGGATGGGGTGTCTTGGTGAGGGGTGAAATGTAGACTATATTGGGGACTGGCCTCAGGAAAGGGTATAAAGAATTATATAATAGACAGGGATTATTGCTGAGCATGCTGACACATGCCCCTAATCCCAGGACCTGAGAAGATGGGGCTGTTGGGTTTCATAGTGAGTACCAGCCGCCAGAGTTATATGGGTAAAATCCTATGTCCAAATCAAACAAGCCAACTTGAGGTTGCAGTCCAGTGACAGAACAGTTACTTACTACTTAGCATGTATGAGGCTCTGCATCCCTCTGAAATTTTTCATTTTTATATTGAATTTATATAATTTTTATATTAAATTATTTAAACTAAATTAAAATTTAGGCTATTTACTATTTATTTATTTTGTGTAAACGGTGGGGTGGAGGTCAGAGGACTACTTTTGGGAGTCGTTTTTTTCTTCTCCTACCATCTGGGTCCCGGGGATCAAACTCAGGTCATCAGCCTTGGCACCAAGCCACTATAGCGACCATACTGGATGGTTTTTATGTCAACTTGACACAAGTGATAGTCATTTGGGAAGAAGAAACTTCAGTTGAGAAGATGATCCTGACGGATTGGCCTGAGGACACGTCTATGGGGTGTTTTCTTGACTGGCGATTGATGTGGGAGGGGGCATTCCCTCAGGGCCCAGTGATACTAATATCCCTGGGCTGGTCGTCCTGGATGCTCTAAGGAAACAGGCTGAACAAGCAGCAAGAATCAGAACAGCACTCTTCCAGGGCCTCTGCTTCAGCTCCTTCCTCAAGATTCCTGCCTCGGGGAGCTGCCCTGACTGCCTTCCATGATGGACTGTGATGTGCAAGTGTGCAATAAAATAAACCAGCCAGGCAGTGGTGGTGCACACCTTTAATCTCAGCACTTGGGAAGCAGAGGCAGGGGATCTCTGGGAATGACAGCCAAGGCTGCACAGAGAAACCCTGTCTTGAAGACAAACAAACAAATGAAATAAACCCTCCCCCACCCAAACTGCTTTGGTTGTGGTGTTTTATCATGGCACTAGAATCTTCTTTTAAACACTTGCTGAACCATCTCACCATCCCAGTAATTCTTAAACTAATGATGATGATGATGGTGGTGATGATGAACCGTGACTTTAGAAAGAAGACATGCAGAGGAATGGCCCTGGCTTCTGGCATCCTGTCCTGATACGTTGCCTATTTTCCTCCCTCCTTTCAATCCAGGTAGGTAACTAGCACCTGTGCATCCAGCATACACTGTGTTTGAGGCAGTGACTTCCTAAATTCACATCCATACTTCAAAATGGAAAGATGCCTCAGTGGCTAAGAGTCCTTGCTGCTCTTGCAGAGAATCAGGGAGGGTTTAAGTTCCAGGATGTACATGGGTGGCTCACAACCATTTGTAATTCCAGATCCAGGGGATCTGATACCCTCTTCTGACCCCCTCAGGCACCAAACATGATGTGTGTGTGTGTGTGTGTGTGTGTGTATGTGTACGTATATATATATACACATATATATACATATATGTACACACATATATGTAGGCAAAACATTCAGATACTAAATATATCTTAAAAAAAAAGAGTGCGGGCAGTGGTGGCGCACGCCTTTAATCCCAGCACTTGGGAGGCAGAGGCAGGAGGATTTCTGAGTTCGAAGCCAGCCTGGTCTACAAAGTGAGTCCCAGGACAGCCAGGGCTACACAGAGAAACCCTGTCTCGAAAAACCAAAAAAAAAAAGAAAAAAAGAAAAAAGAAAAAAGAAGGGGGCTGGAGAGATGGCTCAGTGGTTAAGAGCACCGGCTGCTCTTCCAAAGGTCCTGAGTTCAAATCCCAGCAACCACATGGTGGCTCACAACCATCTGTAATGAGATCTGGCGCCCTCTTCTGGTGTGTCTGAAGACAGCTACAGTGTACTTACATATAATAAATAAATAAATCTTTAAAAAAAAAAAAGAATCTGGGGGCCGGGGGTATAGCTTCGTTGCTAAGAGTGCTGTCTTAGCATGCAAGAAACCCTGGGTCTGATCCTGAACATGTTATAAACCAGGTATTGTGGTGCAACCCCACTTTTTGTGCTTGTAACCCCAACACTGGAGAACTGGAGGGAGGAGGAACCAAAGTGCAAGGTCACCCTCACTGAGAGTTCAAGCCCAGCCTCAGCTACATGAAACCTTGTCTAAAAATAAATGAAAACTGTGCTTGGGCTAAGGGCGTTGCTCGGTGGTAGAGAGCTTACTGGGTACCATGGGATCCTGGCTTTGAGTCTTGGCGGGAAGAAACAAACAAAAGCAACATTAAAAAGTGTCATCGCCGGGCGGTGGTGGCGCACGCCTTTAATCCTAGCACTTGGGAGGCAGAGGCAGGCGGATTTCTGAGTTCGAGGCCAGCCTGGTCTACAGAGCGAGTTCCAGGACAGCCAGGGCTATACAGAGAAACCCTGTCTCGAAAAACCAAAAAAAAAAAAAAGTGTCTTATCTGCCAGCTTTCACCTAAACTATGATAAACTCGCAGCCTTTCTTATATAAGGGAATAACTTGCCGGGCTGTCTGCTTGATATGGCAGACGACCCTAAAGTCAGAGGTGACACCATCTCTTGTCCCCTCCCCATCCCTCCCTGAGACAGTTTCATGCAGCCCTGGCTGGTCTCAGATTCTCTGTTGAGCTGAGGATTACTGCGAATTTCTGATTCCCCTGACTCTAATTCCCAAGTACTGGGGTTACAGGGGCAGGCCACCTCACCTGGGTCTCAGCTCTTCGCCTTTTATTATTTACTTATTTATTTTTGTTGGTTTATGTGTTTGGGCATTTTGTCCACCTGTATGTCTATGCCTCGTGCATGTACCTGGTAACCCGGAGGCCTGAAGAGGCTCCTTTGGAAATGAAGTACTGTAAATGGTAACTGGAAATCAAATCTGGGCCCTCTGGGAAAGCAGCCAGCGCTTAGCCTCTTAGCCATCTCTCTAGTCCTTTCTCATTATTTATTTATTTAGCTTTTCATTTTGAACGAAAGGGCTCACTAAGTTGCCGAGGCTGGCTTTAAAGTTTTGACCACCCTGCCTCAGCCTACCAGTTACCTGAGATTCCCAGCCTGTACCACCAAGGGCTGGCTCAGGTATGCACCATTGTACATAATGAGTAAACCTTACTCCAGTTGTCGGGTCTAGTGTGGACGCTGTGATTCAGTGGACACCGTCTACTAAAATCCCCACAGAACTAATGGACTTAACTCTGTAAGGTCACAGTACTGCTGGCTGTTAAAGGGAGGGTTTTTAAAGAATGCCTCTGAATTCAGAGCTCTTTCCAACTCAAAGGGGACTGTGATCTTTGGCTAGCAGTCACCTTTTGCAGGCACTATGCCCGGAGATGGGGCTTCAAGTTAGACGCTGACTCTTCTCTTAGTCCCCTTTCCCACAGCATCTCCATCGCCCTCTCTTTCAGAGAACACAAAGACTGCACAGGACCGCACAAAGAATCCATACACAAGATAAGTAGAGGCCATTCTGTGGGTAACGTAGGGATGAGAACTTGCTCCCTGTGTGTGTTTTCCTAGGCTGACTGACCAGATGAATCATCAAGGTTTGTCCCGTTATTGGCATCTTAACTCACTTCTCCCCTTCGGGTGGGCGGTCATGTCGCCAGCCACAATGGCGTTTGTCCCGCGCACCACTTAACCTCCTCATGGCAAAGTCTGGCCTTGAGCTGGCATCACTCAGAGAGGGGGTCGGGGAGGGGAGGCGTGAGCCTGCAGTTCCCAGTGGCTAGCTGTCGGCTTTCCCAGCTGACTCAGCTGGCCACCACCCTCCTCAGCCACCAGCCTCCAGCCTCTTAACTTTCCATTTCCAGGCCTCTCGCTGCTGGCTCCCGGGGAGGGGAGCGCCCCTCCCTCTGCCCGGGGCGTCTGTCTGCAGTCGGGGCTGCCAGGGCACCATGCCCGCTGCCTGGCGGACCTTGTCTCGGGACAATTACCATCTACCGTCACGGAGTTCGGAATATAGGTCAAGGTGCTCTCGGAAGGGCCCAGGGGAGGATCACCTGACCTGGAGGTGTGGTGACTCAGCGGGAAGGATGGGGAGGGAGGGAGGGATGGAGGGAAGGAGGGAGGGATGGCTCTGGAATCTCCCTGTCTGCAGGACCAGCAGGAGAAAGAGGAGGTCAAGTTGCCTGTCTGACTGATTGTCAGCAAAGGAGGAAGAAGCTGCTGGAGACCATAGGAAGGATAAGATGACCTGTGGTGACCTATCCGAGGTGGCATCCAAATCCTCTCCAGGGCAGCTGTCAGCCCACGAGCAGCTAAAACCAACCCGCCTCCCACTGACTCTGCGGCTGTGAACACCTCATTAGCCACCTCCCTGCCAAAGTGAGAAACCAAATTAACATCCAGGATCAATCCAGACTCCATCCACCCAGACCTCCAGAGAAACCAAGGCCACTGGCATAGCACACAGAGGCAGCCACCCCTAACAGAGGCCATCTGATTGTGCCCCCTCCGCCCCAATTTTGAATATAAAAACCACTAACCCATTTTATTGTAGGTGTCCACATGGCAGGAGCCTTCTTTCCGGGGAGAAGCAGCAGCTGCTTGCTCTGTCCCAGCCTCACTTCCTCTGCCTCCAGCTGCCGGTTCCTACCCGCCAAGCGGGGAGTTTCCTCATTCTTGGGGCTCTGGCTAGCTGAGCTGGCTACCCCTCTACCTCCCACCCCCAGCCGCTCACCACGCTCGCTCTTCGGGTAGTGCTGCCGCCGGGACTCCGGGGTTCCATGAGTCACAGGCAGGCTGGAGACAGACAGCAGGCTTCCTTTATTAAATCAGCCTCCTGCCCCTGCACACCACAGAGGGAAGCTATAATTACTTGTTTGGCCCAGCTTTGAGAACTGAGCCACAGACTGTGTTTCACTGGGAGGGAAGTTACTGAGTTCTGCATCTATCTAGTGCACCGCCGCCGCCCCTTCAGCAATAAGCACCACTGCCAGGGGTTAAGGACCTGTTACACAAATATCAGATGTTTTGTGTATGTAATGGGTGCCTTGAGTTGGGATACCCAAGGCTGATTCAGCCAGCTATATGCAAGCTGCCAGGAGGTTTTTGTTTAGAAAACAAAGGCATTCTGCTTCTTTGCCAGAGTCTATACTTGATGAAGCAGGCCGCCCATTGTCGCTTTATAAGAGATAAAGGAAAAGACAGTAAAGCATTCTTTGGGTGTCCAGGTTATGACTGTTTTATCTTTTAGGCACAGTAGGTACAAAATTTCGGGCCTCTCAGATTCTTGACCAATCTAAAGGAATATTCGAAATATGAAAACCTAGTTGGCTACAATTTAAAAAAAAAAAAGAAAAAAGAAAGAAAGAAAGCACAAAATCCGAATACTAAAGCAAACTTCATGAACTTTTCGGTTTCCCATTCATTTCATTCATTCATTCACTCTTGGGTTTCAGACATCCCACAAACATTTTGGGGCAGCCTGTGTGCCATGCATCATGAATACATGGGGTTAGTAAATCAACACGCTATGACGGAGTTACACAGGTCAGTAATAGATACAATAATATGTTACTCAGATGATGCATTAGGGGTAGTGAGGGTGAATAATACCAGAAAAAAATAGTAATAGGGTATGGATATATTTTTTTTATAAAGAAGGAATTTGTGAATACCTCTTGATAGTTGAGAACAATCTTTAGGTTAGTTCTCCCTTGTGGTGAGTTCTGAGAAATCATAACTAATTATGACTTCCATGCATTACATTTGAAAATATTAAAATTTCCTTTAAGCTTTGTTTATAAGCAAAACATGGGTACATTTAAAACATAACTGATGAGTTATAAAGTCAAAAAAGCCAAAGGCATTTGGCACTTCCTATGGTTATGGACAGAAGAAACTTTATTGAAGAATATACTAGGGGGCTGGAGAGAAGGCTCTGGAGTTAATTGCACTTGCTGCTCTTGCAGGGTTTCATTCCCAACACCCACCTTTATTCAGCTACAGAGGATGTTATGCCTTCTTCCTCTCTTTACATGCACCCCAACACATACATGCGTACACACAGATACATATACACACATACATACATACACACACACACACACACGAAAGTTAGACAGGTGTAGAGGTGCATGCCTTCAATACCAGCACTTGGGAGACAGGGGAAGGCAGATCTATAAGTTTGAAGTCAGCCTGGTCTATATAATCCCAAGTTAGCCAAGGCTACACTATAAAATATTCCAAATTAAAAATAAATATAGAAAACCTAACTAAACCTTTGAAAAAAGAGTTGATTGGGCAGCTGTGATTGGGCAGCTATATGGTATTAAGAACTTCAGGGTCAAGTGTAGACTCTGACTTCATCATTTACTACTTCTGTGATTCTGGGGAAGAGTCACCTTTATCCCTATCTACAAAATGTCAAGTGATATAGAACCTACCTTCTAGGGTTTATGAATAAGTGATTGATATTATAATCATAAAAGAAGAGGTGTTATTTAACATAGTACCTGACACTCAGTGAACTGAATAAATGTTATCTATAATTATTGTATTATTATTGGTTTTTTTTTTTTTTGGTTTTTCGAGACAGGGTTTCTCTGTATAGCCCTGGCTGTCCTGGAACTCGCTCTGTAGACCAGGCTGGCCTCGAACTCAGACCTGCCTCTGCCTCCCAAGTGCTAGGATTAAAGGCGTGCGCCACCACCGCCCGGCTTATTATTGTTTTTATGATGATAATGATGAGCTACCAGGCACTATAGTGGATAATAGGGAATCAGGTTAAATAAGAGACCAATGCAGTGCTAACTGGGAGAGACTTCAGAAGTATACTGTGTTTCATTCGATCTTCAAGGACTCCACCGAACTACCAACAGCTGTAACACTTCTTTGGACAGTCCATAAGCTCCAAGCGAACACAGCGAGTTTCCCTTTAGCATCCTTCCAGTTGGGAAGATTACCCAGCAATGAAGGGATACAGGTCAACAAGGTCATGGCTGTTGGAATTGTAAATGGGCAAATTCAGAGTTTCTCCAGAAGACCTGTATAACAGGTCATTCATTCAGACACCTCATTCAGTGTGACAGAAAGCTGGTTAACAGCCCAACTGTCCACGGGCGGGAGGGGAACTATGCATGAAGCTCGAGAGGAAAAACAGCAATACAGCTGCAGAAACAAACTTCAGAGCACAACTCTACACAACAGCATACGTGAAGGCTACCAACCTAATGGTAGACGGGATGCAGTACGTTCCAGAAGGCTACATGTATGTTCCAGAAGGCTACATGTATGTTCCAGAAGGCTACATGTATGTTCCAGAAGGCTACATGTATGTAGCAGGGTATTCTTTGAAGTGAGAAAAAAAGACAAAAAAAAAACAACAAAAAACCAAAACTAATTTCTTTTAGGGAAATGGATGAGATAAAAGCAAAGGAATATCAAGATTAAAGATGGGTGGGAAAGGCAAGGTGGTGGAGGGGAGGACAGTTGGGGTGGGGGTGGGGGAATCTGCAGTGGGCTCAGCAGATTCCAAGCACATAGATAAACACAGGCAAATCCAAATAAACTGATATGAATGGTGCAGGGTTTAACCAAAAATGGAAGGCAGTCAAGACTCAGAGATAACGCACGACCCCTGTCCCCCCATCCCACCCCCCGAGCATTTGGTTTCAATAAAAATAAAACAGGAAAAAAAAACAAATAAGACCCCAACAACAACAAAAAGAACACCCTACTCATAGAATTGGCTTGAAGGACCAAGAAAGGTAAAGCAAAAAAAAAGAGTAGAAAGGGGGCAGGGACTGTGCATCTCCAGAACTGGGCAAACATGACCCTAGAGATGGAGAAGCTCTGGTCCTTCATCAGCTAAACAATGCTATGACGCTTCCCAACTGTCACCTAGGGTCAGGGAGTAGGGTGAGTCTTACTGCAGCGGATCAGGAAACCCTTAGCCTGGCCATGCTCCCCAGCCAGACGCTGGTCTCTTTACAGTGCTTGGCTCTCAACAGCATCTGACCCTGGCCTTTGCCAGACTTGTCCTGGCCACTTTCCCCGGGTAGGACTTTCATTTCCTCTAAGTGGTACTCTCAGCCAGGGCCAGTCTTGTCCTGCCCGGTGCTGCCGAGGGGGATGCTGGTGTGGTCAGCGGAGCTCTCTCTGGCTGGAGCCACGAGGAATCGTACAGCGGCTACAAAGCCTGGACTCTAGCCATTTTCTCTTCTGGTCAGGCCAGGGGGCAGGGTCCTCAGGGAGCCAGTTGCCTGCTGTCTGTCTCCACAATGCCACCTGGTTCTCTTTATAGGAAAAGTTCCTCTAGACCCACAAAGTTAGCACCAGCCACAGGATCATATTGACAGTTCTTGCCAATGGACAGTCTTCATGGACAAGATGAGGTGAGGCTCTGAGGAAAGCAAGGAACATCTTTTGATTCTGCTGGGCTCTGGCTCGCATGGCTCTGGGAGCTGCTTCTATCCTCCTCTGCACGCAAGACAATCGTCAGTGCCCATCTTGAGAGTACTGGAGCCAGGAAGACCCCCTGCTCAGCGTCTAACTGCTTCCCTTAGCTTAACCGTGGAAACTCTACTTCCTATTTGTACAACAGCAGCCACTGACCGTATTGCCCATTATTAAGTAAAATGCATCAATGAGAATCATGAGGCCCCTGGGAAGCAACAAATGCTTTATTAAAACCAAAGGTGCACGGTCATGGTGGCGCAGGCAGAGGTAGGAGGATTTCTTTGAGTTTAAGGCCAGCCTGGTCTAAAGAGCTAGACAGCCAGGACTATATACAAAGACAACCTGTCTCAAAAAACAGAAACCAACTAAACAACCTAACAAGTAAGTATAAATAAAGTCAAAAGTGCAATACACCCCTACTAGAACAGAAACCCTTTGATGTCTTGCCTCACTCCTTCATTGCTTCACCCCAGGACCAAGGACAGACAGTGCCTGAAACGTAGTAGATACTCAATAAATAGATAAGAATGATGATGATGATGATGATGATGATACTGTATCTTGCCAAGGACTGTGATTAGGCCTTATTTGGATAATCCCATATTAGTCCTTAACAACAACTCAATGAAGGAAATTCTATGGTTATTAGTCCCATTCTGCAGTTCAGAGACGTCTGTGATTTTCCCAGGGTCACACAGCCCAGTAAAGAGGTTATTAGCCAAAAGTGGACCTAAAAGTGGATCCATATGTGGGCCTGGTGCCCAGAGAGCCACAAGAATCGCTGGACTTTGGCATCTTCCTCACAGGAAGGAAGCCTGCAGGATGAAAGGGCACATGCCCTGGGAAGCTAACTTCAATCTGTGTGCAGGAAGCAATCTGTTTGGCCTGTTTGCTTTCTAAAAAAAAGCCAGTAGGGCTCTTTTCAAAGAATGAATGAGATTCACGGGTGTGTATGAGAGGGAGGGGGGTTAGCCTTGGTGGGTAGATGCAAGATATCTGTTAGACATAGGGATGTGTGGGAGGGAGCTGAGGAGATAGCCAAGGTGAGTGCTGATTGTTTTGCTGAGATATCTCTCTCTCTCTCTCTCTCTCTCTCTCTGTGTGTGTGTGTGTGTACCTGGTTGGAGGTCAGAGGTCAACATGTGGGAGTTGGTTTTCTACTTCTATTCTCTGGGATCTGGAAATCAAAACCAGGCTGCAAGCCTTGGCAGTAAGTACCTTTACCCGCTAAGTCAGTTTGCCAACTCCACTTCTGTTTGTCTTTTCATGATAAGAACATGCACTCTCAGGTTGGAGAGATGGCTCGAGGGGTAAGAGCACTGGCTGCTCTTTCAGAGGACCTGGCTTCAGTTCGCAGGACCCACATGGCAGCTCACACCTTTCTGTGACTCCAGTTCCAGGAGATCTAAGACCTTCTGGCCCACTTGGGCCCTGTGTCCACTTGGTGCACAGACATACATGCACAAATGCACATAAAATAAAATTTAAGAGAAAAGAAAACATGTTCTTGCTAGTACCAAAACGACAATAAAAAGAATGCATTGTATATTACTTACAGTATTGAAATATGTATTTAAGGGACTGGAGAAATGACTCGAGGGTTAAAAAATGTTTACTACTGCCATAGATCACCGGAGTTTGGTTCCCAGCATCCAAATTGTGTGTCTCATAACCACCAGTGACTTTGGCTCCAGGGACTCAAACTGGCCTCTATAGACACCCCCACGCACACCCACACAGAGACACATAATGCACATAACTGAAAGAAGTAAATATTTTTAAAAAAAATATGTAAGTAATGATGCACACGTGTAATCGAAGCACTCAAGAACCGAGACCGGAGGATCCTGAGTTCAAGACCAGCTTGTGCCATAAAACAAGACACTGCTTCTAAAATAAATTAATGAATGGGTGAAAACACGATGGGAAGTGGGGGTGGAGGAAGGTTGAGGAGAGGTCACAGGCTGGACTCTCCTCAGCAACACAGCTTCCAAGACCACAGCCTGACCCAAGCTGCAGCTCTCCAGGGCTTGGCTGGTTTACTAGAGATGAACGGCAGCGGCGGCGGGGGGCCCCCAACCTTCCTGGGGCACGACAGCCAGTGAGCCTGATTCGCAGCTGGGGGCAAGTGTTTGCCTTGGCAGTTGGCAGCTCGGCCTGCCTCTCAGGCTTCCTCAGCAGAGAGTCATTATGCAGTTTGCTCACGTGCCCTATGCATTTTAATGAATGAGTCAGGGGACAGACTCAATTTGAAAGAGGAATCGCTTCTCTGAGCTGGGTGAAGGGCTCTCAAGGGACCGTCTAGCAGCTCGGAGACTACGGGGAACGGAAAAGGATGCCATCTCCATTTAGCGGACAGGGTGGGGGGGAGGGATCCTGGAAAAAGGTGAAAAGGAAAACAGGGAGGGAGGGAAGGAAGAAGAAATCAAGGGAGGGAGAACAACAGGAGGGAGGGAGACCGGAGGGGCAGAAATGACTGCCGAGAGCTCAGGAAACCTTCCAGAACGCACGATGGGCCAGACCCTCCAGCTCCTTCACCCCCATACTTATTGGCTCCAAGCATTCGAGGCCTTCGAAGAGCCAGCACCCAGGGCTAAGGAGCTCTAAGAGCCGGGAAGCAAGACGCCTTGTTTAGAACTGAATCCTGGGCAGGTTAGAAACACGTGGTGGGTCTGGGACGCCTGAGGAGTCGCAGAGGTCGTCTCCACTCTCTTCTCTGTGACCACACCCCTGGGAAGCAGGAGTTGCTCCCTGAAGATCAAGGGTACCAGTTCTCAAACACTCCCACTGGCCAGATGCGGGACAGTGTGGGCCAATTAGTGTCTCGTCAAATTCCCATGACGGTCCCAGGAGGCGGGTCTTGTTACTGTCACATTTTTTAGACATGAGGAAACTGATGTGGAGAGAGCAGCTTTCGGCCAAGGTCACCCGGGGATTTGAACTCATCCCCGTCTGACTGCAGAGCTCCTGGCAGCTCCGCTCTGTGCTCTCAGCCAACCCCTGGCTGGGGAATGCTGGGGAAGGCCTTTCCCTTCCCAGGCTCCCTTCCAAGAACACTCTGAACCCCCAGGAGGAAGGGGTTGGTGTGAATCCAGAAGCAGTCAACGCCAAGTGGCCTGGGAGTGGATCTGAAACCTGCCCAGCACAGGGCTGTGTGTGAGACCCAGAGAGCCCAGGGGCGGCAGAGAAAGGAAGGAAGCGTAGCCCCACTGCGGTCGGCTGGGGTGACTAGTCTGTTCCCAGGCTGTACACCACAAAACACAGGGCAACAGATGCTGAGCAAATGCCCGTGTAGGAGTGAGGCGACCCCGGCAGGCGGCGGGGGTGGGGGGGGGAGTGTCCCTGAATTACTCAACAGAGCCATCTCAGCTTTGAACTTTGAGCCAGGCTCTGCAGGAACAGGGCATGGGGGTTGGGACAACGGGGTGGCACTCACCACCATGAAAAGGAAGTCTGCTGGTCCCCTACCCCCCAAGTGGGAGAACACAGACTGGGAAGCAGCCAAGAAACCAGAAAGCGTCGGCTCTACACCCACATTCTCCTGAATTTTTACAGCTGGAGAGGAGAGCAATACCCAGCAGAGAAGCACGCTGGGGCCCTGGGCTTCGTGCCTGGAGAAGAGCAGGGCCACCTGCTAGGAACTGAACTGGACACAAAAACAGTTTTCGCCGAGCCTGGTCTGCCTTCCCACCCACCCAGATGTGGGACACATGATCATCCTTGAACCCCTCCCAACCCCCTCGGTGGGGAGAGGATATTCCTGTTCCCATCTTAATAACGGGCAGAAAGATTAACAACATACTACAGCCAGTGCTCACGGCGTCTGATTCCCACGATAAAGGGGACACACTAGACACACCCTAGACACACTTTCCATCTCAACTTCCTATATATGGCAGTGGAATAGTTTCTCTGACTGGAGAACTTGGGGAGCCTCTGGAATGATCTCAGCTCCATCCTTCTCCCAGGCTCATCTGAGAGACTAATCTTGCACTCACAAGATACTCCCTTCTCCACGCTAGGTTAGCTGAGCACATGTTAAGGTGTCCTTTGGCTTGCTCCCATCCCTTTGTCTTCTTTCTCTATGTGTTCAGAACCTGGATACAGAAGAGGGATGCTAGCTTTTCTGAAAGGTTCTTGGGAGATTTCAAACATACTTGGGAGGATGTTTTTAAGCTCTGCAAAAACCACCTCCGTCTATCTAACCTCCCACCTTCTGGCGAAGGATGCTCTTGGCTTCAGGACAATGTTCTCTTGGAAGGCAGCAGAAGGCAACACTTTGTCTTCTCCTCCTCTTTTGTGTTCTTTTGACGGGGTCTCCTTATAAACTCACGATCCCTCTACTTCTTCCGCAAGAGCACACCTAGGCCCACAGGTGCGCACCAACACAACACACAGCCTGTTTTGCTTGGCAAGCCCCTCCTCCACTCCACAAGGAAAACCAAGTTCTGTACTTGGAATAAAAGGAGCCAGTCATGAGAGGGTGTTTCTGGGGTGACAGTGTCCTGCCTACATATACCAGTTCTTTCCCTTGCCACCTGCCAGGACATCAACAATGGGACCTTGACATGACCAACTGTTACCAACCCAGATTGTTTACTCAGGAACAACCCCCCTGGCGACTATCCTAAACCCAAAGTCCTTGTAGATCCCATCAGATCTTCAGGGAATTCTGAAGTAGCTCTAGCTCTGGGTGACTGCTGCCTAAGTCCCCACTGTCCTCTGTATGACAGATCTGTGCTCTGAGTTCCTCCCTGCAAAATGGAAAGACTGGCAGGATGGACCAGAGGATCAGAGTGCTCCACCTGGGATGCAGCATCATTTTCAGTGTCAACTTGCTTGAATAGAGGAACACCTAGCGGACTAATGAAGCCCAGCTCTGGGTCAGGGGTCAGTGTGAGGACATTTCCAAGGGCAATTGGATTATGATGGGTGTGTGTAATCAATTGTTAAATCCACTGATGGATTCAAAATTTCAACCGACTTGATAGTCAGTGGGGGGTTGGGGGAAGGGAGGGAGAGAGAAGTGAGCCTACAAGTGTGCACCACCATACCGGAACTTGTTTGTTTGTTCCGTTCGGAATGCCCCTCCCCCTCCCCACAATACCTTGATGCAGTGACGTGTGGAACTGTGGGAGGTGGCGCCAGCTTCAGAAAGAGGTCCCAGGGAAAGCGCCTTTCAAAGTTATATCTTGGCCTTGACCCCTTCCTGTCTGTCTGTCTGTCTGTCTGTCTGTCTGCTTTCTGGTCTCCTTGAGGTAGGCAATCTCCTTCACCATGCTACTCAGGCCAATAGCCATGGAAGCAGCTGACTATGAACTAGAACTTATGAACAAAATAAATGCTTCCTGGACTCGGGGTGGATCTAAAGCTCTTACCTAGCACATGCGAGGCCCTAGGTTCAATCCTCACTTGGTACCACAAGACAAAACCAATTGATAAAAGACCCTTCCTTCCTTTCAGCTGTTTTTGCAAGGCATTTGCTACAGCAGTGTCATGGGACTAAGCACCAGCTGGGCCCCCTGTTTCCCACCACTGTCCCACTATCTCTCTCTCTATTCCACCACTAGAGAAGCTGAAGGAGAATGAGGACCAGGCCAACTGGAGCAACACAGCTTTGAAATACAAAGTGCAATAGTGACAGAGCGAAAGGTGAGCGAGGAGAGGTGGGGCTTCATGGGGAGCTACGAGGCGTCTCCAGCTTTGCCAGCTATACCCACCCACCTGCGTTCCGATAGCTCTCTTGATAACAGAGTGCCGCCATACAGTAGGCAACTTATAAACAATAGGAAGGCTATTTATTTATCTGTTTGTTTGTCTGGCTCCTGATTCTGCAGGATGAAAGGCCCAAGACTAAGGGTCTGGGAAGGGCCTCTGTGTGTGCAGATGAGCACAGGGGAGATAGGAAACCCCATTAAAGTCACCTTTTTTTTTTGAGATAGAGTCTTAGTATGTAGCCCTGGCTGGACTGATGGTTGCTTTATATATTATGTAGACCAGGCTGGCCTTGAACTCACTATGTAGACTCTGCTGGTGGCTTTGAACTTACAGAGATCCACCCACCTTTGCCTCCTGAGTGCTAAAATTCAAGAACTCATCTCTGCCCAAGCCCTACTCCTCCATGACTAAGCCACTCCCTTGATAATCCATTAGGAGGGCAGAGCCCTTATCACGTCTTCAAAGTCCTACTTCTCAAAAAGGGTTACAGTAGCAACTAAACTTCAACGTGTTGGAAATGCAGATGTAACTCAGTGGCAGTGAACTTGCCCACCATGAATGAAGTTTTAAGTTTTATTCCCAGCACCACAAAAACATAAATAAATAATGAGTAAATACAATAAACATGAGTTTAAGAAGGGACATTTAAATTGTAACATATCTATACACCTACACACACATCCCCCCTCAGTCTCTCAGACCAGGAAGAAGCAATAAACCTAACGAACATACAGTAAAGGGGTTTCATTTTTGCTGATCACTAGGAAGGTCATGGGATCCAGTCCTTGTCAATGAGCCTTTCTCTAGGTTTCTTAGGAAAGAAAACTCCTTTGTATCTGAAACCTGAAAGGGCACATATACTAAAACTGATGCTGTCATCTTGTTAGAGTTGCCCAAGACTAAAATTAGTAGACAAGAAAATAAAAGTAAGAATTCGAGTTCTGATTAAACATCTGAACCCAGAATCCATCCATGGAAAGAACCTAGAACCTGGAAATCTCAGGAACACTAAGTAAGTAATCCACCAAAATATTCTTTCTTTCTTCCTTCCTTCCTTCTTCCTCCTATCTTCCTCTCTCTCTCTCTCTCCCTCTCCTTCCTTCCTTTTTCTTTCTTTTCTTTCTTTCTCAGGGTCTTTCTACATAGCACTGGCTGACTTGGAACTCACTGTGAAGACCAGGCTAGCCTCTTCTGCCTGTCTCTGCCTCTTGACTACTGGGATTAAAGGCATGGGCCACCATGCCTGCCTCTACACCCCTTCTTAAAATGAGTTCCCGGCTGTTACATTTTGCTCAAAGACATTTTGTGTTGACTTTTCTGTCGCTTGCTACCTACCAAAAGAATCCTGCTGGTTACCACCTTAACCCTTTATTTTTTTATTATATTTTTGGGAGTTCGAGAACAATTTTATTAGCATTAAAAAAAAAACCCTGAGGGCAGGTCAGCCATGAACCTGAGCAGCTGCCCAAAGGGGGAGTGTGGAAAAGAAAAGGGACAAGCTCTATGTCTCGGAGGTGAGACACAGCAGGCAAGCACACACATGTCGGGGAGGGAGGGTTTAGAGAAAGAGGAAGGAAGCCGGGAATGCTGGGAGAACCCAGTGTGTTCAGGAAAGCATACTTTGCAGGAATTTGGGCAGACTTAAGGAGCTGCAGTTGTGACTGAGGAGAAATTGCTGAGGCGTCTTCTTTTAAATAGGAAAGGGGTCTCAGGAGGGTAAAGAAGGCAAGAGGCAACATGGGGAGGGACAACTAACACGAAAGGCCATTTGAAAAGCCGCATGGAAACTTTGGAAAAGCTTCTTAAAATATATGCATACATGTAAAGTATCTCAATGGAGTCACCATACAATGTTTGAGAGAACGCCCCAACAAGACTTACACCAGCCACCAGGTAAAACCTTCTGTGCTGGGTCTGGGGTTACACAGTCATTGGCCAAAGGGGTTCCACAAACTCCCCTCTAAAACACTGTAGCCTATTGACAAGGCTAGTGGTCACTCTTTGTCATCTGATGGTAAGGCTCTGTTGCTGAAGACATAATTTATGTCACAGAACACTGGGAAATTGAGCTGGTGCCCAACTAGAAGCTTCACTATCTATCACTCACTGTGCCAGGAAGAGGGAAGAAGGTAATCGTGAATATCACCCAGCTACAAACCCTGAGACCTGCAACAGCAACTGGCTTGTAAGATGTATTGATGCAGTAGTGTACAAATGCTGTGGTGGGAACCAGCCACTTTTTGATTGGATTTAGGTCCACTCCATGTCATGGAACCCCTACCTGACAATGCTAAAGTGGCCAAAAGCCTGAGACTGGATAGATCATAGGTTCGAGGGAAAAACTTAAAGAAACAGCAATAAAACAACTCCCAAAGGCATGTTGCTATACCCATAGATCAGATCATCAACTCAATCCTCATCGGAGATGCTTCTCTTTTATTTTTGAGTCAAGGTCCCACGTAGCCCATGCTGGCCCAAAGTTACGCGACCTGGGTGACTAAGCTTAGCTTAAACTTACGATTTTCTTTCCTCTGCCTTCTAAGTCCTGGAAATTGCCAGTATGCACCACCACGCCTGGCTACTATATAACCAACAACTGGGAATTACAGAGAAGATACGTGTTCTACGCAGTAGAGATAGGATTTGAATCTGGTCCCCCACCCTCTGGAACCTTAGAAGGAGGCTCAAGCCTCCTACTTAGAGTCAAACACTCTAGTCAGTGGTAGAAAACTCACTTGGAGAACAGAGCCCTGGTTCCTGTGCAGCCACAGATGAGGACAGAGTTCTGGTGTTCTCAGTACCATGTACTCTTTCCTTGGAAGTCAAGTCCAAATTGGAGAAGGGTCTCCATCAATCACAGAAGGCTTATTTTTGATGTCAAGGGCTTGGAGGTTTGTAAATGGCCCAACACCTTCCATTCTTTCAGTGACAGACATTTTAGTGTCCAACTGTCAGAGCATCACTTCTTTCTTAGAAGATAATGTAGCCTGATAAAATACAAATACTTCTCAGGCCTCCCAGGGCTGCCATCTTGGGTTACTATGGGTCATGACAGTCTTGTAGCAAGGAGTTAGGGTACTAGGTACATGGTAAGAACAGGAGATATGTCACTGTGTAAGGAGGGAAGGGGTTCAAAAAGAGACATCCAAGAGTTGGGAGGGTTTCAACTGGTTAAAACCCAGCTGTACGACTTTGAAAGTGAGATAAAACAATAGAATATTAGGGAGTTGTTTCAAAATAACCCTGAGATAAAGGAAGTGGGCAGAGACACGGATGGAGTGGACATGTTAGTGATTGCTGAAGCTGCACTATAAGTTCAGCATACCTGATCATGTTTGATAATCTGACAACTAAATTCCATTTATCTGTCTGTCTGTCTGTCTGTCTGTCTGTCTGTCTGTCTGTCTGTCATTTTTTGGGAGATGGTTCTTTCCTTCCACTATGTGGGTTCTGGAGATTGAACTTAGGTTGTCAGGTTTGATGGCAAGGACCTTTTACCAGCTGTACCATTTAGCCTATAGCCTGTGTAAATTTTTTAAGAGGTACCAGATAATTTAATTTTTTTTTTTTGAGACAGGGTTTCTCTATGTAATAGCCTTGATTACCCTGGAACTTGCTTTGTAGACCAGGCTGGCCTTCCACTCATACTCATAGAGATCTATCTGCCTGTCTCTGTCTCCTGAGTACCGAGATTAAAAGCATGTGTCACCAGGCCTATCTCCAAATAATTTACTTTTTTAAAAAAATATACTTATTTATGTGTTTGGGTGTTTTGTTTGCATGTACCTCTGTGTACCGCATGGATGCCAGAAGAGGCCACAGTGGGTATCAGTTCCCCTGGAAATGGAATTTTAGACTGTTGTGAGCCATCTTGTGGGTGCTAGGAATCAAACCTGGGTCCTCTGGAGGAACAACCAGAGTTCATAACCACCGAGCCATCTGATTTAAGTTTGGAGATGGGAACCCAGACTGGCCTCAGATTCCTGAGCTCAGTTATCCCTGCCTTGGTCTCCCCAAAAACTGCAACTATAGACTCAGGTCACCATGACTTGCTATGACTAATATTTTTAATACCGTGTTTATTTATTGTAAAGAGCCCTTTTCACACACATATTTTATATACACCTCACAAGTGATAGATACACAGACCCAGCCTCCCTCCCTCTCCCCCCCCACACACACATACACACATACACACACATACACACACACACACACACACACACACACAGACACATTTTAAAGACCTCAAAACTGAAGCTCAGAGAAGCTAGGTCATTGATGCAATTCAGAACTGAGTTGAACCTTGGGTTCCCAATTCCAATTACAAGATAAGTGGGAGGCAAGAGGCAACTGAGGCAGTTTCAGCAGCCTGTGGTTGCTAGGGACCAAGTCATCACCCTGGGAGCCCCATACTATCCACTTCTAAGCCCTGCTGCTCCTAGACAGCCAGGCCTCCACTTAATTGGTATGGCACAGACCCCAGGGGGACCCCAGGGAGTCATTGAGTGCTCGGTGGAAAGCGCCAGCCGCTGAGTTCACGTGCTTCTTGGTAGTTAAGAAAACACAGTCCAGCCCAGCAGGCCTGGACCCTCACGGGCATCTAGAGAGCTGCTGCCTGAACATCTGGGTCTGATAAAGGGAGACCCACGTGGGCTTCCCTGCCCCCTTTCCCATAACGATTTCCGCACATACCCTTGAAGCTCAGTGCGTGTGGCTGCTCCGTTCTTTCCTTTCCCAAACATATGGATTCCCAGCTCCTATTTCAAACTCCAGCGCAGGGCTGCTGTAAACTCCCCAAAAGCTCCCAATTTCCTTTTTCCATTGCTCATTCTTTCCCAAAGCGCTTGAAAAAAGCCCCCTTTTAGCTCTGTTCCAGCTTCCCTGTTTGTGAAAAGAGACCAAGGAGGACAGTTGAGTTGTCAATCACCAGGGTGACTGACAGGAGCTTCAACTCAATAGCCTGAGAGATGGAGGTGTGTGGGGGTTGGGGGAACCTGAGGAACTCACCATGGGGAAAGCCTTGACTCCCCCAAATCATTCATTGCTGCAGGAGGCCTGAGGCCCAGCCATCTGCTCCCTTTTGGCTGGCTGAAACTTCCCCTTTGAAAATCACTAATGAAAGGGGAGGGGCAGGGGGCCAAGGCATGGGCACGGTTCCCAGAAGGTTATTGCTGAAGTGGGTGTGTGCCATTTGGGTAGCTAGGGGGCAAGTCCTTGCCTGCTTCTTACCCTGTGGACTACTGCTTCTTCATCTAATGGCAACTTTCCTCTCAAAGAAGAGCAGGCCAGCTCTCTGTACTACAAGGCCAGACACATGGGCTGTGAGGGAGGATGGAAGACAGGATATACAAGCACCAGGGGCCTTAGGGACAGAAGATATTCCTCCCAGACAGAGGTCAAGAGGCCTCAGATGCCCTTAGGGATCCAGCAGGACATATAAATGTTCTGGGGGAAGAGGGAGGGAAGGGATATAAAAGACAGAGGGCTACAGTAGAAACTAGAAATGACATGCTCTCAGCAAAGACAGTGTGCTGGTTGGTTTTTGACAACTGGACATAGACCTATCTAAGAAGGGAATCTATGTATGTATGTATGTATGTATGTACGTATGTATGTATGTATCTATCATCTGTCTGTCTGTCTGTCTGTCTGTCTGTCTATCTTTTTTGTTTTCTTTTCCTTTTTTGTTTTTTCTGAGACAGAGTTTCTCCATGTAGCCCTGGCTATCCTGGAACTCACTATGTAGATCAGGCTGGCCTTGAACTCACAGAGATCTGCCTTCCTCTGCCTCCTGAGTGCTGTGCTGGGACTAAAGGTGTGCACCACCACTGCCCAGCTCTATCTATCTATCTATCTATCTATCTATCTATCTATCTATCTATCTATCATCTATCTATCTATCTATCTATCTATCATCTATCTATCTATCTATCTATCTATCTATCTATCTATCATCTATCTATCTATCTATCTATCTATCATCTATCTATCTATCTATCTATCTATCTATCTATCTATCTATCTATCATCTATCTATCTATCATCTATCATCTATCTATCATCTATCTATCTATCTATCTATCTATCATCTATCATCTATCTATCATCTATCTATCTATCTATCTATCTATCTATCTATCTATCTATCTATCTATCATCTATTTTTCTACCCATCTATCTATTTTGAGTCAGGGTCTTACTTACTATGTAGCCTTGCCTGGCCTGGAAATCATCATGTAGACCAGGCTGGCCTCATGTAGAATGCTTCTGCCTGCTGAGCTCTGGGACTAAAGGGTACAACATGCCCAGCAGAAGAGGAAATCTTAATTGAGAAAATGCTTCCATCGGATTGCCTGAAAGCAAGTGTGCAGGGCATTCTCTTGATTAATGATTGACTGGAGAGGGTCTAGCTCACTGGAGATTGTGCGATCCCTAGGCAAATGGTCCGGATTGGATAAGAAAGCAGACTGAAAAGGCCTTGGGAAACAAGCCAGTAAGCAGTGCTCCTCTCTGGTCTCTGTTCCTGTCTGTAGGCTCCTGCCTTAGTTCCTGCCCTGACTTCCCTCAGTGATGGAGTATGACCTCAGAGTTGTAAGCTGAAATAAGCCCTTTCCTCCCCAAAGTGCTTTTGGTCATGGTGTCTATCAGAACAGTAGAAACCTAAGACAGCAGCGACTTCTGAGCCAAGAGCTGGCTGTTACTATGGAAGAGGGGGAGCACTATGCTGCCAAATTCTCCATCTCCTCCCAAAAGCAGAGCAGGACCGCACACAACATCTCTCAATTGGGGAACAGATCTGAATGAAAGAGATTCCCAAGGCTGGCATGACGAGCCAAACCAGTCTGCGTGCTCTGGAACACCTACTATTTGGAGCTTTGACCTAGGTGCTGAGTCTGCAGGACTTCAGGGAGTCAGAGAGGACAGGAGAAGAGGCCAGGAGGGAGTCAAATGAAACTCCCTGCTGTGAGAGGTTCCCAGCAGCAAACTGAAAAGGCTGGGCTCCCCGCTGTCTTGCCATCCCACTCATGAAACCATGAAACTCCCGCCGCCGCCGCTGCAATTCTGATCTTATGCTACCTGCAGCAGTGATGCTAACCAAGGACACCCAACTCATCCGTGTTTTCTTCCTCTCCCAAGCCAGCTCAGAACGCTTCCTTTCAGCAAGAGCATCAGCTGGCTGAGCACACCAGAGTCAACTTTGAGCGTCCATCAGCTCTGTCTACACATGGGAGGGCCGAGTGACACCTTCTCTCCTTCTTCGTTCCAAGAACTGACTTTTTTTTCCCCTGCTCTACTTTTGTTCTCAGACATAAAATCTTGCTGTGCGACCCAGGCTGGCCTTAAACTCACAATCCTCCTGCCTCAGCTTCCCAGAGGTCTAAGATTACAGGTGTGTACCGTCACAACAGGACTCATGCTATTTTTAAAAAGAAAAAGAATGCATTTCAAGACACAAAGTGGTTTCCCATAGCTGAGAGAATAAATAGGGAGAGCAAAGCGAAGAGTGGGGGGAACAACATATCAAAGTGTTAGCTGCTTCTTCCACCTCCTCCTCCTCTTCTTCCTTTTCCTCCTCTTTAAAGATATTTAGGATCAAAGTTAGTCCCTCATACATGCAAGCTATACTTCTGGCCCCAATATTCAGTTTTTTAAAAATTCATGTGTTTTCCTGAACTTTACATTGTAAAAATAAGGGGGTTTTATGGTTGTTGTTGCTGTTGTTGTTGTTTCTGAGACAGGGTCTTACTAAGTAACTCTGGCTGACCTGGAACTCAATATGTAGAGAAGACTGATCTTAAACTCTCAGAGATCCTCCTGCCTCTATCTTCCCTCCTGAATGCTGTTATTACATGTGTGTGCCACCACATACAGCCTTTGTTTTTACAATAGAATGATGTTGGAATTTAAAGTGAAGAACAGGAAGCAAGAGAGACTATGAATGAGTACAAGTATGAGCTACAGTGGTATACTGTGGTGGTGCACACAGTAGGGGGTAGAGTGGTATACTGTGGTGGTGCACACAGTAGGAGGTACAGTGGAATACTGTGGCAGTGCACACAGTAGGAGGTACAGTGGTATACTGCAGTGGTACACACAGCATGGAGTACAGTGGTATACTGTGGCAATATACACAGTAGGAGGTAGAGTGGTATACTGTGGTGGTGCACACAGTAGGAGGTAGAGTGGTATACTGTGGTGGTGCACACAGTAGGAGGTAGAGTGGTAAACTGTGGTGGTGCACACAGTAGGAGGTAGAGTGCTATACTGTGGGTGCACATAGTATGGCCTACAGTAGTATACTGTGGTGGTGCACACAGTGGTAGAAGGACAGGTGGCTCCTGAGGAGTGGCTGGCCTGAGTTATATAATGAATTCCTGGCAGTCTGGGTTTCATAGGTAGACCCTAACTTATAAAGGGGCGGGATATAAGTTTGGGTAGGCTGGTGCATGCATTAATACCAGCACTGGGAAGGCAGAAGCAGGCCGAGGCAGAGTTCTGACTTCTAGAAGGACGAGGCAAAACCATAGGCAAGTGGGCCAGGGTGATCTGTTTCTCTACTGGCACTGCTTACTCCGTTTTGCTGCCGGGTAGGTTGTTCTAGCTTTGCCAATCTCTGTACACTAAGGAATGAGAAAGATGAGTGGGAGATGACAAGGGGTGAAATTTCAGAGCAAGGGAGAGTGTGTTGCGCAAGTGTCTGCCTTCAGCAGGGAGCACGAAGGCATGTCTGGGTGTGTGCACGAGGGTACTACAGCCCCGGCTCGTGTGCAGGCATGTCTGGGTATGTGCAAGCAGGTGTTACAGTCCTGGTGTGTGTGCAGGCCACTTTGGTACAAGTGCTGGTCCTCATACTTCAGGAAAGGCCACCTCTATGATTCTAGCCTCTCACTGTCCATTTTCCAACTCAATGCTATATGCATTCGAAATGCGTTTGGGGGACACTTTTTATTACCCAGCACCGTGATCGGCAGTGGAACTTGCAGCAATGGTGTAGTAGCTCAGTGGTACGTTTGCCTAGCATGCACAAGGCATGAGTTTAATCCCAAGCAATGCCAAAATTAAAAAGCTAGGCTTGATGGTTTACAAATATAATCCCAACTACTAAGGTAAAAGGATCACAAGTATGTGGCCAGCCTGGACAACTTAGTGAGACCCTGTCTCAAAATAAGAAAAGTAAAGAGAAGGGCCAAGGACACAGCTCTAGAGGTAGCCTGCTGGCCTAGCATAAGCAAGGCCTTAGGCTCAATCTTCAATACAGCGGAAAGTGTGTGTGCGTGTGTGTGGGGGGGGTAAGCTTGTCCTCGGGGGCCCACAGTTTAAAAAGAAGGCTGACAAGCGATCAGCATGGCCATTCGGCAGAGTAAGCACTCTGGAAGAGGAAGTAGAGAGGACCCAAGGGAAGCTGGGTCTAAAAGGCAATAGGGAGGTGAGATGGCATACTAGAGAGAATCGTCCTGGCTGACATCGGAAAGATGAGCTGGGACAGGATAGGTAAGAGGGAAGAAGAGCCTGTCTGGTAGGGAGACATTGCCGACAAAGACCTGGAGGTTGGGTCCTCCTCTGGTGCTTGAGGAAGTTGTATTGCTTTAGCTAAGGCAAGTTCTACCTGGGAGGGATTTGGGGGAGTTCTGGGCGCAGGTATAGAGCCAGCATGGTAGTGGCCACCAGCCAAGGCTGAGAACATTTTCAAATTAAAAAACACTTAGCTAAAAGCATTTTTAAAAATCTCTCCTGGCAGGGGGGTGGTGGCACACACCTTCGAGCCCAGCACTTGGGAGGCAGAGGCAGGTGGATCTCTGAGTTGGAGGCCTGCTCTACAGAGTGAGTTCCAGGACAGCCAGGGCTACACAGAGAAACCTTGTGTTGAAACCCCGACTCCTCAAGAAAAAAATATCTCCTGAGTCAGACATGGTGATTCAAGAGTCACTACAACTGTCATGCCTGCCACTCAGGGGACAAGGGCAGGATGGTGAGATCTGCCCTAAAGAAACACACACACACACATTCATCATAGAAGCACAGTGTGAAAGACTTCCAATCCCAGCACTTGGGAAACAGAGGCAAGAGACTCAGGAGTTCAAGGTCGTTCTTAGTAAGGTCAAGGCCAGCAGAAGATGCAGGAAACCTTGATGCAACCAAATAAAAGATCAAAAGCAGAGTCTAAGACAAACGGACTATTGAGTTCCCATTTACTAAGGACATTCGGGTATTTTCTTATACTACTGCACCCCACTATCATATATAAATGAGTCTGGCTTTCGACTCCTGGATCCCTCTACCCTCTCTTCCTGAGGATTATGAACATAGATCCTGAGCCACATGCCACACCCACTTTGCATTATTATTGAGACGGGGTCTCAGTATGTCCAAGTCAGCCTCCATCTGGCAAAGTAGTAGATAACCTTGAACTTCCGATCCTCTAGCTTCAATCACCCACTGGCTAAGATTATAGGCATACATCACCATGCCCGGTTTTAAACTGTATTATACAGGAAACTGAGGTCTAAGGAAGAACAGTACCCAGCGTTATTGGCTCTTTCGTGCACACACTCACTGACACAGCTACCTGTCTGAACAGGCTTGAACTAGGTGCCGTGGTTCCATCAGGGAGGAACACAAATATTTCCTATTCAACCTTCAACCAATTGAAATTCTAATTCCAATTCCAGGGCTCTTCCCAGCACCCCAAACCCAGGTTGGATTCGTCATTTCCAGGGGCCTGGGTGCCTTGGCGCCTTCTTGATCTACCATCCCTGGGACGACCATCCAAAGAGCGCAGTAATCGTTATGCAAACGTGATGCCAAGACGAGGAGAGGAGCCAGACCTTCCATGACTCTCCAGTATAGAGATCTAGCACAGACCAAGTCCGTTTCCATCTGGATGGGAGCCTTCTCAGTCCACTTTACTCACTACGAATGCTTTTACGCTCTCACCTTTGGCTAGACTCTTTCCAAGCACCAGTGCATAGAAGTAGAAATGAGATAAAGGTTTCAAAGGCAAAGGGGGAAGGGAAAGCGGGAAGGTGAGAGCAGAAAATAAACTACAGAAAAGACTGAACCAACTGTACCTTCCACCAACCCTGCCGTGAGCCAGCCTTAGCCAGGCAAGGTCAGTGATGCCTGGCAAACCCCACCCAGACAGATATCCCGGAAAGCTGCCTGGGAGTGGCTGGTGCATGTCCCCAGAGCCTGGGCAATGTTATTTCCTGGGCAACTACAAGTCACACAGGATGAAAGCTATGACTGAATGTCTGGGGCAGGGTGGGAGGCCTTGCCAGAAGGTGGGGGTGGGGCGGGAGCACGGGAGGAGGGGCAGAGCCTTGGCTGGTTTTGCACAGACAAATCTCTTCATTTTTCCAGACTGGAAAAAGCTGTTTGGACTGTGCACATTTGCAGAGAGTCACGGTCTTTACCGTGCTTCCTGGCTCCGCAGATCTTTTTGTCATTCAGTCAAACCCAGCTTGTATTTTTCATGAGGAGAGCTGAACAGACTGTGGGGTCTCCTCTCCTCATGTTGTGCTCAAAAGCACATCACCAGTGACTTAAAAAGCCCCACCTCCTCACTTGGACAGCAGGGGTGGGGGTGGCGTGCTATAGAGACAAAGACCCAAGTTTAGACAAACACTGTCTCCTGGTGCTCACACTATTTTCCTAGCACGAGCACACACACACACACACACACACACACACACACACACACACACACATCTTTTTTCCTTCTTTTTTTTAAAAACAAAATGCTATACCAATAACCAATTTACAGCACTTTGCACATGTCTCTTCCTTATCTACATTGTCAGGAGCACAGGTAGGGCCAGAAATGAGTGAATTTTTAAAAATGCTTTCTTTCCAAAATGTGCCCCTCCCCAAATGTTTCTACCCAGAGAACCCTCATCTAATAGCAAATGTGTGTATGTGCATTTCCCATGCCAACCAATTCTCCAACACCAGCTGGTACCTACGATGCAATTTAGTCCTGACAGTGACTACCTAGAGTTGGCATGAGAGCCCACAGGTGGAAGGCTCGGTCCCAAAGACCATCTGTACTTCAAAAACTCCACACATCTCAGATAACTGTGACTCAGGTCCTAAGTTCTGTCTCAAGAAAACAAAGAGAGGACTGGGGAGTTGGTTCATTAGTTAAGAGTATCTGTTATTCCTGCAGGGACCTGAGTTTGATTCCCAGAACCTACACAAGGGCTTGCAACCGTCTGTAACTCTAGTCCCAGGGGTTTCAAAGCCCTCCTCTTGGGCACCAAGTTCACACATGATATGCATACAAACATACAGGCAAAACACTCATACACATAAAATATTAAGTCTAATTATTTTTTAAAGAAAAAGAAACAGAAGCGCTCCAAGTGAACATCTAGAAATGAATAAATTAACAAACTATACATCGTACCTCTAACATGGAGTAGGACTGGCATGGTTTACAGCCCTGTATCCCAGCACTTGGGAAGCAGAGATAGGATCTATGCAAGTTTGAGGCTAGCCTGGTTTATGTAGCAATCCTGTCTCTAAATAAATAAATATCAAAATGCAAAGCCCTGAAAAGACAGAGACTTCTAATAAATGTTCAGGGGAATCCAGGCGGTAGTGGTGCATGCCTTTAAACCAGCACTCAGTTGAGACAGAGGCAGGACAATCTCTTTAAGTTTGAGGCTAGCCTGGTCAACATAGTGAGCTTCAGGACAGCCAGGAGGGCTACACAAAGAAACCCTATGATGAACCAGACTGCCTCTATCTTAGTCTTGAAAGCTATCTTTTAGCAAAGACAAATTTGGTTCACTCCTGTTTATGATTAAACCTTTTTTTTTCCTCAAGGACTGGGCTGTGCCCACCTGCAACCCTAACTACAAATGGTTCTCTACTGCCTGCTCCAGGAAACAAGAACCATGTCTTTGTTTCAAAAAGTCGTTGCAACCATCTTGAAACCCTACCTTTGTTTCAAAATGTTATGACTGCATGTTAAGACCACCTTATTATGTTATGTTTCTGTAACTCCACCTATTTACCCGCCAAATCCCCCAGTCAGAACACCCCTTACTTCTGAACTATAAAAACGTTATTTTCCCCACATCCAATGCTTACCCCTCCCTTTAAAAAAAAAAGATTTATTTATTCATGTACTTTATGTATATGAGTGTTCTGTCTTCATGCCCATCAGAAGGGGAAATCAGATCCCATTACAGATGGCTGTGAGCCACCATGCGGTCACTGGCAATTAAATTTAGGACCTCTGGAAAAGTGTTCAAGTGCTTTTAGCTACTTTGAGCCATCTTTCCAGCCTCCCAAAAGCTGACCGCTTGAACCCCATCTTAGGGGGGTCACAGCCCATGTACGTGAATTAAAAAAGCTTGCTTTAATTAGTATGGCCATGATAATTTGGGTTGGTAATCTTTCCCCTTGAATCTTTGGGATTAACACTCATGTATATGAACACTTGGCCATGGAGAGTGGCACTATTAGGAGGCATGGCCTTGGAGTAGGTGTGGCCTTGTTGGAGAAAGTGTGTCCCTGGGGGTGGGCTTTGTGATCTCATATGCTCAAGCTACACCCAGTGTGGCTCATGGCTCCCTTCTGCCTGTGGATCAAGATGTAGAACTCTCAGCTACCTCTCCAGCACCATGCCTGTATGTCGCCATGTTTCCTGCCACGACGATAACAGACTGTAACCTAGCCCCAATTAAATGCTTTCCTTTATAAGAGTCGCCACGGTCATGATGTTTCTTCATAGCAATAGAAACCCTAATTAAGACACCCTTCAGGTTGGCTGGTTGGCTAAACAGCCTCCTAGAATACAGGGAACCACTCTTCTTGCATTTGCCAATTTTTTATAGAGGATACAAGTCCCCAACAGTCACATGGGAGAGATGCAGCAGGTGGGGTGAGGCAGGGAGCAGAGTCCTGCCTTCCTCTGGGCAAGCCAACTGCCCAGCGCTTTGTCAGTTCACCTCACAGACTCTAACTCTCCTAGGCTGCCAGCACTCCCCTATCCTTTCCAGAGAGAGGTAGACAAGTGCTCCAGAAAGTTCCAAGCCTCTAATCACTCCATTCTTAAGTGATTGGCCTGGGAAGGGACTAGGAAAGGGGCCTTGCCTTGGATATATTAGCATTACGAGAGGTGTGAGTGAAGAGGGCTCATTAGAATAATAAATGCCAATCATTCAGGAAATTCCAAGGCTTTAAGTACTCTAGTGTTAGGGACCAAGACAAAGGCCAGATGCCCATCTCATGACTGCAGTTCCAGATGGCAGGAGAGGAAATCATCTGAGGAAACATTTTATATGAAGACATGAATTAAATACAAAAAAATATTAGCTGAACCCTTGCTCTGTGCACTAAAGGGTGGAGAAGAACCGAGTTCAGCATCAACTTTCCTTTCTCCGTACTTGAGAGAGAACTCAGGGCCTCACGCATGCAAGGAGAGTGCTCCCAAATCTACACTGTGTTTTGTTTTGTTTTTAACTAAAAAAAAATAATATTGATGCATTTGTTTTATTTTGTGTGTATATTGTGATTGCATGTATGTATGCACATCACATGCATACCTACCACCTGCAGAGGTTAGAAGATGTTTGTCTACCCCCTGGAGGTTGTGAAGCACAGTGTAGGTGCTGGAAACAGAACCTAGACGGTCCACAAGAGCAACAAGTGACCCTAACCACTGGACCATCTTTCAATTCCCCCATTTCTTTTTCTTTCCTTTCCTTTTCCTATTTCTTTCCTTCCCTATTTATTTATTTAGAGCCTGGCATGATTGTGCACACTTTTTTTTTTTAAAGATTTACTTATTATTATATCTAAGTACACTGTAGTCCTCAGGCACACCAGAAGAGGGCGTCTTTATGGATGGTTGTGAGCCACCATGTGGTTGCTGGTACTTGAACTCAGGACCTTCAGGAGAGCAGCCAGTGCTCTTAACCGCTGAGCCATCTTTCCAGCCCGATGGTACACACCTTTAATCCCAGTACTTGGGAGGCAATGGCAGTGAGTTCAAGTCCCATCTGGTCTACATAGTGAATTTCAGAGGTAGGTAGAGAGGTCTTGTTTCAAAAACAAACCTAAAAAGTATTTGGTGTGTGTCTGTATGTGTGTGCACATACGCATGACGTATATGTACGCGCATGGGGGTGCAAGTCAGGGTTCATATTCAAAAGTGAGAAGACAGCTTTGGGGGACCACACTTTACATTGGGTTAAGCAGACGGCCCAGCGGGCAGAGGCTCTTGCTGCCTGATAACTGGAGTCTGGTCTTCAAGACCCAACTCCTGTAAATTGTCCTCTGACCTCACATGCTCCATGGTACTTGAGCAAATGTCATAAGAACCGTTTGACACCAAGGACGTGCCTGAGGAAAAGGCTTTCCCAGGCCCTCCACACCACACATCAAGGTTCTGCAAGCTTGATGCAAGCCAAAGAGCTCAAGTCTACCTAACACCAGGAGTGAGCGCTTAACTAATCTCTCTCAACCAAAGGAAAAGGCATGCGATCCCCGGAGGTGGGGGAGGGCTAACTTTCAGAGATGATATACAATGACAATATATTTCCAGGCAACCTCTGGCCTCTCCAGACAAGAAAGTAAGTAACCAGGTACCCTGGTGCTGCAATGGCAACATTGTAACAAAAGCCCTTCACCCTGCTCAGGGCTGGCAAAGCACAAAGCCAGCCTTCACCAGATAAAAACTGAAAGAGCTCAGGAGGTAGTGGTAAACAGATGTCTGTGAGTTCCAGGTCTGTGAGTTCCAGGCCAGCGTGGTCTACATATCGGGATCCAGGACAACTGGGACTGTCTCGAACAAACAACCAACAAGGAAGTAAAAGCCAGCCACGGTGGTTCGTGACTGTATTCTGGTCACTCAGCAAAGCAGGTGGGAGAAATGGCATAAATCTGAGGCCAGCCCAGTCCATATAGTGGGCTCTAGGCCAGCCCAAAAAGACAGCACAGAAAGAGAGTAAGCAGGAGAGCAGACAGGAGACGGGTCATAGCTTTCCTTTCTGAAGTAGAAAGGCAGGGATGGGAACCGTGCTTTGGTTGCCATGGAAATGGGGAATGGGAGTTGGCTGGGGCTGCCAGTAGCTGCAGCTGAGGTGGAACAAGCGGCTTGGGAGCTGGGCCCTGTGGCCGAGGGGCCTTCCAGCTGGGGAGAAGACAGCAGGCTTACCTGAGAGGAAGAGGTAGGAAAGGAGACAGACACTGTCTCAGACTCCGGAGCCCATGAATTCTGCAGTCATCAGGAGTGCCACAGAGCAGGCTGTGTGTGTCTGCGCTATGTAAGTGTCCCACAGGCCTGAAAAACAAGAAGCAAAATAAACCCCAGGCTTGGAAAAGAACTGAAAGCGTGTCTGTTGTCACCGAGCCGCAGACTGGAGACACAAGAGGATACCTCCCAGGCACAGGCGCTGGAAGCACTGTCCCAAGACTCTGTGCCCAGCAGGGTCATCAAACAGAGCAGGGGTACGGGGGGGGGGGGGGCACCTGGTTCTGTTCCTTCCTCTGTTCTCTGATGCGCAGTTCCTGTGGCAGATGGGAGGTCTCCGTGGTGCTGGGGCTCTAGGGGCTTCCAGGGGACTTCCAGGCTCTGACTGTTCCCCGTGCCATGTGCTGGAGGATAGCCTGGTTAGGCCTACAGCAGTACTGGGCCTCTGCAGTCCCTTTCCGGTCTACCTGAGGTAGTGTTATGCTATCTATTCCTAACCCAGGAAGAGAAATTCCCTGACTGTGTCCTACAATCAGAGCAGGGTAAGTGACTATGACGACCTCAGATTATAAATGAACTCAAGCTTGGGAGTTTTGCCTTTTTCAGAGATAGTTAAGGAGCCACTGAGATGGTTCAGCAGATAAAAGCACTTGCTGCCAAGCCTGAGGACCTAAGTTTAATCCCCCAGACCCATGGGATGGAATGGAAGGACAGAACAGACTCCTTTACAGGTCATTCTCTGGTCTCCACACCCCACCACACACCACACACCATACCACACACACCACACACACACACACTACACACATACTACATCCCCTTCCACACACAAATGAATAAATTTATTTAAAAAGAGAAAATGAGAGAGCAGCTGGGTGGCTGGAGGTATGACTGGAGAAGAACACTTGCCTAGCATTTCTAAGTACCAGGATTCCATTCCCAGTACTGAAGAGGGGAGTAAAAGAAGAAAGGGGGGTGAGTGGGGATATGAATGAGAATTGATTTACTTCGTAGGTAGGCTGGTCTTGAACTCATGGTTCAAAAGATCCTAGTCTCCTAAATAGCTGGGAAACACACATGAATCCACTAAACACAGTACTGTACTGTGAAGTACACAGTTACTTCTGTACTGGCTGGTTTTGTGTGTCAACTTGACACAGGCTGGAGTTGTCACAGAGAAAGGAGCTTCAGTTGGGGAAGTGCCTCCATGAGATCCAGCTGCGGGGCATTTTCTCAATTAGTGGTCAAGTGGGGGCGGGCCCCTTGTGGGTGGTGCCATCCCTGGGCTGGTAGTTTTGAGTTCTATAAGAAAGCAAGGTGAGCAAGGCAGGGGAAGCAAGCCAGTAAGAAACATCCCTTCGTGGCCTCTGCATCAGCTCTTGTATCCTGACCTGCCTGAGTTCCTGTCCTGACTTGCTTTGGTGATGAACAGCAGTGTGGAAGTGTAAGCTGAATAAACCCTTTCCTCCCCAACTTGCTTCTTGGTCATGATGTTTTGTGCAGAAATAGAAACCCTGACTAAGACAAGTTTTTTTTCTTTCTTTCTTTCTTTCTTTCTTTCCTTCCTTCCTTCCTTCCTTCCTCCTCCTCCTCTTCCTTCTCCTCCTCTTCCCCCTCCCCTCCCCCTCCTCCTCCTCCTCTTCCTTCTCCTCTTCTCTCTCTGGAGTTTTATTTAGCAGGTCTCTAAGTGTAGAAGAAGCTGTTGGCCTTTTGTTGTAAGGCAAAGCTTGCACTTGTACCACAGATGAGGCAATAGGAACTTGATCTTGGAGTCCTGAAACTGCTTGAGGGCTAGCCGGCAGCACTGGCCTGCTGCAATCTCTTCCACGTTCAGGATCTGGATAGAGTGCACTGTGCTGGGCACCCGTGTCTTGGTAGCACGGTATGATGGCGCCAGCTGTGGTTGGTTCGGTCCTCACTGTCCATGTGTGTGCCACGGTGGGAGTCCTGGGGCAGTCAGATTCTGAAACTTTTCACATCACATCACAAGAGCTGCTTCTCAAACACCAGCCCAAAGCACACTGTCTCCACTATGTCTTCCTGATGACATTATCTTATTCAGTTGGGACAAGAAATACCGGAATCGGGACTTGGCTAACACACAGTTGAGTGCAAAGATGCGTATTCGGTACAATGGTGGAGTGTAGCATTTCGGAGTGGCAAACAGTGCCCCATCACCTGGTACTCCAGAAATGTGCCCTAGGCCCTCATGGTACTCTGGCCATGTTCACTGCCACCCACAAAAGGAAGGGACCCAGTTTTTCAAAGTGAGTGATAGATCATGACACCTGGTATCCTCCTCTTAGTTTCTGTGTGTGCGTGCTCGCGAGCGTGCGACACACACACACACACACTCAGGTGTGTGGCTGCCACACACATGCACCACTACCCTAGAAAGAAATGGAAAAACCTCCATGTTCCAGGCACTGAAGACTTGATATGAAATACTAATCTGACTCCTAGTGATGGAGTCTCATAAAGATACTAGGCATAATGTTTTGCTTTGATTTACAGTTCTAAGGCTCCAAACTAGGGCCTTGTACCCGCTAGGAAAGTCCTGTACTTCTGAACTACATGTCCGTGCCTTTCAGTTTTTATTCTAAGACAGACTCTTGCTTCCAGGTTGGCCTCAAACTCCAATCTTCCAGGCTTAGTTTCCTAAGTCCTGAGGATATATGTGTACTAGTACCACTAGTGTCTGGCAAAACCAGAGATTTCATACCGGAATTCACAAGGAATCTCAGGGAAGTGGCTGGAATAATCAAGAAAGGAAATTGGAAGGCTCATATATATCCTGACTTCAAAATGTACTACAGAACCACAGTATGCAAGACAATGTGGTAGTGGTGTAGAGGAAACCACCTAGAGCGATAGGGCCAAAGAGCTTCCCTAGAAACTAACCCTTGGAGGTTTGCTCAGCCTATTTCAGCAAGACGCCAGGACTTCTGAGAAGGGATGGGTTCTTCAACAAATGATTTGGAAAACTGGACATTCACACACTAAAGACTGACGCTGGGCCCTGATTGCTAATCACACATAGAAATGAGCTCAGATACATCAAAGGCGGGAATCCTACTGTGGGAACTACAACTCTCAAAGGAGATTATGGCAAAGGTTTCATGGCCTGACACTGGGGGATGCCTTCTTAGACAGGACACTGAAAGCACAGACAGCAAAAGACCAGAACTCCTGAACTGAAGCTTCATCAAAATTTAAAACTTCTAAGCTAGCTGTGGTAGCACATGTTTTTAGCACACAGGACGGAGGCAGAGGCAGGCAAATCTCTGAGTTGAGTTCTAGGACAGCCAGAGCTACACAGAGAAACAATGTCTCGAAAACCAAACCAAACCAACCCAAAACCTTCTGAGCCTGCTATGATAGCACACACCCTTGTAATCTCAGCCCCTGGAAAGCTAAGGCAGGAAGACTAAGGAAGGCTTGAGGCAAGCCTAGGCTACACACTGAGTTCCCGGCAGACCATCTACAGCTACAGAGTTAGACTCCATCCCAAAATAAATAAAAGTAGTCAACTACAACAAGTAAAAAGCCTGTATATTTCAAATGACAGGAAGAGTTGCAAAGGCAACTCAAAGATGACAGTTCACACATCTGACAAGGAACGGATTTTCACAATCTACGACAAACCACAGCCACAAAACACCCAGCCAGATTAAAACTCAGGCAAATAGAGCAGCGGAGGTGGTAGCTCAGGGTTAAATGCTTGTCCTGTAAAAAAATGAGGTTTTAGATCCCTAAGATCTAGGCAAAAACCTGATCTGGCATTTACCCAATCAATCATATCTAGCTCCAGGGAGCTCCAGGGTCAGTCAGGGACACTGTCTCAAATAATAAGAGGACAGGCTATAAGATGGCTTAGGAGTTAAGAATGCTTGTTGCCCTTGCAGAAGACCCAGGTTTGATTCACAGCACCCGTGTGTTGGCTCGAAACCATCTAGTCCTTAGGAATCTGATCCCTTTTCATTTCTGCAGGCACTGAACATGCATGTGGCACACACACACACCACACACACTACGTGCAGGCACATAAAATAAATCTAAAAGAAAGTTTGAGGATTGGACAAACACCTGTAGTCAACCTCTAGCCTCCACATGCATGTATGTAGACACAAACATGTGCCCACATCACACATGCATGTGCATGTGTACTAAATACATGCATGTGCATGTACCCACACACATGCCTGCATAACACACACACATACACACACACTACGTGCAGGTAAAATATTCATACACATAAATAAATCTAAAAGAAAGTTTGAGGATTGGACAAACACCTGTAGTCAACCTCTAGCCTCCACATGCATGTATGTACACACAAACATGTGCCCACACCACACATACATGTGCTTGTGTACTAAATACACACATGTGCATGTACCCACACACATGCATGCATAACACACACACACACATACACACACATATAAAACAGGAGCAAAGGATTTAAACAGCCATGTCTCCAAATATGTTATTCAAATGTGAAATGAATACATAGAAAAAAAACCACTCGGTGCCTGCAGCTAGGGGTGGTGGTACAAACCCCTAATCCTAGCTCTGGGGCAGGGGGAGACCCTCTCTCAAAACACCAAGAAAAAAAATTAGAAAAGCATCAACACTTCAAAGCAGGTAGGAACACAGCTCTGACACAGAACACATCCCCAGTACAGAAGACTCTCGACTCTCGGGGTTCGGCCACCTCAATGGAAGCTAGAATTGTAAATTTTGTGACATCCATTTAACCATCAGAAAATTCATAGCTACACACAGACATAATTAATGGAAGCGACAGAGTCTTTGTCTTGTCAAAGCTCACCACAGGTGCCAAGCCCCACAGGCTTGTACCAGGAGGTCAGTGCTGGCAGGCAGCAGAGAGAGATGAGAGGGGTGGATGCCTCGCTCAGGGCAGGCCTGCAGCCTGGCTGTCACAGGGTCTGAGGTGGTTAAGCGTTAAGCGCTGCAAGGCAGGAGGATGTCTGTGACTCTGGCAGCTCCAAGGAGGGAAAGGGGGACGTGCTGCTTGGCTCTGGAGCAGTGTCACATCAAAGGGGAGGGCCTGGTGGGTGGGAGGGGATGAGGAATCGTGTGAACGGGTGGCCGGGCACTCGGAGCAGACACTTGGTCTGTCCGACGGCTGTGATGAGAGGCAGGAGGTGGGTGAGAATTCTGGGTGGGAAGGAAGAGGAGGTGACCAGAGAGGTGCTGACTCACGCCAGGAGAGTCTTGTTACCTTAGAAGGGAATCTAGAAGGGATCTGCAGGCCAGAGTCACACTGGTGAGAGGGATGCTTGTTTGAGCCAGGCTTTCGAGCACAGCACCCAAGGAGCTTCAGTGGCAGGTGGCAAAATTGGTTCTGTTCTTTAGCTGAAGAAAGTGTAGCTTAGGAGATCGAGTGACCTGCTCAGGAGTACAGCCGGCCAGCGGGAGGTGGATCTGGGATATGAACCAGCCCTACAAGGGCAAGGACGGGACATGTAGTCCAGTGGTTAGAACACTTGCCTATCATGCATGAGACCTGGGTTTGGTCCTCAGAACCACAACAAACGAGTCAGTGTTTGGTCTTGAGGTTTTAGATAGGATGTGTGTTGAAGCCCTGTACCATCACCATTCCGACAAAAGAATTAATACTAGCTTGTAACAAATATACCACACATAATGTCATTGTTGAATAATATGTAAGATAATTGAACTGTAGTAATATAAGATATTAAAACAGGAGACCTCTGGACTATTGTATCAATTCTGTATGTTTAAACTATTTTTAATAATTATAAAAGTACATACATACTGGGCCTGAGAGACGGCCTACTGAATAAAGGAGCTTGCTCCCAAGCCGAGATCTGAGCTCTGTATCCGGGACCCCCATGGTGGAGGACAGGAGAGAATCAACTCCACAAAGGTATCTTCTGGGGACTGAAGTGATGACTGAATGGTTAGGGGCTCTTACTGCTCTAGCAGAGAGCCCAGGTGGTTCCCAGAACCCACAGAGGTGGCTCATAACCAGTTCTGAGGGATCAGATGCCCTCTTCTAGCCTCTGAAGACTCCTGCACAAATGTACTGCAGATAAACTCATATAGTTACATGTGCCTTAGTCTCTCTCTCTCTCTCTCTCTCTCTCACACACACACACACACACACACACACACACACACACACACACACAGTCTTTAAAAAGGTAAATAAGGCCAGGTATGGTGGCACATGCTTTTAATCCCAGCACTTGGGAGACAGAGGCAGGTGGATTTCTGAGTTTGAGGACAGCCTGGTCTACAGAGTGAGTTCCAGGACAGCCAGGGCTACACAGAGAAACCCCGTCTCGGAAAACAAAAAAAAAAAAAGCATAGGCTGGCAGATCTCTGTGAGTTTGAGGCCAGCCTGGTCCATACAGTTAGTTCCAGGACAGCCAAACCAAAGAGACCCTGTCTCCAAATAAGGCAATAAAGCAGAGTGTGTGTGTGTGTGTGTGTGTGTGTGAGTGTGTGTGTGTGTGTGCGCGCGTGCACGCGCATTCTATTAAAAACAAGCTAATTTGGAGCTGAAGAGCTGGTTCAGTGGTTAAGAGCACTTGCTGTTCTCCCAGGGGACCAGAGTTTGGCTCCCAGCATGCACCCACATCAGGAGGTTTACAACTGTCTGTAACTCCAGCTTCAGGAGATCTGACACTTCCGGCCTCAGATCTACACTCACATGCACACAGCCACAGGCAGACACAGACACGCCTACACATAATTAAAAATAAAAATTGACCTCCAAAACAAACAAACAAACAAACAAAAAGAAAATTCCTGAGTCTATCTTCAGAAGCTGCCACCAAATGTATGTGCATAGGTTCAATGGAGCTAGGCTGAAGCCAGTTCCCGCCTTGCCTCTGACTGGCAGAGGGACCACAGACCAAGTATGTATTCTCCTTTATCAGACGCCCTCCCTCCCCCAGGTTAGGAACGGTGCCTCTTCCATTGGACTGGCAGCTTTCCCAGGGTGAGAAGCAAGCTTCCCTTGTTAGACTGGGCCTCTCCTTTAGGCCAAGGGGTCAGAAGCTCCCCACACTCAGGTTCTCCACGTGGCTTTTCTTTTTCTTTTGAGTCAGTCAGAGGTTCTCAACGTGAATGAAAAGAAGAGCTGTGGTAGCTTGTGCTTTTTATACGGTGCTAGAAGTGGAAGGCAGGGCCTCAGGCATACTAGGAACTTGCTCTGACACAGCGCTGCAATCCCCAGCCTCTGAAAACACCTTCTAAGGTTAGCCAAAAGTCTTTTTGCTTCAAAATAATAGGAATATTAATTCTCTGTTATTTATGTATTTTAGATTTTTTTGTTTTGAGACAAGGTCTTGCCATGTATCTGAACACACTAGTCTTGAAGTCAAGATCCTCTGGCCTCAGCACCCCAAAGGCTGGGAATAGAAGAATAGACCACCATGCATGGCTAAGAACCCTAACCCCAACCCTAACCCTAACCCCAACCCCAACCCCAACCCCAACCCCAACCCCAACCCTAACCCTAACCCCAACCCTAACCCTAACCCTTCAACAGCAGCAAACTTAGGAAGTGTGAGGCCCGAGGTTTGATCCCTAGCACTAAAAACCAAACCAAACAACACCGAAAACAAACAAATAAAAAACCCAGCAGCCCTTGTACATCATACCTAGGTCAAAGCTGAATGATAACAGCCACTAACAGCCTAAAACTGTCATGCCGGTGGTGGCCGGTGACATAGCTCTGTAAAAGCACTTGCCATGCAAGTCTGAGGTCATGAATTTGAGCCCCAGAGCCAGAAGCAAAAGGTGGGGGCACATCTGTAAACTCCGTCCTACCGGGAGGTGGAAGGGAGAGACAGAAAGCAGCCAAGAGTACACATCACGGCAACAGAAACAGGAGAGATCCTGTGTCCGCAAGGTGCAAGGGAAGAACCAGCTTTGGAACAGATCTCCTCACTGTGTGGCTTGCACATACCTACACACACACACAACCATCCTTGCTTGCTCACAAATAAACTGAAAATAAAACAACAAAATTTCAATTCAATTTCCTGCACCGCTGCCGTGTCTATAGCAGAACAAAGTCGGTATCACATTAAACTGCTTCTTCTCTATTTTTGGAGGCAGGGTCTTATGTGGCCAGGCTGGCTTTGAACTCACAGACAGGGATGACCCTGAACTTACAACCTTCCCACCTCCACCTCCCATGTGCTAGAATTACAGACACAGTTTTATGCTGAGTGGGGAGGGGGGAGGGGATAGAACCCAGGGCTTTGTGTATGATGGGCAGGCACTCTTAACAACTCTAACAACTGGGCTACATCCTCAGCCAGCAACGCACTTCCTGATTGCAAGAGGTCGCTGCTGAACTTACACATTTGGTTAAAATGTGCGAGTTGCCAGGGGAAGCCGCACATACAACATCCACGGTTACCAATCTGCCAAAGTCCTTAAGGAAGGGACAGGATGTTTCTCCAGACAAAGCTGGCCAAGCAAGGCCTGGAAATCAAATCAAGACTTGACAATGAGAAAAGAGAAAAGCAAGTGGACGGCCAGGCTGTATTAATGAACGCTGTGAAAATAATAGGCAGACAGAAATAATAGGGTAGATGCTGGAGAGCAGCGCCAAGGGACGCCTCTGAGAGCCCGTGTTGTCTCTGCTCATACAGGCTGATGGGAACTCTGGAAACTTCGTTAAACAACGCAGGCAACTCTGAGGTCTGGCCAGAGCTTCCAGGAAGTCTCTCTCTTTACTCTTCTCATCCCCCTTATGTTTTTCTCCCTGTGTGCTACATGCATGTGCGCATGTGTGTGCACACCTATGTGTGCAGGAATGCTTGTCTTTGCATGTGCCTGCTGAGGCCAGAGCTCCACCTTGGTGGTCTTGTTCCTCTACCATTCTCCACCTTTTTTTTTTATCTTAAACATCATCATTGTCATCATCATCATCATCATCGGGTGGGGGGCACATGCGCACCATGTGGAGGTCAGAGGACAGACAACCTTGTGGAGTCCGTTCTCTCCTTCCATGTTTTGCAAGCATTCCAGGGTTGAATTTAGCTCCTTGGGCTTGGACTGTCCAGGCGCCTTTACCTGCTGAGCCATTTCACAGCCCTTCCACTTAATTAACTGAGACAGTGTCTTCCATGGACTTGGAACCTGAAGCATGCTGCAGGGATCTGCCTCTCTCCATATATCCCCAGGGCTGGCCTCTCTCTCTCTCTCTCTCTCTCTCTCTCTCTCTCTCTCTCTCTCTCTCTCTCTCTCCATATATCCCCAGGGCTGGCGTCTCTCTCTCTCTCTCTCTCTCTCTCTCTCTCTCTCTCTCTCTCTCTCTCTCTCACACACACACACACACACACGCATGCACACGCACGACATCTGGCTTTTTATGAGGGTGTGGGGATCCAAATGTGGATCTCTATACTTGCACAACAGAGACTAGACTCACTGAGTCACCTCACCAGCCCCTTCAGGATACTCATGAGGTTTTTTTTTTTTTCTCAGACTAGTACCTGGAGTAACAGGAAGGAACTAGGTCGGTAATCGACCAGTTACGTCTGTCACAGGCACAGAAGGTAAGGAATTTTCCGCCAGGGGAGCTGCAGTTCTGGGCTCTCCTTGGAGGGCACAAATATCTTAGGCTATCCTGTATATGAAATCATTTATCTCGCCCACCTTGGTTTGCTTCCGTGAATACCAACCTCTAACCAGAATGTGCCTTTCCATGCGGCTGCATGGAGGATGAGGAATGTGCTGACGGAGCTCACAGCTCACGGAAGGGGCTCAGGCTGTTTCACAGTCCCCTCTCCCATTGTGATTTAATGCTTTGTGGTCTGGCTTCGTCACCAACCTCTGGCAAGTTGGATTGGTCCATCCCTTTCTGTTGGATTATCTCCAAGTACACAGAAGCAGCTCCACTCCTGGCTTGTGAAGATTCTGGACCACCAACCTCCAGCCTCGTATAATTTGGACCAGGAGGGATTTCTCCTTTATGGGTAAGCATGACTCCTTCTCCTGTTTTAAGATAAGGAGTGTGCTGGGGACTGAAACCAAGGCTTTGCGCATGACAGGCAGGTGTTCTACCACTGAGCCTCTCCCTAGCCTTGCCTCCCTTTTGACTTGACTAAGCCGTGAGCCTTCAGTACATCTATGACCCAGTCATAGTCATCTGCCCTGACCCAAAATGACCCCGAGAGAAAGAACAAATCAATAACAAAACCAACACTGTAAGTTTAAGAGACGAGAATAAGGAAGGAGGAGGCCCTGTGCTCGGGGGAAGATGCTAAAGATGAAGAAGAGAACAAACTGAAGGAACTGTTCAAGCCACAGGAGCAAAGGTCCAGGAAGACTTGGCCTCCTGTCACCAACTGTCAATCAGGACTGCTGCAGTGGAAAGCGGAGAGGTTGTTCTAGGAGGTTCCAGGAAAAGCACAGCAACCAAGTGGTAGCAGGTATAGACCGGCTGGAAATAAAGAAACAAAACAAAACAAAAAACCCCAAGGGGCCCTGCTGGCCCACAAGTGCAATCCTAGTACTTGGGAGGCAGAGGTAGGACCATTACCTCAAGTTCAAAGCCAGTCTGGGCCACGTTATGAGTTCCTGTCTCAAAATAGACAAGAAAAGGAACCAGCAAGACAGCTCAGCCTCTCCCGCTAGGGCCCACCATGAAGACCTGGCAACCTGAGTTTGAGCCTCTGCTTAGACGGTGGAAGCAGAGAGTCAGCTGTCCTCTGACCTCCACGTAGACCCTGCTGCTGCCACCACCACCACCACCACCACAGACGCAATGAGGACTGGAAATAAAAGAGAGATAAAAGCTTACAGCCAGGTATGGTGAGGAATCCTTTAATCCCAGCACTTGGGAGTCAGAGATAAACAGATCTCTGGGTTTGAGGTCAACCTGGTTGGTCAACAATACCAAGTTCCAGGCCACCATTGTCTACATAGTAAGTTCTGGGACCGACAGGATTACATAGTTGAGACCTTGTTTCAAAAACAAAACAAACAGAAACATATTATTATTGTTGCTGTTGTTGTTTTTCAAGACAGGTTTCTCTGGTTTTCCCTGGCTGTCCTAGAGCTAACTCTGTAGACTACGCTGGTCTCCAATTCAGAAATCCCCCTGCCTCTGTTGGGATTAAAGGCGTGAGCCATAACCTTCTGGCTTAATTTTTTTTAAAGGAGTTTTTTTTTTTTTTTCAGTTGCAAGAGAGGAGGGAGTTTATTGGTGGAGAGGTGAAGGGGAGGGCAGAGGTGAGCCAGGCCTTTCCTGGACCCAGACTCCCTGAGGGCAAGAAGGGAGAGAAAGGAGGAACGTTTTTTAAAAATCACATTCTACTTCAGTTACTCAAGTATCACTTCCCCCTTTCCTTTCTCTTTGTCAACTCTGTTAAAAGCAGCATAACCCTGCAACTAAGCAGTCTCAGGCTGTTGACCAGCTCAGAAGTAGAACATAGGCAATCATTTTAGAGGCCCTAGGTTTGAAACTAGACCTGGTGGCCCAGCCCTATAATCGCGACTGCTGGGGAAGCTGAATCAGGATTCCAAATTTGAGGCCTGCCTCAAAGAGCCTATCTTAGGAAACATTTAAAAATCAATTCGGATGGATTAATATCTATCTATTAATATCTATTATTGTCTCTCCAGCTGGAGAGTACCTACCTAGCATGCCCGAGGCCCTATATTTAAGCCCCAGTGTGAGGACACTGGTAAGGTGTGGTTGAAGTTAAGTGTTTAACCTGCAGCTCTGGAGGAAGACCACCCGACTTTATCACCAGCCTGTCCCTCCCTCACTCTGTAACTCCAAGCACATTTTTTTTTACCTCCTTCAACTGGTTTTCTTAGAAGTGAAATGGAGCTAAGAAGAGTATCTCATTTAAATAGTCCTTCACCCTGATGGGCTGCAGTAAGATGGACTGAATTGTATGCACAAAGTGTTTAGAAGAGTGGCCAGCGGGATGCAGGGAAAGGGAAACTTTGCTGCTGCTGGGAATGTAAATTAGTACAGTCGCTATGAAAAACAGTATGGAGGCCTGGCATAGACTTATCAGACGATCCAGCAAACCTTCCCAAGTATATATCCAAACAAAGGGAAATGAGATGCCCAAGAGACATCTCCACTCCTACAGCATCATTCACAGCAGCCACGAGAAGGGGTCAACCCCAGTGTTCACCAGTGAATAAGTGCATGAATGAAATGTTGGCAGACACACAAGAAATAAAGACAGAAAAGAAAATGTGGTAAAGGGGCTAGAGAGATGGCTTAGCGGTTAAGAGCACTGACTGCTCTTCCAGAGGTCCTGAGTTCAATTCCAAGCAACCACATGGTGGCTCACAACCATCTGCAGTGGGGTCTGGTGTGTCTGAAGAGTGTAATGGTGTACTCATATATATAAAATGAATAAATGAATGAATAAATAAATAAATAAATCTTTTTTAAAAAAATATGGTAAATATACACAGAATATTACTCAGCCACAAACAAGGAACAAAAATCTTGCTACTTGCTGGGTGTGTGGAATACAACTGTAATTCTTGTTCTTGAGAGGATCTGGGCTATGATAAAGTCAAGGCCAGTCTGGGCTACAGGTGACCCAGTTGAAATGAATTAATTTACAAGCTGTGACAGTGTGGATGAGCCTGGAGGATATTATGTTAATTGAAATGAGATACTAAAAGACAGACATTATATGTTCTCACTTGTATATGGAAGATTAAAAAAAAGTTAGCATGATGTAGAACAGAGACTTTTGGTGAGGTGGGGAAGGTAGTCAGAGAGAAGGTGGAATGGGTACAGGAACACAGCTACACAGGGGACATACCTTTCGGTTTGTTCATTTTGTTTGTGCTTGGTTTATTTTTATTATTTTAATTATGTGTGTGCAATTGTGTATGTGCATGTAAGTATGTATATGTGAGTCCAGGTGCCTGTTGGGACCGGAAGCGTCAAATCCTCTTGGCGATTACAAGTAGGGGCAGCTGCAAGAAGCCCTATGGCTTGGGTGCTGGAACCCAACTTCCATGATCTGAAAGAACAGTCTGTACAGTCTGTGCTCTTAATCACTGGGCCATGGATCAGACAGGGTTTCACTGTGTAATCCAGTGAATATATGATGTAAATCACAGAGAGAGAGAGAGAGAGAGAGAGAGAGAGAGGCAGACGGAGACACAGAGACAGAGAGAGACACAGAGAGATTTAATCATCATATACTATAAGAGTATTGGCATAGTATACCATGTCCCATAAACACACTCCATTACTATGTGGCAGTTAAATAGGCAAGTGAACTGGCACATGCCTAATCCTAGCATTAAGAAAAATGAAGTAAGAGGACTGAGTTCAAGGTCAGGCTAGGCTTACATGGGGCGGGGGTGGGGTGTGGGTGAACCTTGGGAAGAGGGAGACAGGGAGAGAGGGAGAGAGGAAAAGAGAATCAGAGCTGATGTGGTGGCAGGTGGATTTCTGCGAGTTTGAGGCCAGCCTGGTCTACGTAGTGAGACCTTGTCTCAAAACAAAAACCTAGAAAACAACGATAACAAAGAAAAGGTGGAAGGAGAAAAGACAGGCCACCGCACCCGGCACCTGGAGACTCTGATATCAGCTATCATTTAAAAGTTTTAAAAATTATTTATTTTATGCATATGAACAGTTTTGCCTGCATGTTTGTGCATGGACCATGGGCTTGCCTGATGCTAACAGATGTTAGACTGTTAGAAGATGGTGTCAGATCCCCTGGAACTGGAGATACAGATGGTTGTGATGTGCATGGTGGGTGCTAGGGACTAAACCTGGGTCCCTGGCAAGAGCATCCAGTGTTCTTAGCTGCTGAGTCGTCTCTCCAGACACTACCTCACCTATCTTACTATTTGATACTTTATAACTTAAATGACACATGATTTCTAAAAATTAATTTCACCAAGCTCTTGTTGCTCTCTTAATTGTTCATTTTATTGTATTAGTGTTTGGTCTGCATGCCTGTCCACCTACCATGTATGGGCCTGGTGCTCTGAATGCCCTGGGATTGAAATTGCAGGTGGTAGTGAGCTGTCTGTGGGTGCTGGGAATTGACCCTGAGTTCTCTGAAAGATCAGTCAGTGTTCACAATTGTTGAGCCATCTCTCCAGGCTCTCTTGATGCTTTTTGAAAAATTGAGACAGGGTGTTGGCAGTCTTGATACATCTTGGATGGTCTTGAACTTACTGTATTTCTACTTCTGCCTCCCTGGTATGGGGATTACAGACGTAGCCATCATTCCTCGATTCCAACTGATTAATTCATTAATTGGGGTTTTCATGTATACATGGGTATACATGTTCACATGTGGATGTACATCGGTGTGCAGGAGCCCATGCATGTGCTTGTATGGCATGTCATACCCAAGTTGACCTCAAGTAAGTGTCTTTCTGAATCACCTCCCCAACACACACACACACACACACACACACACACACACTTTATTGAGGTGAAATCTTGCTGAAACAGGAATTTGCTGAGTCCAGCCGAGGAGCTTGTCCTGGTGCAGGTCTTTACCTTTAGAACACTGGGATTATACAAGGCCATTAGGTTTGCCCAGTTTTTGTGTTTTGTTTGAGACTGGGTCTCACTGTGTAGCCTTCCTTGGCTGGCCAGGAACTGGCTATGTAGACCAGGCTGGCCTCAAACCCAGAGATCCACCTGCTTCTGCCTCCCGACTGCTGAGACTAAAAGAGTGTGTGTCTGAACTCCAGTCTTCACCAGAGTTCATTCACCCCTATTAATTATTTCAAAGGAATTTTTGTATTACTTCTATACTCAAGGCTCAGTAACGTTTGGCCTGTGTTAATAGTAACTATAAAGTTAAAGATGAAACAATGTTTTAAAATTGTTCCTCTTAAGGGAGTTAGTTCAGTTGTTACTGTTGTTCTTGAAATAGTTTCCACATCATCGGTTTGAAGAGGAGGATAATGTCTTGGTTACATTTATTTTGCTTAGGTGTTGGGGCTTGTGTGACATTGTAACAAGCTTAGCAATGTGATTAAATAACCACATTTTCTCTTGCCTGTTAAAAGCTCAACTGGAAGAGTGTTGTCTTCCAATTAAAAAGGAGAAAAGCCATGTGTCACAGAGGTATTCTAGAGGGCTAGGGGGGTAAGCTCTTACTTAACATGTATGAGGCCCTAGAACATTCTAGCACTTCCCTGAGCTTTCTACTAATTGACTGCCATCAGAAAGAAAAATCTGGTAAGCTGAGGAAGTGAAAGAAAGGCCTGTGCATTAGAGCACATGTTCCTGTAAGAAAGGTGTCCTGAGGGTGCCATTGAGACAGGCAGGGCCGGAGGGAGACTGTAGTAGACTGGGATAGCCCTTCCTATCCTACTCACCATCTCCAGTGCTACCCAAATCATCTTACGAGGTACCTAGCCAATGAGAAGCACCCCTAGAAGACCAGGTCAGACACCCTGTGTAGCAGATGCTGTGGCTGTCTCACATCTTCTTCCAGAACATTCAGAAGCTGTGGTGACTCCCACTTCCTTCTGCTGTAGGTCATTTTCTAGCCACAAAGTACGCCTAGCAGCTGCTCAGGCCAGATGTGTCCAAGAGGATGGCTTAGCAAGAACCCTGAGGCAATGGCAGACTCCAGGGGAAACACCCTAGGCGACCTTGCCTCTTCACGGGTCACATCCCTCTTCCCTTCAGCTCCTAAAATTCTGGATCAAGACCCTGCAAAACATCCCGGCTGATATCTGCACACTGCCCACCCCCATTCAGACAGCCTGTAAGCTCAGGATTGTTTTTTTCCATCTCAAAGGTTAAAAAAAAAAATTGAAGGGTAATAATACTTTAAGATACATTTTAAAAAGTCCATGAAGCCAACCTGGTAGATAGCACATGCTTACAGTTCCTGCTACTTAGGAAGCTGAGACAGGAAGATCATCTGACCCCAGGAATTTGGGCCAAGTTGCAGGGAAAGCATCTGGTGATGGTGGGGTTGTGGGTAGGGGCTGTTGGGGGAAAGGGGTTTGGGGACATTGGTAGCTCAGTGGTAGGGGGCTTGTTCAGCATAGGAAAGCCACTGAATTTATTCTTAACAATAAGCTTAAGCTTCCTGGGTGCAAAGATCATAGGTAAGAGTCAACATGCCCAGACCCCCAATTTCTTTTTAATTTCTATATTTTATTTATATGAATACACTGTAGCTGCCTTCAGACACACCAGAAAAGGACATCAAATCCTGTTACAGATGGTTGTGAGCCACCATGTGGTCACTGGGAATTGAACTCTGGACCTCTGGGAGAGCACTCAGTGCTCCTAACCACTGCGCCATCTCTCCAGCCCAACCCCCATTTTTTTCTTTTAAAGCCTTCTTTTCAATTATACTAAACACAAACTTGAGCAACTATAAAGCCTTCCTGGAGCACAGCTAGACTCATTTCCTCATCCACCCTCTGGGGAACTACTTTCACCCTACAGTGGCGGACTTGGATCACTGCAGCTAGAGCCATATGGTTTGCCAAGGTCAAGACCTTCATAGAAAAGGTTGGCTGACTCCTGGGTCATAATCAGGGACAAAGGGCAGGTTCAGCCATGGCTACTCATGGAAGGGAGTGCTGAATGCCCAGCCCAGGCAATTCAGGGACATCTAGAATCACAGCTTCTCCTTTCCTGCTGGCATATCCATGTGCCAGTGTTCCATGCCCGAGGCAGTTACCACAAAGGCTTGCAATGAGCCACTGATATCTTTATATCAGGAATACTTTTATTAAAAAAAAAAGATACGTGAGTTTCCTGCTTGGTGTCCTGTTAATCTCATTCTTATTTGGTGGCTTTGCTACAGCTTAGTCATTGATGTCTCTCCTAACCAAACCAAACCACCAGCCGGACCCTGAGATCTGACCCAAAAGTCTGATGAACACTATGCAAGACAGGCTGTGAAGTGAGGTGTGTGTGTGTGTGTGTGTGTGTGTGTGTGTGAGAGAGAGAGAGAGAGAGAGAGAGAGATTGAGAGAATGTGTGTGTTGAGGTATTGCTACTTACCAGCAGAGTAATTTTTTTTTTTTTTTGAAATGGCATTATTTCACTATATGGTCCAGGTTTACCTAACATCTTAAGTAGTTAAGGCTGCCTTTGCATCCTAAGTCCAAGGATTAAACTCATAAATCCTAACCTCAGGCATCCCAGCTGTGTAAATTTTGAGTATTTATATTATCTATCTATTTATCTGTCTGTCTATCTATCATCTATCTTTTAAAAGATTTTTTTAAATTATGTATAAGTACACTGTCACTGCCTTCAGACACCAGAGGAAGGCATCTGACTGCATTATAGATGGTTGTAAACTAACATGTGGTTGCTGGGAATTGAACTCAGGACCTCCTGAAGAGCAGTCAGTGCTCTTAACCACTGAGCCATCTCTCCAGCTCCCTGTCTATCTCTTTTTGAGGCAGAGCCTCTCTCTATGTAGTCCCGGCTGTCCTAGAACTCGCTATATAAACCAGACTGGCTTCAAACTCACAGAGATCCACCTGTCTCTGTCTCTGAAGTGCTAGGATTAAAGGCATGCGCCATCACACTAGGTGAGCGACTCTTTTAAAAGCATAGGTAGGACATTGAGAGCGTCAATCTGTCAAAGGTGGAAATGATCCTGGCCAGTCTGCCAGGATTACTGTGCTAATCGGATGAAATAAGATCTGGCCACCAAACACAGAGCCACCTGGCCCAAGCTCCCTCCAATATATTACTATTTTAATGTAGCTCTCCCTGACTACCACACTCCCTGCCCCTTGGGTCCTCAGAAATCTCTAACCTTACCCTGATCTCAGCTACTTCCAGATCTTTACACATTTGTGCTTTCTATCTAGGATACCTTATCTCGTACTTTATCTATACCCAAGGTCAATGCACAGCCTGGTCTTATGTTTACCTGTTTAAAGATTTGTGTGTATGGAGTACCGAAGATGGAACTCAGGGCCATCTTCTGTACATGCTAGGTCAAGTCACCACCAGTCTCCTTTCATATTTAATATATGTTGTCTCTCTGCCAACAGCACGGCAACCCTTGTCTGAAGAAAGGTTTCCCAACATGAATTCTACCACAAAACACATAACTGACTTCTAAGCTTTGGGACATTGGTCAGCACTCTAGCACCAGGATCAGGGACCATTGTTATCAGTCAAATCACCAAGAAAAAGTACACACACACACACACACACACACACACACACACACACACACACACACATAATCGTGGCACCCATTAGACCATAGAACAGATACTAATTTATGCAAATAACCTCTCCTTATGATGCCCACAAACCTCCTGGAAGCAGAAAATACTGTAGGCTGGAGGTATATTGCATGTACCCAACCTGTTGACTATGCTAGCTCAGCAACAGGGCACGTTTGAGCCTGTAGGTGTTTCTCCTTCTGATCACACAGCTGCCTGAAAGATGCAGCTCATTGCTGCTGCCCTGTATAACAAGAAAGGAACCTTCTGCAAACTGCTGGTCCAGGGAAAGACCAAGATTGAAAGTAAGGTTCACGTTGCACAAAATGCATGTGACTTTTGGATCCATGGCAAAGCCAGGAAGCCAGAAGGGGAGCCATTATAATATAAACCAGCCATTGTTTGCAGATGGACAGCTGAAGAGAGATGACAAAACTTCTCCTTGCTTGACCTCAGCTCAGGACAGGAGTGTTGGGTGACAACTTTTTCTTTTCTTTTTGTTTTTGTTTTTCAAGACAGGGCTTCTCTGTGTAGCCCTGGCTGTCCTGGAACTCGAATTGTAGACCAGGCTGGACTCAAACTTAGAGAACCATCTACTTCCGCTTCCCGAGTGCTGGGATTAAAGGTGTGCACTAACACCCGAACTCAGGCGACAACACTTTTGATGTTCTGAAAAGTTCTAATATGACTCTAAAGTACCAGGGATATTGATTTGGGAAGACACAATCCAATTTAGCAAGCCTTTGAGTTTGTTAAATAGAATGTAGACCTCCTGAGCTTCTAGCTGTTTTCATTGTTGGGTCTGAGTTCACAGAGGGCTGGTTATCCCTCCCTGTCTTGCCTATGTTTTATGGTTAGTGTCAGGAAACCTGTCTAGCTCACAGTAAGTGTTGAATAATGATTATATTTCCATTGAGGGATTGAAGAAGTTTAGTGGAAAGGTCATTCTCGTGTGGACTAGGCATCTGCTTGGTGTGTGTGTGTGTGTGTGTGTGTGTGTGTGTTTGTTATATACAGAAGAACCCAGGGCTTCGTGTATGCTTAGCAAGCACTCTAGCAACAAAGCCATGTTCCTAGCCCCTAGTCTGCCTCTGATCCTGTTAATAACCTCCAACAAGCCCTTTGGCATCTCTAAGCCCCAGCTTTTGGGACACCAAAGTGGGGTATCTATGGTATAACTTAGCTACCAGATGGGGTACTTCTCTCTACAGTACCAGCTACTCTGTGGATTATGATAAGGGTTGTGATGGGGCCCAGGATGGACCGTGCCCTGGCACAGAACGCTTTTTAAACACAGGCTTTCAGTCTTAACCAGTTCCCACAGCAATTCTTGAGAGTTTTATACCGCTGTACCCATTCTATAGATGTGGAAACTGAAGGTGAGGGTGATCGGTTGAGTTATCTAAGGTCACAAAAAAGGGAGGGCTGGCTCTGGAGATTCCAGGCTCTTGCTGGTAACACTTGGCTCTTACATAAGACACACGAGGCAATTTTTACTAAATACAAAGGTTCTTCCTGGTATGGTTGGCTCCACGGCTCAGAAGGACGAGGGCAGCCTGGAACCGCTCCTGCACTCATCTGGGATTAGAGTGGGGGAGAATTCCTCTCTCCTCCTACCCACTTGGGGAGCCCTTTCCTATTGTACATGATTGGCTTTCTTTTCTCTGGCACTTCTGAGTTCCACCCTTTGGGGTGGGGTATTGGCTCGTCACACTGAGTTTGACAGCCCAAAGGCAGAGGTAATTGCTGGCTGAAAAGGCAAGAGGGAGGGTAGAGAAGAGAAGCCTTCCCAGCTTGTAATAGGGACCCCTCGGTTCTTCTCTTAACTCTTTTGGTCAAAGAGCCCTTGAATCTGGCTGCAAGCTGGAATCCCCTGAGGAAGTTTTTAATAAAAGCTCCCTATATCCAACTCAAACCAATGACATCTGGGGCTCGGGGTGGGGGTGGAGGTATGGAAACGAGACAGCAAGCAGCATGCCTTACTATTCCTTAACCAACAACCAATGCATGCCCAAGTTTGAGAAGTGCTGCGATCCTGTTCACCCCTCAGCTCATCTGGAGGCACCCCAGGACAGTGGTACCAGCTTTCTGTGTGTTGAAGACTTGCTGGGTGGGGGCTGGGCATGCCTTCCGGAGGCCCAGGCTCGAGAAGGATGTCTGAGTGTGAGCCGGGGACCTGGGGTTCTGCTCAGCTTAGGCCCAGCACTGGGACTGCGGGGCTCCAGGTCCTCTTGGGGCAACAGCACATGTGGCCGCTCTGTCCTCGTTGGTCATCAATACAAACCGCCAACGAGGTTGCGCGGCGGCCAACCCACCCCAGCCTCAGACATTCTAGGGACACGCCCGAGGAATCCTTACCTTGGCTGCCGGCGCTGTCCTCCGTCCCCGGAACCCTAGGACTCTGGTTCCATCTGTCTCCCTCGCCGGCGCCAGACAGGCGCCCACTAGAGCGCAGGCTCCACCTAGTGGCCGTCAAGCGGTAGCGCGGGCAGGGGCTGGGAGGTGCGAGCGCAGTGCAGGGCGGAAATGCAGCTGGGCCTTCCCACGCGGGTGGCTTCCAGCATCGCCGAGCCCGGGGGCGCAGATCCGGCCTGGGCTGCACCACCTTCACCCCTTGGGGAACGTGGGGAACGGAATTTGTTGTACTTTACTTGGAGGCGTGGAGGAGCTGTCAGGTCTGGGCCTCTGACCTGGGATCCACCCTGGGATTTTCCTGGCAGGGCTCTTGGATCTTTCCTTTCCACCGTCAGCTTTCAGTACGCCCTAGTGTGGCGTGGCTTCTCCTTTAAATACGCTGGGAGCATCCGAGGATGCCCAGGACTGGGTTTATTTCGAGCCCAGGGATGCCTATCCCTATCAGCGCCCTTTCACGTCACCTCCCACCCTCTCCCTGCTTTCTTGATCCCTCCATTACCTTACGCTGACCCGTCTGTAACAACCGAGTCCGTGCCAGTACGCGCGCGGGTGGAGTCCGGGAGACACAATTAGAACCCTTGGGATTTGGCCACCCAGGTGGTGTTTCTTCCGGAGGCTCATTAGCATGTCTTTGGCCGGTCGTCTGGCATCCCTGACTCCTTAGCATTACATTCCAGCAACCACCTCCTTCATCATGGTGACGCCAAAAACACCCCTTTGGGTTTCCAAATGTCTCCCTGGTTGGAGGGAGAACAGCTCCAGGCTGAGAACTAATTAACTGATAATTAAGATCAGATGACGCTAAATGAAGTCCACTGTCCACGGAAGTCCTATTATTACCATGCATTGTGGAGCTGAGGGGATCTTCAGGCCGGTCCTTTTCCAGAGGTTTTCAGTATTTTCTTCTAACGAAGACATAGTGTTACAAAAATAGTGGATTTAGCAAAAAACAAACAAACAAACAAAAAACCCCACAAAGAATTATCAGAGTGGCGATTGGTTGTACTCAGGAGGCAGAAGCAGGCGAGCCTCTGTGAATTTTCAGCCTGTCTAGTTTACATAGTAAGCTCCAGGCTAGCCTGGGAAATGTCTCAGCTGGTATAGATACTTTAGGTACTTGTCACACACACAGCAAGCAAGTATATAATTTTTAAGTGAATTATTTTTAAATGGTGGATTATTTAATTGCACTAATGCATCCTTTATTTCTTCTTTAAATGAATATTAACTGAGTCTCTATACATCAGACACTCTCGCAAACAAGAGATCCACTTAAGAACACCACAAAATCTCTTCCACACCACAGAGAGCAAGACAAAGCAGACACAATAATAGTGTGGAGTGGGGAGGTGGCCAGGAAGGTCGGCACCCAGCTGAGGAACTGCTGTGTTTGATAACTACCAGTAAGACAGTTTTCTTTAAATGGTTTGACCCCAAGGTATATTAATCATACTCTAGGTAGGCTCCACACCCAAGAACAGCAGGCCACACAAATTGGGGAGGAGGTCCAGGGGAGGGAAGGAGAAGAGAGAGAGAGAGAGAATCAGCAGGAAGTTGTATGAGTAGGATCTGGGAGGATCTGGGTGGGTGGTGCATATATTCAAAATGCATTCTTGAAAATTCATATAAATATATATATACTTATATATTTATATCTACAAATATACATGCATCTCTATATATACACACATAATGTATATATACATAAATTCACACAATATATACATATATGTATGTGTATATATCTATATATTTATATCTGCATATATACATGCATCTCTATATACATATATAATATATATACATTCACATAATATATACATATATGTGTATATATATTTTATATATATATATATACATGTATACCTGGAATTTACGACATAGACCAGAATGGCCTTGAACTTGACACCTGAGATTAAAGGTGTGCACCACCACACCCAGCTTTAGAGAATTTATAAAAACATTATTTAAAAAAAATCTCTGCCCTTTTCCGGTTTATATTTAATGTGATATTCAAACACTTTGTTGTTCTGAGAATGGACCCCAGGGCCTCAAGCATGCTAGGCAAGAACTCTACCCCTGAGCCTGCCTCATGTTAACACACATTACATGTATACACACACACACACACACACACACACACACGCACGCACACACACACTCAGCATGATACCATTCAGTTCTTCAGTGCCAAGTACAGTATTGTAAAATAATACCTATTTACCGGAGGAGCCCCGGAAGCAGAAGGGAAGAGCAGTAGATACACAAGGTGCTAAGGCAAATGGAAAACATCTTTTAATCCTGCCGGCTCTCCCTGTGACATTTGGTGATGGTGTCAGCAGTGGAACTCCTAGGCAGTTTTGAAAAGTCTAGGCCATGTATCCTGTCACCCCACCAGCAATCGGTTCAGTCACCCTGTGCGTGTGTGCCTTCTTCACTTGTGGACTCTGCCCTGGAGTAATCTGCTCAACATGGACTCCAAAGGAGGAGGTGGGTGGAAGGAGAGACGTGTGGGCAATCAATGCCTAGAAGGGCAAAAGGCAGAGTAGTAGGTGTGTCACAGAGGCGGGTCCCAGCATGCTCTTTTCGGGGGCGTATCCGTGGTGAAGGTGATCAGGTCAGAGAAGGCTGGCAGCCCTGTGGTGAGGACTGGCTGGCAAGTGAACTCCTGTTCTTTCACTTTCAAATACCTCTGAGTCACTTCCACTGCCCCTGCTCCGTCCCCACAGCAGCTCTCTCTTCTCTGCCCTGTCCCCGTGCCGTGCATGTCTGGGCAAAGTCCTTGACTCCAGCCTCACTCTGGGAGGGAGGGAGTCTGATGCCTGGCGTGACCTCATGGGGTTAGAGCACCCAGGACTTTCCCCCTGGAAGCTCTCCTACACTTTCCTATTCTACTAACCATGGTGTTTTGGAAACTGCAGCTATCAACAAAGGTGTTTCCTCTTAGGTTGTGGCTTCTTTGGGGGCCGCCAAAGGTCGATAGGTAGAAATAATGTCAATAACGGTAAGAATAGAGCCAGGTATAGTGCCTCATGCCTCTAATCCCAGCAGTAGGGAGGTGGGTGCAAGAAGACAAGGAAGTAGCTTTGGCTACAAGAGACCTTATTACAAAATGAAAATCCCACAAACACCAAACAGGAACTCTAACAACTTTTTAAAAGATTTATTTTTATTTATGTGTGTGTCAAATATGGACAAAACTGGAGTCGTTCAGCAAGGTAGTTTCCATTTGTGAAAAGGATGGACGCCTCAGGACCCAAACCCAGCTAGTAAACCCAGTGAGGCGAGATGGCCTCTGTCTTTTATTTTTGATGGAGGTGGTAAGGGCCTATCATCCCATTGGTGAAAATTCTACAGTCTGATGAGACTGACTAATCAAACAGCGGGAAGGGGAAGTTTAGAAACTATGGGCACTTGTCAGTCGGGCTTTACTATCTTTAGTAGGAAAAAAGAACCCCTACATTTCTCAATGTATGTATGTGTGTCTGTGTGAATGTATGCCACATTGTGTGGGTGCTATCGGAAGCCAGAAGAGAGCTTTTGATCCCTTGGGGCTGGAGTTAGTTATTGGAGGCTGTGGGCCATCTGATGTGGGTATTGGAAACAAACCTTGGGCATTCCAGTCCACTTCCCACAAAGTGTTCCTATCTGCTGAGCCATCTCTCTAGCTCCAAAATCTTTATAATATATGGAACACGGAGGACTTTAGATTACTGACTTCATTTAATTTAACCCTCACAATAATCCTACACAGTAAGCACTATTGTCTTCCTCATATTAGCAGTGAAGAAACTAAGGTTTGTAATGTTGAAACAATTGTGCAGCTCAGGCTTGATGCCAGAGCACCTGCGCAGATCGGCTCCTGGCGTATACAGGGGACAGGAGGGAACAGGCACTCTCACTCCCAGTTCCTTGTTCTCCTCCTCATTTCCTGCAGACGATTTTGTTACATTTTGCTTCTTTTTTTAATAAGCTCATTATGTTCTGAGATGTTACCTAATTTTTATGTAACAAACAATGTGTCTCATAAACTGAGGGTGTGTGTGTGTGTGTGTGTGTGTGTGTGTGTGTGTGTGTGTGTATGTATTATCCACAGTGGAAAGATATAGAAATAGGGACCTTGTGGGCACAGGCAGAATGACATCAGGACCTGGTAGAAGGAAGTTTAGAGAAAAAGACAGGGAGGCCAAAGAGACCAAGAAGACAAGGGATTGGGTACTCATTCACGGAAGGATGCTTGGCCTTGTGAGACCTGCCCAGAGTACTGAATGGCAGTTTGACTTTTGCAGTCACGGTGTGTTTATAAATAGTGACAACATGCCTGGACATCTTCTGGTCTGGAGTTGTGATATTTAATATTATCAGCTTGACAGAACCTAGAATCAAGTAGGAGACAAGCCCTCAAAGGACAGCATGCCAAGATTAGGTTGATGTGAGAAGACCCATCTTAACTGTGGGCCCCAATTCCTGGGCTGAGGTCTGAAGTGACTGAAAAGGAGAAAGTAAGCTGCCCACCAGCATGCATCTCTCCTAGATATGATGTGACCAGCTGCCTCGTCCTCCTGCCATGCATTCCCCACTGTGATGGACTGCACCCTCAATTTGCAAGTCCAAATAAACCCTTCCTTCCTTAATTGCTGTAGTCATAGAAACAAGACAGGTAACTGACACAGATGCTGTACCTGCAAAGACTTTCCTGTTTAACTTTTGTTTTAATTACATTTATTTATTGTATGTGCATGTGCGAGAACATACATGATGTATATGTGGAAATCAGAGGGCAATTTGTGGGAGTTCTCCTACCATGTGGGTCCCAGGGACCAAACTCAGGTCATCAGGCTTGGCTGGGTCAGATCACAAAATGCACCCCTTTAAAAATGCTTTTCTGGGGCTGGAGAGATGGCTCAGCAGTTAAGAGCACCGACTGCTCTTCCAGAGGTCCCGAGTTCAATTCCCAGCAACCACATGGTGGCTCACAACCATCTGTAATGGAATTTGATGCCCTCTTCTGGCATGTGTCTGAAGAGAGTGACAGTGTACTCACATACACAAAACAAATACATAAATCTTTAAAAAAATGCTTTTCTTTTCATATGTTATAATGTCCAATAATTGACTGTCACTGATTTTCTTCATCAATTCATTCCTAAGATCTCAAGACACAATTATTATTAGCACATTCTACAGATGGGAAAACTGACTGAGATGTTAAACAAGGGCTGAAAATCATGCAGAAGGTGCAACTTAGAAGTGGCAATCAATCCCAAGCTCATGTCACAGGACTACTCTGGGCTCTAGGTCTGGAATTACTCTCTTCTTTTCCCTTCCTTTCTCTCTCTCCTTCCTCTCCCTCTTCCTCCTCCTTCTTCTGCTTTTTCTTTTTCCTCCCTCTCTTCTTCCCCCTCCTCTCCCTCCTTCTCCTCTCCTTTCTTCTCCTCCTCTCCCTCCTTCTCCTCCTCTCCCTCCTTTTCCTCTCCCCCTCCCGCTTCCCTTCCTCTTCTTTCTCCTCCCTCCCCCTTCCCCTTTTCATCTTCTGTCTTTGTTGCTGTTGTTTTGAGGTGATTTACTTTTCTTGTTGGTATAATAATATAAACCTGAGGAAAGCAACTTAAGGCAGGGTTAGCTTGACTCATGGTTAAAGGTGTTTTCGACAAAGGGAAGCTGCCCTGCTCACCGGCAGAAATGGAGTGGAGGATCAGGAAGTTTATTCGGCCGATGGGCTCTGTGGTGTTGCCTCTGCAACTGAGCAACTGCAGGAGGCTTTCTGTTAAGTAGGGCTTTCCAGTGTTATTTCCAGGGATTACCTGGTTGGTGGGCTTATCTTTCTATCAGCCTTAGGGGATCCTGAGACTGAGATCAAAGGAGAAATTCCTTTCTTGTGGCCAGGCATGTTTCCAGAAGCAGACAAGGAATGTCAACGTGACATCATGATATCTCTCCTTTCTGTAAAACGGGATAATTGCTGACAGCTGTTTTTACCAGATAACCGTGAGTAATCGTTTGCTCCAGATGTCTCTGCACTTCTGTTTCCTCCCTGTCTTCCGTCCCGACTTCACTTCCTCTTTCTGTGTAGTCCGTCACAACAGCAGAAGTGTGAGGTGGCCAGTTGCATTGTATCTTCTGTCAGGAAGCAGACAAAGGTGAATGGCAATGCTCAGATAGGTTTTGTTTTTTTCCCTTTGTGATCAGTGTGAGATGTCTGCTCCTGTGACTGTACTGTTCACATTCAGAGGGCCTCTTCCTTCCTTCAGTTAGTCCTGTCTGGATCCGCCATTACAGACACGCCCAGCTGGGATTATAAACCCAGTGCCGCTAGTGTTGACCATGAACCAGGAGTTTGAGGTTGACCCAAGGTCTCACAGGAGTCAGGCAAGAAAACCACAGCTGAGAGAGACGTGTGTGTGTGTGTGTGTGTGTGTGTGTCTGTGTGTGTGTGTGTATTTTTGAGGCAAGGTCTCCTAAGCTGTTCAGGCCCTGTATTTGTGATCTTCCTGCTTCAAGTTTCTGAGTGGAGCAAGTAGCAACACAGGACTAAAGGACAGAATCACCCTGGCGAGCTCTAGAAAGGAATTTCTCTCTTCCTCTCTTTCTATAGCTTCTTTCCTTCTTCCCTTCCCTCCTTTCATTTCTTCTTGTTATTTGGAGACAAGGTCTTGTTTTGGAGCCGCTGCTGGCTTGGGACTCACTAAGTAGACCAGGCCAACTTTGAGCTCTCAGTAATCCTCCTGCCTCTGCCTCCCAAATGCTGGGATTATAGGATTATAGACATGCTCCTCCAAGCTGGCTTTTTGTCTTCTTGCTTTGTTCTTTCATACCAGGGCCTGAACCTTAGGCTCTTCTCATGCTCTGCCTCTGAGCTGTAAATCCACGTGTCTTTTTACTTTTAGATATAGTTCTTGGCGGGCGAAGATCCAGCTTTTTTATTTTGGTCCAGATGTTCTTTCCCTTCTACTAACATCCTGCCTGTCCTTATAGGACCAGCTTAAACGTTCCTGTCCTCTTTGCCACGGTAACTTATTTTCCATGTTAAAATGCTTCCTGTATTCTGTCATGTAGTAGACTTTTCAGGAAGAATGTTGTCTCACCCTAACAGACACTGAGAACAGGATCCAGGTGGATTTGCTAGATGTCCCTCTCCACAGCTGCAGTCCATTCTTCTGTGTCCTTAAGGCTGACCTCAGCAGGGAATAAAGGTTTCTATGCCCACTGGCTTCCGGATAAGTTTGGCCAGTGGGAGCCCCAGGAGGAAACAGAAGACAGAAGAACCCTAGTGTGCGCATGAACTCAGCTGCTGTCCTGATGTCCAGTCATAGCTGCGAGGTAATTCTCTGCATCAAGCTGCTTCTGCCTCCAGCTCCAGGTCTCCTCCAGAATGATGTGTTCAGGGTCTGTAAGCTACACATCTCCTAAAATCAAACCTTGGACAGTTGTGCTAAAGCAGAGCTAGGAGCTGGGGCTGTAGCTCAGCTTAGCATCCGCACAGAAAAAGAAATAAGTACTAAGTAAATAAAATGGAGGTTGAGCAGGGAGTAGAAGTACAGGCCTATAATCCTAGCTCTCAGAACCCAAGGCAGGAAGAGCTGAGTTCAAGGCTCCCCACTAAGGTCCTAGGTACATTCCCATAATCTCAATGTGGCACAGACAGAGGCAGGAGGAGTCTGACAAGTTTGAGATGAGCCTGGTCCACATAGTGAGTTCCAAGTGAGTTTCAGAGAGCACAAGAGTGCTCAGGATGGAAAAGAGGGGTTTGTAAGCATAGGGGAAGGGTTCTCTCGTTATAACCCAGAGGATCTGGCACCACCAACATGCCCTCATCTTCTAGAACCGTGGGAAAGACAATGTCTGTTATGCAAGTTCCTCTTGTGATGGCCAGCCAGCACTGCAGATAAATACCCTGTGGTTAGCTTGTGTTCATAAGAAACTGCCCAACATTTTCCCAAGTGCCTTAGCCCTTTGGGTTACTAGGGGTATAGGATTGATTTTGGCCACAGCCTCCTCTTAGGATATTGTTGGTATATTTTTCTAATCTCTCTCTCTCTCTCTCTCTCTGTGTGTGTGTGTGTGTGTGTGTGTGTGTGTGTGTGTGCGCGCGCGCGTGCGCGCGCTCTGAAGGTATTAATAAAAGACAAATCCTGAGATGTTTTAAATTTATTACAAAGGCTCAAGGGGGAGGGGCAAGAGATGAAGGGTGCTACTCAGCAGCTGCAGTGGAGAAAGTCAACAAAGAGCCTGTTTCTGTGGAAATCTTGACATAAAAGCCATCACATCCAACCACCAGGACCACAGCACCCTGTTTATGTATAACCTTTCCCAACTGTTAACCTCAAGCAGTTCAGAGGCCACAATATCCTCTTCCTCCTCCACCCCTTCTTCATCACGGATGATAAAACCCAGAGTCTTGCACATACTGGGCAAGAAACCATGGAGACTGCTGATCGGCAAGCCTTGCCCTTGGGTTTTCTAGAGAGTCTGGCTACAAAGCCAGACTGGATTGGAACTCAAAAAATCCTTCTGCCTTAGCTTCCTGAGTACCAGGATTAGAGGCATGGACCACTGCTCCTGGCTAGGAAGCTGGTTATCCCATCTGCCAGCCATTGGCTGAACCATTAGCACAACCCAACGGCTGTTTGGCGATGTCCCCAGTGCCAGACCAGCTAACAGACTAGCAAATGATAGTCTCCATCAGAGGTAGATCCATATCTGGAAGAGGTTCAGTGTGGCACAGGATGCAAACCTTATTCCTCACATTTAAAGTGCTAATGTCTTGAGTTTCGCAAGGACTTTTGAATGAAAGCTAATTTAGTACTTGGCCCCATAAATGACATAAATGATCCCAAGTAACCAGGTGTGCCACGATTTTTAACCCTGTTTACTTGGCCAAGGGCCCTTTCTATTCTTCCCTGCAGGACATCTAAACACACAAAGCCTTACCTCAGTGAAGGTCTGCGCAGTCAGGGTCTTGGGATCACCTGGGTCTTGGTCAGTATGGAGATGTTCATTGGCCTGCGATTCTAGTTTCCAAATGAAGGTTTGCCTTAAACGGAGTTCCCTCTTCCACCCTGTCCCTCCTGCAGTCTGTTCTGGCATATACATGGCATAGTAAACAGAGAACACCACCATGTCTTCCCGTCACTCTGCCAACTGCCAAGAAGCTGACTCAAAGCAAGGTGACTTACAGGGAAGCTTTGCCACAATCTTTTAGATCAGTGAATTCCCAGGCCCAGAGATGGGGAAAGCTATTGACTGACAGAGGCAGAAGGGCCTGGGTTGGAGATCGTAGGCTTTGGAGGTAGCAAGTCTAGAATTTGTAGAAGTGGGATGTTTGAGTTTATGACCTCAAACCTAGAGCAACTGACTTGACCACTACAGACTTGATTTTAACTCTAGAGGAGGATTAACATAAAATTTCCTCATAGGACTATGGGGGTTGTGAGGAATATTGGGAGAATTTCTGTAAGGTAGTCAAGGGGAGCATACATCTGCCTTCCACACTGCATTGGAGTTGAAGTCACTCTTGGTGGCCGTACAAGGACTCAGCCAGGAATCTTAGTAGCTTGTGCTTCTCTGAGAAGCTGCGTCACAGGCTTGTTGCCCTTCCTCCCAGCTTCCTGGGAGTTGGGTCAGAACTATGAAGTCCTAAGGCTGGAGAAGTTGCCTAGAGGTTGACTGTTTTACCGTTCTTGCCACCTCAGTTCCCAGCATCCTCTCTGTGGCTCACAACCACCCAGTACTCCAGTTCCAGGTTGCATGTGGTACATATAGGCAAAACACTCATAGACATAAAAGAAAAAGAAAATGAAAGAAATGGAAGAAAATGGTTCTGACGCTCTTGTTACAGATAGAAAAGGATTAGGCAATAAACCAACAGTAAACTGCAGAACTCAGGAATCCTGAACTCCTGACATGATCGCTAGCCTACTGGACTTAACTCAGGAAATGCCTGCATGCAAGCTCACCCACTGCTTCAAGAAAACCTGTGCCGTCCACTTTAGCTACTCTTCTCATCCCTGTGACTTGACTAGTTATACATACAGAAGGATGGAATTAGTCTCAGAGTCTCAGGGCTTTGAAGTGGGGAAGTCACAGGGTTTGTGATGGAAGAAATGTATGGTAGAGGTCCCTCAGATCTTGTGTAGAGAATAGGAATGGAAGCAGGGTTGGCTCTAATCTTAAGGTGCACCCCTAGCAGCCTATATCTTCCAGAGAGGCCCTGTATCCCAAAGATTCCATAATCTCCCCAAACCGGTCATCGACTGGGACTGGGTACTCAAGCAGTGGGCCAGTTTAGGACATTTCACATTTAATTAATAATGCTGCACACCCCAGATTAAAAGGGCAACTGTGCACCCTAGATTAAAAAAGAACAGTGACAAGCACTTGGGTGGGGGTGAGGGGGATTGCTCAACGTGAGGAGCTTTACCCAGCATGCAAGAGGATGAGCCATCCTCAGAAACACACACACACACACACACACACACACACACACACACACACCCAAAAAAAAAAAAAAAAAACGCAAAAACCAAAAACCAAGCAAGCAAGCCAACACACTCTTCTGCGACAGCCCGCCCAGCCTAAGACAACTGTGGCGGTGTGTGAGGACAGCCTGATAGGGGCTTTAAAATATAAATCTAGTGATGTTATAGAGAGGGAACCATGTTCTTTGGTGCTGCGGGAGGTTGAGCTGGGAGGACTGTCTGCGGTCAGGTTGGTCTGTTATGGACACTCTGTGTTAAAGTGTAAAGCCAGATGGCATGGGTTTAACAATCCCAGCTCGGTTAGTTTGTGGCCATTAGTAGCTACCTCAGATAGACTATTCCATCCTGCTGTGCCTCCATGTTTCCATCTGTTAAATGGATAATCGAATACTATAGTATTCGATTAGGTAATAGAAGCTACATGTCAGAATTAGAATCCTGATAAGAATGTGAACTTTACTTGGCACATTGCCCCACCCAGTTTTATGTTTGGGTAACACAGGGAATCCATGGTTGCGGACATTCTAGAATAGTTTCAACTGGCCTCCAAGCAGGGCCTCTCTAAGGCCCAGGACTACATGTGCCCTGGGACAAGAAGGGAGACCACAGCTTGTTGTCTGGTAACTGCTTTCTCTGTCTGTGAAGGTGTAGGCTGATGTTTACCTGTAACTAGGTGATAGGGGAGATGACAGGTGATCTATAAAGAAATTAAAGACAACAGGAAGTCCCCCAAAGAAAAGGAGTGGGGCAGAGAGCTCAAATTTACCCAGTTAGCTTCAAGGGCAGTGTTCCAAGTCCTGCCTCCCTCTTAAAGGTGGCCAAGGGGTGTCTCCAGTGGCCATAGAAACCCTCACAGCTCTCTTTGCAACAATGTTCTGGGCAAGGGTTATATAGCTTTTGGAGCTCCATCCATCAAACGAACCTTCCTCCTTTTGATAGGTCTGAGAGCACCAGGCCCTCTGTCCCTGTGAAATGGGTTGCCATTCCAGCAAAGGCACCGAGGTGGTAGAGGAAGCCCAGAAACCTGGAGATCACCCCGACGGAGGAGAGCCGAAGGTGGAGCCTGGCACGGAGGCAGTGGATGACAAGGACGCCTCAGTGAACGAAGAAGCCCCTGACCTGAAGAGTTGACTCCCTCTCTTGAGTGGACCCTCAACTCATCCCTGGAACTGCCTTTAGCCTGTGAAACCCCACCCTGAAGAGCTCTCCTTGGAGGTCACAAACAGCTCTGTTGTGGATGTGACCTTCACCGGGCTTGCTCTCTGGTCTTGGGGAGATGAAGGGTTAAGCTCAAAGCAGTCCTATTTCTCCAGTGCTCGGTAAAGAGGACAAAGGACTGCTTCATCCATCCCTCTTGGGACCTTTCCCTCAGCTTGTGCAAAGAGAAAAGCATGCAGATTGACTCTTCTGGTCCAGACTATCTGCTTCTGGGTTGTGAATGCCCAGCCATACTGTCTGCTTCTCTTTCCCAGAACTCTGGAGGCTCCCTGACCGTGACATCGATTGGGACTATGGATCCTGGTTTGGTCTTTATCTCTCTCCCTTTTTTCCCAACAGCTGAATGAGCAGTCAGCACTGCCCGACAGGAAGCTTTTGCATTTGGCTCTCTTCACCTTGTTTGCATGAATAATTTAGTATTTAACTTACAGTATCATTAATGAATTATGGGAATGATCGGGATTGGACAGGGATTCCATGAATGGATGGCAACAAGGCCATGGGCTCACAGCAAGCAGAGTGCGGAGTGCTGGTGGGAGGGAAGGGGAAATTCAAGTTTCCGGTTATTAAATCCTCAGAAATGTCGTCCGGCTGGCGTGTCTTCTGCTATCAAAAGTCTGTCTATTTGAACCGTTTAGCATCTAAACTGTCTGCATCTAGCCTTCAGAAATGCTTTGCTGTTTACTAAAATGTGTCTGTCAGCCGGTCTCATTTTCCTCTGGATGTGTTTTGTTTTTAATGCAACCCCAAAGCATTTTCATTTGAAATCAAACAGACGTGTTTGCAGATAAACGGTGCCACAACACATTTTAAAGACAAGACGGGGGCTCTGTGATTTCAGGGTTGGCAGGGGATGGTGGGATGCCACACTGAGGAGCAGGAGAAAGTCTTCGTGCCAGGTTTCACACAGAGCCCTCTACCGGGATCTACTCATTTAACTAGCCCTACCACCCTGATTTTATAGGTGAGAAAATACAGGACCTTTCCTGAGTATGGCTAAGGAGGGTGTGTGTGTGTTTGTGTGTTTGTGTGTGTGTGTGTGTGTGTGTGTGTGTGTGAGAGAGAGAGAGAGAGAGAGAGAGAGAGAGAGAGAGAGAGATGGGGGCAGGAGAAAGGGAGAGAGAGAGAGAGAGGACAATAAAACAAAAACAAAACACTGAGAAATTTATACAATTTTGTTTTATTAAAGACAGGGCCTTACCCTGTAGCCCAAGCTGCCCTCCAACTCACAGTTCTCCCTCCTTAGTCTTCCAAGTGCTAGGGCCATAGACATAAACCACTATGTATAACTTCAATAGGTTGTGTTTAGGGAGAGGGAAAGACAGAAGGAAAGCAGTTCAACCTAAGAATTAACCATAGGGGCTCCTTTTGATTCGACAGAGCCTGACTGCTTCCAAGAATGAAGCAAGAGTGCTCAGCTTGGAGCCCCGGAGGCTGAGTGGACAGTGGGCCAGGGAACAGGCCTGGGCTTGCAACTGGGCATCAGGCAGGTTAGGGCCTTTCTCCAGCTCACTGGGAACGACAGGCCAAGCCCTGGAAACAGCTTTCAACTTTATTAAATGTCTGATTGTATTTCTCCTCCCTCCTAAGGATTGGGCCTGGTAGGAACCACTCACAAAGCCCTCACTCAGACCCAAAGAGTTCGCAGCTGGTGGTGAGGGACGCCTGGTCTTCTTCTTCCTCTAGTTCCCAAAGGGTCAGAGGAAGGAACCCTGGCTCCAGGTCCTTAGGCAGTTTGTGCTTCCTACTGGAATGGAGCAAAATGCTCGTTCAGTAAAATTCAAAGTTGCAGGACTTTGGGAACAGGATTCTTTACTCACCCCCAGCTGTGGCAGGAATGCTGCAGTTGGCTGGGACATCTATCTGTCTCAGGACCAGCCCAGGTTGCTTTTAAAGGACATCCTAGTTGTTCCCCTGGAGCCTAGTTTGACTATCATCTCTCTTGCAGAGGTTTAGAAATACTGCAGATGCCAGGGGCAACTGTGGCTATAAGTTCTGAAAGACAGATTTGGCCCAGGCTGTCTCTGACCTGAAGTCACTGTTCTAGTTAATTCTTCAGACTGCTGGAAGAGGAGGAGGGGGCTGGTGTATGTTAGTTAACCTATCTGTCCTGTCCAACTGCCAGTCCTTCCGTCCATCCATTTCTTATTTAAATTCTTAGCTTTAGGGGCTGGAGAGCTGCCTCCAAGAGACTCAGAACCTACATGGTGCCTCACAACCATTGTGGCTTTAGGTTAGGGAGTCCTGACACCCTCTTCTGGCTTCCATGGGTATTGCATGCACACATGTGGTACACAGACATATATGTGAGCAAAACATCTATTCACATAAAATAAAAACTAAAATAAAAACTTTCAGTTCATTAAAAAAATATTTTATGTGTATGAATATATTTTCTGCATGCATGCATGTATGTATACATGTATGTACTGGGTGCTGGCAGAGGCCAGAAGATGGCATCAGATCCCCTGGAACTGGAGTTGCAGATGGTTGCCATGTTGGTACAGGGAATCAAATCCCGTTCTGTGGAGGAGCAGTCAGAGGTTCAGAGGTCCTGAGTTCAAGTCCTAGCAACCGCATGGCTTATAACCATCTATAATGAGGTCTGGCGCCCTCTTCTGGCATGCGGGCATATAGGCAGGCAGAACCTATTTCTACCTCCTGAACTTAGCACAAAGGAGCGTGCTGGAAATAATTCTCATAGTAACACCTTCCTAAATAAGAAAGCAAAAGGTTTATGTTGGGACAAATTATACACACTCATATAGAAAAGAGGAAGCCGCATTTCTGACCATTCCCAATTCAAGGCTATTCTTCCATCTTTCATCTCTTTGTTGGGCTTATCCGCTTTGCCGCAGCCGAGGGACCAATTGCTGTTTTCTGTTGCACGGTGTCGCTTTGTAGCATTCATCCCGAGAGTGTCATCCTTATGGAGAAATGCAGGCTCTCTTTTATGAGTGCTTTCTCTTATGCCCTTTGTGGGCTTTGGCCAACCCTTTCCTGCCCATCCTGTCCCACTGCTGACATACAGTATGTGAGTGAAAAAGGATAATTGTTCCCACCCTTTTTATCTTAGATCTAGGACTTGGAACATCTGATTGACAAAGGGCAGGTGAACAAGAGAAGCCCCATGCATACTTCAGGCCAATGCGTGGCCAATAGAAACCTTAAGATAATACGCTTTTGGTTAATGTCCTGAATTAAGTGGCACAAAGAAATTAAACATCAGAACTGAGACTTTGGGGCTGGAGAGATGGCTCAGCGGTTAAGAGCACTGACTGTTCTTCCGAAGGTCTTGAGTTCAATTCCCAGCAACCACATGGTGGCTCACAACCATCCATAATAAGATCTGATGCTCTCTTCTGGTGTGTCTGAAGACAGCTACAGTGTACTTACATAAAATAAATAAATAAATCTTTAAAAAAAAAACGGAGACTTTGAAAACAAGATCTCTGACTGGGCTGGGTATTGTCATCTTTTGTTTTCTGTTGCTGTGTGATAAAAACCATGACCAAAAGCAATTTGGGAAGGAAAGTGTTTATTTTAGCTGATATGTCTGGATCCATCTTTGAAAGAAGTCAGGACCGGAACTCAAGTTGGAACAGAGGCACTGAGTGAAGTTGCTTTCTTGCTAGCTCCCTATTGGCTTGCTCAGCCTGCTTTCTTATATCATGCAGGGCCCCCTACCCATGGGCGAGACCATCCACAGTGGGTTGGGCTTCCCATATTAATCATTAATGAAGACTATATTCCACAGACTTGCCTATAGGCCAATCTGTTGGAGGCATTTTCTTAGTTGCTCTTCCCAAGTGATCTAATTTGTGTTAAATGGACAAAACTAACCAGCCCAGGGTTAGCTGAATAGTAGAGCACTTTATCAGCTCTGGCAAGGCCTAGGTTTATCCCAAGCACCACATAAAAGAAGCCACAACTTTTGATGACTATCCTGTCATATTGCAGCATGCAAAAAAAAAATGATTTTTTAGAATTTTTTATTGTTTAATACTCATTTGCTGTATATTCAGATTTTGCCAACAAGGGATCTCAAGAGCAACTGTAATGCACTTAAATTCCACACCCTCAGAAATATAGCCTGGCACCAACACAAACTCTAAAGGACTTTAGGTCATTTCTGTCTGGTATGGGCATATTTAAACAGGGTCCATTCCAATTCTGAGATTCTCACCATGTCAGAATTTCTACCTGGGGTTGGTAGAGTAGCTCAGTGTAGATTTAGATTGCCTGCATGTAGGCCTGAGTTTATTTCTCAGGAACACACACACACACACACACACACACACACACACACACACAATCTCTGCTCCTCTACAGTTCTTTCACATTCAGAACTGCCAATGAGTGTCTTACCACATCCTCTCAGACTTTTTTTTTCTTTTGAGACAAGGTCTAGAACTTCTTGTGTAGACCAGTAGACCAGGTTGGCTTTGAACTCATAAAGATCCACTTGTCCCTGCCTCCCGAGTACTGGGATTACAGGGTGTGCCATCATGCCCAGCTCATGTTTTGTTTAGTTTTAACCTCCAAGCCCCTGTGGCTTTTCTACCCTAGCCTCTCCTCCCTCTGGTCCTTTATGAATTAGAACAGTTTACCTTGCTATTAAGAATGTTTGTTTGGTTATTATGCCATTTTCGTAACAGAAGGAGTGGTCACACACTAATCAAGTAAGATTCCATCCTTTCTTCTTCTGTTTTGCAGAACTGTTTTCATGACCCTGTTTTAGAAGCAAAACAACAACAACAACAAAAAAAAAACACACAAAAAAAAACCAAAAAAAAAAAAAGCAAAACAAAATACACAGAGAACCTACCAACCAACCAACCAACCAACCAACCAACCAACCAACCCAACCAACCCAACCAACCAACCAACCAACCAACCAGCCAGCCAACCAACCAACCAACCAACCAACAAGACAAATAAATGAAAACGAACCAGATTCACAAAGGAAGAACTACCCCTACTCACCTCCTCCCAGACCCCTGGAGGACTGGGAGTGTTTAGACATTGGAACATTTGTTCCAGTTACATATTTAAACCATTATTTTTGGTCCAAGATTTCTTTTCCGTTTTTTGTTTTGTTTACAGGCCCAAATTACTAGGTCTAGTTTAATTGGTATTTTCTTTCTCTTTCTTTCTTTCTTTCTTTCTTTCTTTCTTTCTTTCTTTCTTTCTTTCTTTCTTTCTTTTTCTTTCTTTCTTTCTTTCTTCTTTTTCTTTTTGTCATTATTATTTTTGAGACAGAGTCCAGGAATTTGGGCTGTCCTAAAATTCTCTATGTAGATGAGGCTGGCCTCAAACTCATAGAGATCCACTTGCCTCTGTCTTCCAAATGCTGGAATGAAAGGTGTAAGTCTCTGTGATGGTTTATATAAGCTTGGCCCCTTTAGGAGGTGTGGCCTTGTTGGAGTAGGTGTGTCACTGTGGGCATGGGCTTTAATACCCTCATCCTAGATGCCTGGGAGCCAGTCTTCTCCTAGTGGCCTTTAGATAAAGATGTAAAACTCTCAGCTCCTCATGTATCATGCTTGCCTGGACACTACCATGCTCCTGCCTTGATGATAATGTGTGAATCTGTAAGCTAGCCTCAATTAAATGTTGTCCTTATAAGAGTTGCCTTGATCATGGTGTCTGTTCATAGTAGTAAAACCCTAAGACAGTTGCCATGCTGAATGTAGTGGTTTGAATAAGTTTGCCTCCCATTATAATTCATGTGTTTGAATGCTTGGCCATAGGAAGTGGCATTATTAGGAGGTACACTTATTAGAGGAGGTGTGGCCTTGTTGGAGGAAGTGTGTCATTGTATAGGTGGGCTTTAAGGTTTCCTGTGCTCAGGCTCTGCCCAGTATAGGAAAGAGCTCCTTCTGGCTGCCTTCAGATCAAGATGTAGAACTCTTGACTCCTCCAGCATCATGTCTGCCTGCAGGCTGCCATGTTTCCAGCTATGATGATAAAGGAGTAAACCCCTGAAATGGTAAGCCAGTCAGTCCCCAACTAAATGTTTGCCTTTATAAGAGTTACCTTGGTCATGATGTCTCTTCACAGCAATAAAACCCTAACTAAGACACCCAGCTTACAATGAAAAAATTATTTTTATTTTGTGCATATGGGTATTTTCCTGCATGTATGGATGTCTAGAGAGAATTAGATTTCTCCCTTGGAAGTGGAGTGACAGATGGTTGTGAGCTACCATGTAGGTGCAGGGAATCAAATCTGGGTCCTCTGGAAAAGCAGCAAGCACTCTTAGTAGTTGAGCCATCTTTTCAGGCCCCGAAACATACAAAATAAAAAAAATGTCTATTATTATTATGCATCTATATATGATGTGGGTGGGCACATACTCTCTATAATGTTCATGGGCACTTGGAAGACAGCTTTCAGGATTCGCTTCTTTCCTTCCACCATGACATATGGGAATCAAACCCATATCTGTCAGACTTATATGCAAGGGCTTTGATGCACTTTTACCCACTAAGCCATCTTGTTGACACCCCCAAATACATTTAATTGACATTTGGTAATAGTACATATTTATTGGTTGCAGTGTGATATTTCAACACACTTGTTAATTTTTCCTGGGAAGATATGAACAAATGTCTGAACATTCCAGATAAGGTATCAGTGATAGACCAAAGAAATAGTACCTCTGAAGTCTCAGTTGGTAAGCCAATGAGTTCAACTCTATAGGAGCATGGTCAAACTACTTGTGGCTTTACCCAAAGCAATCATTAGCCAGTAAGACTTTGGAGAGAGACAGGACTTCATGTGTTCATTGTCACTTTACAGACAGCTTTTGAGTCACTGAGCAGGCCTCTTGTGACTTCCCTCCTTGAAAGAATATTCATGGGTTCAGTCTTGTGAGGGTCTTATGGGGAAGTTATGGCTGTTACAGTTTCAAGATGCCATGTCAGAATTCAACAGGACTCCCCCTTTCTTCCAGCTTTTACATTCTGTCCACCGCATTCTGTAATGTTCTCTGAGCCTTAGGGGGTTGAATAGGTATCCCAGTTAGGTTTGAGAATTCAACAGTCACTTATTCTCAGCACCTTGAGTGCTCATGAGTCTTCAGTGACAACCACTTACTGCCAATAGGAAGCTTCCTCGGCCCAGACTGACAAATATTTAGAAGGAAATTTGGCAGGCATCTCCTATCCATTTAGCAAAGCAAAACCAATAGTAGCTTCCTTTCTAGGATCTATGACCTCTCAAGCCAGGGCTTCTCTACCAGACTTATGGTCATAGGCATAACCTTCCTGGTGTTGAGCAGGCCTTAAGTGCAGTCAGATAGTAGTTGTATCTGTAACAGTCACACCGTTATTGTGCCAGCAGGTGCATCTTGTCTGGTTCGATGATAGTGTAGCACATGAAGTCTATGTCCATTGACAAAAATTAGTGTTCAATAGTCTGCTTCCATCTCAGTTCCAGCTTGTTTTCTCAGTGCCCAGAAGTCAAAGCTCATAAGTCCAAGAGGCCAACAAAGGGCAGTGGCACTAACCTGTGTTATTTTGGGAGCTTCAGGGAGCTTCCTGGCTAACCACTCCGAAGGGAGGTAGCCCACCCCGAGGACTGGGATTCTGTGGCGTTGGAAGTGTTTTTCTCCACTCGCACAGGGTACCTTTATTCAAATTCTTTAGCCACTGTGTTAGTGTTTATTGGCATGGGCTATAGTGGGATTTTTACCATTTACCTTGTTGTATGTCATGTGCACCTTACCTAACATAAGCCTCCCAAGAATTTCACAGCCGAGGCCCATGCACCCTATCTGATTGCCTGTCTTCTCTCCTTCAGATGTACTCTTGATCTTTCAGGTGCTTTCCTAATTCCACGAAACACTTTAGATGCTACCACTGTATCATCTTTGTAATTACACCTTTCTACAGATGCTCGACAGAGTCCCTGAAGGCCCACAGCTTTCCATTCAAAACAAGTGTCAATGGATCTCCGAAGTAATCAGCTTCAGCCAGACATAGTGGCACAGGCCTTTAATCAGCACTTGAGGGGCAGAGACAGAGATGACAGAAAGCAGGTGGATGGATCTCTGTAAGTTCAAGGCCAGCCTGGTCTACATAGTGAGTTCTAGAACAGCCAGAGCTATACAGTGAGACCCTGTCTCAAAAACCAATAACAAAACGAAAACAACAATAACAACAAAAGAAGTCATCAGCTAAAAGTATATCGAAGAAGAATCTGAACTGGTGATGTAGCTTAGTTGTTACCACGTCTACTCTATTTGCCTGGCCCTGGGTCCAACACCCAGCATCACATAAAGTTAAACTGGATATGGTAGTGTACATTGTAATCTAAAGACTTGGGGGATGGATGTAAGAGTATCTGAAGTTCAAAGTCATTCTCCAACACAGAGTGTGTTTGAGGCTAGTATGGGGTATATGACCCTTCCCCTTTTTTTTTAAGTGAACACAATCCAATACCACAAGGAACGTTCTCATTGATTGTATCTTTTTCTTTTCTTGTCTTTAAAAGATCAGTGGTGAGTATTGCTGCATGGGTAGGAGGTGCTACTTTAGCTGTCCCTCCACAATTACAGGCATTCTTCACGAGCTGGCCCATCTTTCCATCTGGGATACTGATATGGGACTGCCGTACACATATCTTCCCACCCCAAACATGCTTGTCGGGGACCCTCCAGCTGCGCAGAATAGTTCAGGGCCCACAGGGAGTAGGATCCTGTTGTACATGCTTACACTGGTGATGACAGTCTAGTCCCAAGGAAGCTTAATCTTTTTATCCATACCATTTTTATCATTTATCCTCCCGCAAGTTGCTGTTCAGGGTTAAAAGCCTTTAGGACGCAAGTGACAATGTTGGTCTTCTGTCAATTTCTTCTCTAGGAACTCTAGCTCAACACAAATCTTGGCCACATTTGCTTTTGAGTGACCCAGAAAGGGTTCCTTTGTCTGTTTTTTTTTTTTTCTTTTTCCCATCTGGTCTTTATTGCTTTAGCATTCCATGGGCCCTGTTTACATGCTAATCTAAATTGTTCATATCTGCTAGAATGTGTTCTAACTTGTAAAAATCATGTCCCACCATGACCCCAGAAAAGCCACTCTAGCTCCACAGCAGACTTGACATCCCTGAGTTATTTTTTCTGATGCTCTGTGAACTCAGTCCTATTTGACCCAGTGGATTGGGCATGACACACTGCCTGTTCCAATTCTCATGGTAATGCCTGTCATTCCTTATTTGTCCTCTAGTTCCTGATACTAATGGGGAACCTTGTCTTTCAATAACCAAGCATTCCGATGGCTACTATGAGTCCCTATGATCTAGTCAATCTAGTGCATCTTTTGTCTCAAGGAAGGGTATGTGTGTGGTTATATTTCTCAGTTTTCCTATTCGTATAAGACTCGTACTGATCCCACCTGTCCCCATTTCTGCAGTCCCATGAACCAAGCTTATTAGCCAGTTATCAGCAGAGACCTACTTTGAACTCTTTTTCCTTTTATCTTCCCAACTCCAGTTGCATATGCATGGTTTTCTTTTAGCTGCAATTCTTCCTTTATGTGGACAGAATTTTTTTTTTTTTTTCTGGGCAGAGAGCTCACTTTTAGTAGCAGGTCTTATCTCCAGAGCAAGGGCCATGAATTGAGAGTGCAGACATCTTAGGAGTTCATTCCCTGCAGACAGCTTATGATCTCATTCCATACATGTGACTTCCAGGGATTTTAATACATTCTTGGTCTGTCAGTTGTTTGGAAAGGGGGTATCTTATAATCTCATGGTAAATCCCATTTATCAGGAAAGTTTGCTACTCTATACTACCCATCCTGGAAGACCCCTCGTGGAATTCCTTCAGCCTCAGCTGCACATCTTTTCATCTGTACCTACCAGTATGATTGTTACTATACCAAGAGGCCATGACATTCTGTATTACATGGGGAAGGGTGGTCCTATTATCATTTCTTCCACAGACCATACATTAGCTCCTGCCTTATCACTCACAACAGAGACATGTAAGCTTTCTCTACAAACTCAACTTTGGTTCACTTGGTCCCTGTGGTGGTTTGATAGGAATGGCCCCCAGAGATTCACATGTTTGAAAGCTTGGCCATAGGGAGTGGCACTATTAGGAGGTGTGACCTTGTTGGAGGAAGTGTGTCACCGTGGGGGTAGGCTTTGAGGTCTGTTGGTGCTCAAGCTCCACCCAGTGTGGAACAATATCTCCCTGGCTGCCTGTGGGAGACAGTCTCCTTTCAGCTGCCTTTGGATCAAGATATAGAACTCTTGACTCCTCTATCACCCTGTCTGCCCAACATGATGCTTCCCGCCATGAAGATAATGGACTGAACCTCTGAAATTGTAAGCCAGCCCCAATTAAATGTTTGCCTTTATAAGAGTTGCCTTGGTCATGGTGTCTCTTCACAGAAATAAAACCCAAACTAAGACAGAAGTTGGTACCAAGGACAGGAGTATTCCTGTGATAGGCCTGACCATGCTTTTGTTTGCAGAAATGTGACTTTTGGGACTTTGGATTAGGAAAACAGTAGAATGCTGTAAGTGGGGCTTCACTCTAGTAGAAATGCAGAAGATAGTGATACTGAGGGTGTTTTCACTTGTCACTTGTCACCTGGGTCAAGAGCTTTCAGCGGAGAAGAATTTTAGTAAGTTGCCTAGAGATTGTTCTTGTGATATTTTGGTGAAGAATGTGGCAGCTTTTTGCCACTATCTGATGAGATTGCCTAAGGATAAGGTGAGATATTTAGATTAACTGCATTGGCAAAGGAAATCTCAAAACAGCCTAGTATAGACTCTATCTTGTGGTTACCAGTGTTCACTCTTATAAAGAATGTTTTCTTTCCAAAGTTATTTTTGGCCAATGTTTTATCATAGCAACAGAAAAGTAACCAGAACATTGCATAAAGGATTACCTATAGGGGCATAGGCAACTTACCAAAGAAACAAACCACCGAAGAAAAATCCTTCCCTCAGGAACCATTGATTCCTGATATGCCTCAGGAGCTAGGGTGCAACTCCTGAGCTGTCCAGTGTGCTCCCCTCCACAAGGAAATGTTAGTGGGCTGAGTCTTGTGAGGTTCTCTTGCAGGTATTTAGACCTTCTGTGATTTCAAGCTCTGGTCACACCATTTCTAGAGAACAGAGTTCCTTAATACATGTGTTCAGTGTGATGATCAATGACCAGGTCAAGTTAATTTTCATATCTATTTCTTCCTGTCCTTTTAAAAACTGCAAAGTCTCAAGTATATGCATGTACACACACATATACACACAGACACATACATAAACATATACATACACAGACTACTGTGCAGACATAGACTGTTGAGGTTTTGTCTTTTACTGTCTACTGCAATGCTAAGTGTGTTTCTTCCAAGACCTGTAGTCTGTATGTAGTCCTTGGGACCTTGCCCCCAAATTACTTCTGATTGGTGAAGAAAGATGCCGACAGCCAATAGCTGGACAGAAGAGACATGGGTGGGGTTGAGGTTTCTTGGGGTTGGAGAGAGAGAGGACCACGAGGAGGAGGAAGAGAAAGCAGAAGGAATAAAAGAAGAATGTGCAGGAGAGGAGAAAGGAGAGCCGCCATAGGTTAGCTGAGCCAACTGAAAAACCTGGCCATGTGGGCTGGCCAACTGAAGCTAAGAAGCCTTGATGAAACATAGAAATATTAACTTGGCTTATCTATAGGGTAATAGATTCTAACAGCATGGAGAGCAGGCGGTTGCCCAGTGACTGTGCTGTCTAAGGCATATTAAAATATAAAAGCTGTGTGTGTCTTTTATCCAGGAACATAAATAGTTTAAGTTGGGGAAAAAGCCCCAGTAGATAAAATTTAAAATTTTATCTACTACAGCAGACATATGTACACACATATACACAAAACACAGACACATACACACATATACATACATACATACATACTCATATTATACACACATACACACACAGATATACAGACCCACACATAGACACACAGGCACACACACATACATACACATAGACACACACAGACACACATATATGCACACACAGACACAAACTCAGACACACACATATACACAGATATACATCCATGCACAGACACACATATACACACACAGACACATATATACACAGACACACATACAAACACACATAGACACACACAGACACATGTATATACACACAAACATACACACATTTTCCCAGCTAATGTCCATTTGTAGTGGTTTAAATGAAAAATGTCTCCTGTAGGCCCAGGCTTTGGAGCACTCTGCCCCACTTGGCAATGCTGTATGAGGAGGTGAGGAGGCAGCCTTGTTGTAGGAAGTTCTTTGCCAGAGGTGAGTGTTGAGAGTTGATAGCCTCACTGTTCTTCCAGTTCACTCATTCTTCATTGTATTTGCTGCTAAAGATAAGGTCTCCCAGGTTGCTGCTTCTGCCACCTGCTGCCACGCTGTCTTCCTAATGGTAGATTCCTGGGGCTGGAGATCTGGCTCAGTAGTGAGGATCACTTGCTGTACTTGCAGAGGACCACATGGTGCCTCACTCATAACCCTTTCCACTTTCAGGGATGTGACACCCTCTTCTGGCTTCTGTTACCAGCAGACATTCGTGTGGCACACATACATACATGCAGGCAAAACACTCATACACCTAAAATACAAATACACAAATCTTTAAAGCAATACCTGCCCCCTCACACACACATAAACACACACACACACACACACACACACACACACACACACACACACAAGCCCAAATACATTCTTTCTTCTCTAAGCTTTGACGGTTGTGTTTTATTACAGCAACAGAGAAATAACTGATAAAGCCATCTGAACTTAGGCATCATCCATATTTTTTTCCTCAAGCTTTCCTTAAACGATAAAAAAATTCAAAACTGAAACCAAAACAAATCTCTTTCTGTATTGTGGAAGTTAAGGAAACTTTTATGATAGTGTGATTAGGAAAAAATACTCTGAGGACCTGGACCAAGCCTCAGTTTATGTACTGACAATGACAGCCTGTTCCTAAAAGACTAATTGTAATTTGGATATCTGCTTGAAAGCAGACAAAATAGTTGTCTTCAAATATTTGAATTAGAAATAAATTAGGCCTCTCGAACCAGGCGGCCTCAGCCATGAACAACGCAGCAATGGCCAAGATTAAGGCTCGGGACTTGTGCGGCAAGAAGAAGGAGAAGCTGTTGAAACAACTGGACGATCTGAAGGTGGAACTGTTCCAGCTTCGCGTCGCCAAAGTGACAGGCGGCGCCGCGTCCAAGCTCTCCAAGATACGAGTTGTACGCAAATCCATCGCCCGAGTCCTCACTGTCATTAACCAGACTCAGGAAATTCTACAAGGGCAAGAAGTACAAGCCCCTGGACCTGCGGCCCAAGAAGACTAGAGCCATGCGCTGCCGGCTCACCAAGCATGAAGAAGCAGCAGCGGAAGGAGCAGCCGCACCCACTGCGCAAGGATGCAGTCAAGGCCTGAGACGACAATAAAGTGCAAGACTGACAAAAAAAAAAAAGAAATAAATTAGGCTTAATGTATAACATCCCTGAGTTGAAACACAAATTAATGAATAGAAGGTACACAAAGGCAGATTTCAATTAAATATGAAGAACTTTCTAAATATTTAAAGATATTTAATAATGAAATGTGCTATTTTGAGAAACAGTGAGTGTCTTTATTTTGAGTTCATTTAAATATTTGAGATTGCACGGGTTTTTTTTTTTCTTTATGGCCAGGGTATTGTGGCCTTATTCCATTTATTATGTGAGAGGATTTGGCTGGATTAGAAGTTGGGTGGAGTAATGCATAGGAACTTACCTTCAAACCAGGGCTTGCCTTTTTGTAGAGGAGGATGTAAGGATTTTTGTCTCTCTTCCGTAGTTCTTGGTGGGGGATTCCCTATTACAAAAGACAGACCAACAGGAGAAAAGCAAAGAAGCTTATTAACACATTTGTCTCCCGCATGCATGGAAAGACACTCAAGGAAGTCTTAAAGAGTAAAGTCGTACGGTAAATATCGAATGGGTGGGTAGTGTAAACTTCAAGGTTGAGCACCTTTGGTTGCTGGAGCAGAGTGAAGGGTGTGGGAAAAGGCTGGCTATGGGGAGAGAGTTAAGAGAAGAAGGCAGACACAAGCAAGGCTTGTGGGGTGGATTTAAGCCAAGTATTCTTTATTGCTGAGTCTCTGCCGAGCAGCCCTCCTTTCCCCCTGGTGCCAAGATGGACAGTCACCCACAGAGACTCTGTGCCATAGTCTATGGGCTTCTCTCATGGCAGGGGGACTTTTGGTCTTGTCTTCAGAGCTCGCTGCTGTTTTCCAAAATAATACTTCTGCCAAATGGGCATATTTGGAGTAGCATCCGGTGGTTTTGTACTGTTATACTTTGGGGTGCAATGTCTTGGGCCCTACCAGTCCTTATCGTCTCTTTGCTTTGGAGGAAGTATTCTGAGTCTCATTTTCTTTTCTTTTTGAGACAGTTTCTCTGTAGCCTTGGCTGCCCTGGAATTTGTTCTGTAGATCAGGCTGGCCTAGAACTCAGAGATCTTCTTGCCTCTGCCTCCCTAGTGCTGGGATCAAAGGTATATGCCACTACTGTCCAGCAGAGCCTCATTTTCTCATCTGTTACATTTTATTTAAGTGTATGTGTATATTAGTCAGCCTTCTGTGACTGTGATACAATGTCTAAGGAAATCAGGGAATGACAGCCTGGCAGGATGAGGAACGACGGCCTTAAGTTTAAGGTTATCTTGGGCTACAAAGTGAAACCTTGTATCAAATGAGAAACGAAATCAACTTAAAGATAGACAAACTTAGTTTGGTCTGTAGTTTCAGAGGTTTTAGCACCTGCTCATCTTTTGTTTCTGGGGCTGTAGTGAGGCAGAATGCACAGGGCAAAGCTACTCACTATATGCAGCCAGTAGGAGGGAGAGAGAGGAGCTCAAGGAGAGGGAGTGCTAGGTACCTATAGACCATCTCCAGTGGCCTATGGCCTTCAACTAGAGTATGCCTAAGTTCACATGACCTTCCAGTAGTGCCACCAGCTGGGGACCAAACCTTCAATGTATAAGCCTTAGGGACAATATTGCAGATTAAAACTACAACATGTGTAAATACAATAAGGCTATATAAGAATAAGGTTGTTTTGAAGAATAAATAAAACAACAAAATGTTTATTGTATGAAATAGAAAATAAAATATGGCTATTGTTATAATCATTATATAAGGATAAGTATATATTTGTGTTTTTTCTCTTTTTACTTTTTTTTTTTTAAGACAGATTCTCACTATTCTCACTACGTACCCCTAGATGCCTGGAACTCACTATGTAGACCAAGTTGGCCTTGAACTCACAAAGTTCTGCTTGCCTTTGCCTCCCTAGTGCTGGGATTAAAGAGCAATGCCACCACTCCTGGATTTGATTTTTAGTGTATCATATGGCCTAGGCTAGCCTCAAACTTCCTATGTGGCTGAAGATGGCCTTGAACTTCTAACCTTCCTGTCTTATCTCTCAAATTCTGCCATTGTGCCTGTCTTATAAATGTATATTTTTATCAGGATATATCCCAGGCATGTTAAAAAGATAAGATCAGATGATCAAGTGAGTTTGGTCATACATGGTCCATAGAATTTAAGGAGGTTCATTGGCAAGTTTTCAATATTTAATGTCTTTGCATATACCATCTACTTTGAAGTTCTAAAAGGTTTGACAAACCACAGGTGGCATTCCAACCTTTTAAAATCCTGATATCAAAGAGCACTTTGTTTCTGTATTCTTTAGGAGGCAGTGTTCTGTGGAATTCACTCTGGGAAAGACCGGCTGGATGGTTTCTACACGTCCCTCTGTGTCTTCCTGGCTCTTTGACTTTGCTGCTAAGGGACTCTGAGAACTTTCTTGTCCTCAGTCACTCACAGTACTTTATTGTTTTCTTTCCTATCTTCTTAAGTCTTAGGCAGTCTTCCTCCATACAGCAGGCTAGCCTTGTCCTTATGTTGTCGCTTCCAAAGTGCTGTGATCAAGCCCACTGTCATTTCTGTCTCAAAGCCCTTTTGTGTTAAGGTCTGTGACTTGCAGGGAGAGATACTTCCTGTGGTTCAACTGCCCAATGAATGGATGAGACAGCAGGGCAGTGTGTTTTCTTTCTTCAGACCTGAACAGTTTTACTGCCATGTCCCAGGTGAACGTGGTTTCTAGGTTCCAGTTTTTTGAACTGTCAGGAAAAGGTTACTTTGGCAAGGCAAGAAAAGCAGGTCAGAAATGGAATCTTCTGCCAAGTTTGGTGTTCTGTAATCCTACCACTTGGAAAGACTTAAGGCAGGAGGATTATGAACTTGAGGCCAGGAAGGCAAGAGAAACATACAAACTCCCCAGAGACAAAAATCTTTAAGTCAAGAGGAACATAGTGTTTTTTTTGCCTCTTGTGTGATCAGCTTTGAGAATGAACTGGTTAACTCCTTGCTGGATTTTCAACTGGCAGAGGTAAGCAGGGTCCTACCCAGAGACCAGAGGATGAGCTACAATCTAACTTCTATAAGAAGAAAATATTAAATCTGTGCCTGATAATTACTGAGAGCTGAAAATGGGTATATCCATGTGAGGATGTGTGTGTTTTTGAAACAAGGTCTCTAGCTCAGGCTTCCTTGTCTATCCAAGGATGGCCCAGATCCTGAATTATCCGCCTCCATCTCCTAAGCACGGGATTCCAGGTATCTGCCGTCATTCCCGGAGTATTTATTGCACCAATGAGTTCAGTGACCTGGCTCTTATAGCACATTATCCTGACTTTGTTCATAGCCACACTGGTACTTTTCTTATTTTCCACCCCTGAAATCTGCTCCTCTGTTCTCTGCCACAGGAACTGACTCCAACACCCATCTGTTTATTCAAACAAGAATCTAAAAACATCCCTGACTCATCTCTCTCCTCTCCAAGCTCCTGTGTGCAAGCCAACAGGAAGCCAACACTCTACAGTGTGACTCCCGCTCCTCTTCTTTTTCTGCCACCGTCAGAGCGGCCATGACACCATCACCTCGCACCAGATCTGCGTTACTATTGGCTTTGACTTGCTCTCCTCTGATGCTATGGTCCAGTTTCAAACCCTCTTCCACCTGCTGATAGTGGGACCTTTTCAAAACAGAAGTCTAATCTCAAAGAACAACAAAACAGAAAACAGGCTCACTGCTCTTTGGCACCACCTAGGGGACAGAAAGGAACAGAGGCGAGAGGTGGCGCGGGTGGGGTGGGGTGGGGAGAAGGAAGTGTGGGCGGGGCTGGCCCTGGCTCCCGCCAGGTGCAGGGTAAAAGGACTGGAAGGTTGTAGGGTTTTTAGTTTCCTCTGGGCTGGGCGTTGTTGTACACACATCTCCCTGTCCTCCATGCAGGTCTTTGATGGCTGAGGTCTGAGGGATTCCAGCACCCTGGGCGCTGTTTCAAAACTGCAGCGATCTGGTGGCAGGAGAATTTGCCTTCTTGGAGGTAACATCTGCTTGCAGGTTTAGAACAGATTTAGGAGCACAATACAGTCACTAGAGGGAGGAAAGGCAAGAGAACAATTCAGGCTTTCTTAGGTCTCCAGAAGGCATCTCCTGGGGCCACACACTGGAATCACCTAGGGGGACCTTAAAAACCATAGATGCTTGTCTCAGCCCTAAAGATTTTGCTGGCTGGGGTTTTGTTTGACCAGATGGTCCCAAGGGGCAGCCAGGGTTTACAACCGGAAGGAAAGGAGGAAGGAGGAATGGAAGAAGGAAGCGGCTCGGAAGGGAGAGAGGAAAGGAAGAATGAACGGCTCATCTTAATAGAGACCAAAATTCTAATGTGTTCAGTAGGACCACACGAAGACCACCACGTAGTCCTCCACTCTGTATTCCCACCATCCCAGACCCAGTGTTTGACATTCCAGCCATACAGCCCTAGGTGACCTTCTTCAAACCGACCCTACTCACCCTGGACACAGAGGTTTTGACTTGCTGACTCCCTGGCTTTTTGCCATTATAACTCTGGTCCCTCATGCTTCATATTTTCACCCCCACTTTTCCAGGATGCCTTTTGGACCTCTCTAGGGCATCCCCTTGTATCCTTTGCAGCACTATCAGCTGCACTGAACATTTGACTAGAACTTTTATTATCAGTCGCTCTAGCTCCGTGAAGACATAAGCTGCATTTTTTTACTTATTATTTATATATAATATATTAATATATTAACTGTATATAATTTATTATTAAATTAATATATTAATATAATATATAATAGCACATAATAATTTATATAATGTATTAATATAATAACATGTAATAAGTATATTATATACTTATTACTTTTTATTATATTATTATATACTTATTACTGTGTTATTACTTAAAATGGAACACGCATACACATACACACACACACACACACACAAACACACATACTTAAAATAGGTTTTCATACTAAAGTCCAAGCTAGCCTAGAACCAAGCTATATTGACCAAACTGCTCTTGAACTCCTGAAGAGGGTCTATCTTGTGGGATTGGCATTCAATAAATATCTGATACATGAATGCACAGGTAAGTTGATTATTATTGTGTTGAAGGAATCAAACCTGGGGTCTTGTGTACTCTGGGCAAGTGCCCTACCACTCAACTATAAGCCCAGCCTTAAGGTATTTTTAAAGTTACATATAGAAGTAGATATATCATATACATAGAAAGCTAGATGAATTCCCATTGAGCATTGGATTCATTTGCAAGAAATTTCTTTCCAGGTTTTGTATTTTAAAACTCAGTAGCAAAAACGGTGTGGAAAGAGCAGCATAGAGAGTGAACACTAGAGGGCAGGAGAGGCAAAGGGATGCAGGCCAGCCGGCCCGTCCTGATGTCTCGCACATTCTCAGAGCGAGGATTTTGGGGGCGTTTCAAAGCCATCCAGAAAATTCTGGAATCCAGAAGCCAAAGATGTCTCCTTTGCCGTCCCTAGTGTGCAGAGAGACTGCTTGTTGTCACCCCCCTTAACTGTGCGGAGCAGACACAGTCAGGATAGCAAGCAGGAGCCATTTTAGGAACCTCAGGGATGTGAAGCAGACGCTTAGCCTAGAAGTTGCATAGGCTGGATCTCAAGAACAGGCAAAACCTGAGGATCTGGAGCTATCTACAGTCTGAAGCTGGGGGTCTCCTACCCTTCTCCTGTGTCTGTTGTGCTCAGTGCCCCTCCCACAGCCCCCTCCCTCCCCGACCTTGGCACTGGGGATCAAACCCAGGGCCCTGTGAATGTCAGGCAAGCGCTCACTTGTTGAGCTGTGTTCCTCCGGCTATTTAATTTTCAAGACACAGTCTTGCTACGTTATGTAGTCCAGGTTGGTTGGTGTGGAACTCTCGCGTCAGCTTCAGCTTCCAAATTTCGGGATTGCAGGCAGAGTGCCCTTCTGTGATCAGCTCAAGTTCAGCGTCCAACGACTGCTGCTTAGCGTCTGCTTCTTCCAAGCCCAGAAGCAGATCTAAGAGACCGTGGACCAAACTCTCTGGAACTGGCAATAAGCCAAAGTCAGTCCTCCTCCTCCTCCTCTTCCTCCTCTTCCTCCTCCTCTTCCTCTTCCTCCTCCTCTTCCTCCTCCTCCTCTTCCTCTTCCTCCTCCTCCTCTTCCTCCTCCTCCTCTTCCTCCTCCTTTTCCTCCTCCTCCTCCTTTTCTTTTTCTTTCTCTTCTTCCTTCTCCTTCTCCCCTTCTCCTATCCTCCCCTCCCTCTCCTCCTCCTCTCCCTCCTCCCCCTCTCCCTCCTCCTTCTCTTCCTCCTTTTCTTCTTTTGTTTTTTTTTGAAACAATTTCTTTTCTTTGTGTAGCCCAACTGTTCTGGAACTCACTCTGTAGACCAGGCTGGCCTTGAACTCAGAGAGATCTGTTTCTGAAATCTTTACTCGTTTAAGTAGGTTGTCTCAGGTGTTTTTTTTCACAGTGACAAAATAGTGACACAGAGGTCAGTGGGCTGCCTGTGTTCTGCTTGCTACAGTCAGCAGTGTAGGCAAGGTGACAAGGCTACATTACATCAACCGTAGCAACTTTATAATGGAGCTACCTCACAAGGAAGGCAAGCAAATGGAGAGTGTCAGGAAGCCATGACCAACCCAGTTGAACAGCTCTAGGCTGAGCTACCTTTCTCCTCCTCCTCCTCCTCTTCCTCCTTTTCCTCCTCCTCCTCTTCCTCCTAATTCCTTTTTTTTTTTTTTTTGAGACAGGGTCTCTCTGTAGCTCTGGCTGTCCTAAAACTTATTATGTAGACCATGCTGGCCTCCAACTCACAGAGATCCTCCTGCCTCTGCCTTTGAGTGCTGAGATTAAAGGCATGGCTACCGCACCTGGCTACTCATCTTTCTTATTGGCTACTGCAGATACAACACCCTTCACTTATTCTAGATTAAAGGGCTCTGTGGCTGATAACTTTGTATTAATTCACTTACAAACCATGTCCCTGGGAAAGTCAACCTCTGAGCCTCAGTTTCTATGTCTGTAAAATGGGATGGTACTACCTGCAGGGCTCTAACAGGCTCGAGCATGGCAAACATAGGCTCTAACCCGGTAAGGATGGCACTGACAGGTTTTGCCCCTTTCCTCTCCCTTGCTAAAAGCTGTTGGATTACATTCTTAAAGCTAGTCCCAAGGTCCATTCCCTTATTTGTCCCTGAGACAAAACACCAAGGTCCAATAATCAAAATTTATTATTTAGCTGACATGTCCAACCTGAACTTACCAACTTACCCTAGCAGACTCCCCCTTTTCTCTTTAAAAACCCACTCCTGCAGAAAAGCCTACTGCTGCTGCTGCTGCCTTCTGCTTACCTTTACAACCCCCTGTTTGCCCTTGGGGTAGTAAATCTCCTTTGACTTGAGAATTTGGTGTCTGGGTATATCCTGTAGTGACTCTTGGGGCCAACCTCCCTTCTCTGATTGGCCCTTTAGGATGAGGGTGAAAGCTCTTGGGAACCTGTAAGCTTCTTTTGCATCTGTTCACCGTGCATCATGGCTATGCCGTGCTTGGTAAACTCCAGAGGTGAGCTGGGCCTGTTGGTTCTACAAAACAGTGAAGCAGGAGGCAGAGTCCAGAAGACCAAGAGCAGTGGTTCTCAACCTTCCTAATGCTGAGACCCTTTAATACAGCTCCTCATGTTGTGGTGACCCCCAAACCATAAAATTACCTCTGTTGCTTCTTCTTAACTGTAATTTTGCTGCTGTCATAATTCAGGTTGAATTCAGAGTTTGAGTCCTGTCTGAGCCATAGAGCAAGATGCTGTTTTACCCCAACCCCATCCCCACCCTCAGGAATGAGAACAAACAAGCAAACCAGCAAGCCTGTAGGTGCCTGGTGCAGCCTTGGTGGCATATCTAAATGCTCTGTGGCTGAGTAAGGTGGCACACAGCAGTATCCCAGCACTTGGGAACGCAGAGGCAGGAGAATTGCTTATTTAAGGCTATCCTGGACTATATATACAATGAGAGCTAGCAGAGAGAGAGAGAGAGAGAGAGAGAGAGAGAGAGAGAGAAAGAGAAGAAAATGCTCCATACTTTCCATAAATTACTGCAAGTATTGAGTTAAGAATCTGCATTCAGGGCCTGGTGATGGTGTTATGTGACAAGACTTTTCTGGGAGAGACAGAACACACATATCTGTTTACTTCAGATAGGGAGCTCGTGACAGACTGAAATACAGATACCACCAAAGTCCAACTTGGTGAACCAATGAGTTTTATTGGGGTTATGTTGCCATAGTTGATTAATTTGCTTTATTCTTCCTAGCAGCGGCGGCATGAGTTCCTCTGGATATTCAAATGAAAGATACACACACACACACACACACACACACACACACACACACACACGGGAAAAAAAGAGAAAGGGAGCGCGGACGGAAGCAGCACACGGATTCGGCAAAGGAGAAACACTGGCGGGTGAGGCCCTCATGGGGATAGGGAAACTGGCAGAACTGTTCCCCGCGCCCCATGCTAGGGAGTGCTGGCGCCCGGGGACCTGTAGGGCAGGAGACTGCTTGGCGGAGAGGGCAGTCTTGCTCAGAAGCTGGTGCCATTCTGGCATGAACCTCCCGAATACCTGTTAAAGATGCTTGGTTGACTGAGACGCTGCTGTTGAGACGGCTTAGAGCCTTTCCCTGGCAGATGGAAACGCTGGTACCTGCTCCATGCTTTTACGCGGCAGATTTTTTTTTTTTTGGTTTTTTCGAGACAGGGTTTTTCTGTATAGCCCTGGCTGGCCTGGAACTCGCTCTGTAGACCAGGCTGGCCTCGAACTCAGAAATCCGCCTGCCTCTGCCTCCCAAGTGCTAGGATTAAAGGCGTGCGCCACCACCGCCCGGCGCGGCAGATTTAATAAGAGACCGCTCACAGTTTTATGCTTTATTATTAAAAGAGTAAAATGAGAAAAGGAGATAATGAAATAAAGAGAAAAGAAAAGATAGAGAGAAGAGGAAAGGCCATGAGCCTCCATTTATAGTGGGCTGGGTTAGCTGGCAAAAGTCAGATAACCGAGGGGCACGGAAAGCCTGGCTGTAGCCAGGTGACTGCAGAGGTGGAGTCCAGCCAGAACGCTAGGGGCCTGGGGCGTGGCCACACGTGACTAATGGCCCCAGGATTATGGGGTGGCTTTGCCCAACCAAGCTACAGACTGTCTCACACCATGTCCCCCCCCCCCCCCCGCACAGAGCCATATATTTAATATGCCTTACAGCTCAATGGCTGGGCCACTTACTCCTCCACTTTGCAAGCACACTGTTCCCTCTGATATTCCGGAATTGTTACTTACTAAAACCTATATTCTATCTTAGCTACCCAGACCCAGGCCTGCAGCCTTCCTGGGCCATAATCCCCCAACTCTTACAGGTTGGCAGTCTCTCTGTCTCTCTGTCCAACACTTCTCAGGCCTGGTGTCATGTCCCCCTCCCCCCTCTCCCTCTGCCCCCCTCCCCCCACCCCACCTTCTTCTTCCTCCCTCGTCCTGATTCGGCAATCCTAGAACTCCCGCCTCTGTCTCCCTGCACAGAGATTGGCTGCCAGCAACTTTATTTACCAATCAAAGCCAAATGGGGGCAGGGACCCTCAGGATCTTAAATGCAGATGTGCAGTTTCCTGTGTGATTTTGGAAACCCAAATAACGTAAAGCAAGCATTAAACCAAATCCATAACGGGTTTACCTGTAGGAATATGGGTGAGGGGTTACTTAGAGTAGCAGAAATGACTCAAAGACAGTTGCATCACCAAAGCCCACCCCAGCATGGGTGACAGCTCACAAAATCTGGGAAACCTGGCTCATACTGCATAGCCTGCAGGCAGGTCAACATGCTGGAGAGTGTCCTTTCTGATGACTCAGTTGGTCTAAGCCCCTCCCCAGTAGCTCCCCTGGTTTCCCCTTCTTCCAGGCAGCTGGCCCTGTCTCCAAATCTTTGTAGTTTGTAGTCTGAGAATGACTGTGCAGTTTTATTGCTTATTCAGATAGGGAGGAGCCTAGTGAAATCTGGTCACTTTCAGGAACTTCCTGAAGCTCTTTTGAGTTGTTTACCTTCCTGCTTAAAGAGCTTTCCTTCAGGATGGAATGCTTTGCTTCAATCTTAAGAGGAAAGAGACAACAGGTGAGTAGCTTTAGTCCTAGCACCTTGGAGGCAGATGCAGACAGATCTGTCTGAGTTCAAGGCTATCCTGCTCTATCTAGTGAGTTTAAGGTCTGCCAGAGTTACTAGTGAGGCTCTGTCTGGGTGCCACTCCCATCTAATTGTTTATCTATGCTGGGTATGGAACCTGGTGCCTTGCTAAGCAATGCACTTAGCCAGTGGGCCCCCAAGGCAGTATTTTTTTATTATCTGAGTTGACTGAGAGAAAGTTTGCAGAGCTAAGGCCCTCGTTCCTGCACACTCAGCTGAGTTTAGTTCTTATTGATCGAAGCATGTGTATTATAAAGGTTACATTAGGGCCTATGTGTTGGAATTTAGAGACAAATCCGGACACCGGTAATCACGAGCAGGGAATGGGATGACAGAGGAGAGAGCATCGGAGGCCCCAGGTTTGAGTTCTGGGCATGCCTCTGACGGAGAAACCTGCAGGGGACAGTCAAACTGGTGACCATAAGTTCTGGCACTTTCTGTACTGGAGGAGGGATCCTCAGAACACCGCTGACTTCCTTTCTAATGAGCTAGCTCAGAAAAACATGGTTTCCACCCATGAAAACACAGATTAAACAAAAATCAATTTCGGAGTTTAAATGTATTCCACCCTTTTCATATTACAGTCGTAGTGCTAATGGGTCCCTATGATGATCTGCCATAGGGCAAAGGCATCGTTAAAGCACCAGCCAAGTCCTTCCATGAAATGGTTTGTGTTAGGAAGAGATGAGTTTTTCTCTTCATGGGTTGCTTCTGGGGTAATAACAAACAAAGGAACAAACACTTTTAGACATGATCACAGTAAGCACACTATGTCGCTGGGATGCCTTGGAACTTACTATGTGGTCCAAGCTGGCCTCTAAGGTGCAGCAACCCTCCTGCCTCTGACTTTTTGAGTGCTGGGAATGCATATCCACTCCTGGCTGGAGGGAGATGCTTTGTTTGTTTGAGTCAGAATCTTGCCATATAATCCTGTCTTAGGACTCACTGCCAAGACTGGGGTGGCCAGGAACTGGAAGGAATCCCCCTGCTTCTGCCTCCTGAGAACTGAGATTACAGGTGTGACCCACTATACCTGGCAGTAGAGATAGACTTTTTTTTTTTTTTTTTTTTTTTGGTTTTTCGAGACAGGGTTTCTCTGTGTAGCCCTGGCTGTCCTGGAACTCACTCTGTAGACCAGGCTGGCCTCGAACTCAGAAATCCTCCTGCCTCTGCCTCCCAAGTGCTGGGATTAAAGGCATGCGCCACCACCCCCTGAGATAGACTTTTTAAAAGGGTATTTTGAGAGAGAGAGAGAGAGAGAGAGAGAGAGAGAGAGAGAGAGAGAGAGAACACAACAGAGCTCTCAACTTTCTAAAGAAGGTACATATATGGTGTCTATATAAATTCCTAAAAGATAGTGATTATCAGGGTCAGTAGCTTTGGAATTTCAATGATTTGTTTCTTCACAAGTTTTCATTCATTCATTTCTTTTGCTTATTTGATGAATGTGTATGTATTTATATATCGATTAAAAGGAGATTTATTGATTTTTTTTTATGAGTGTGAGAGAGCCTGCCTGTGTTCATGTATACCCTGTGCATGTGTGGCATCCACAGGAGTCAAAGAGGCTGTTGAATCCCCTGGAACTGGAATACAGACTTGTCAGCTGTCATATGGGTGCTGGGACTCAAACCCAGGTCCTCTGCAAGAGCTGCTCAATGCTTTTAAACTCTGAGCCATCTTTCTAGTCCCATATGACAGGCTTTGATTGTGTATAAATCCCTTGGGGTCCAATGGTCCAGCATGGTCATAGAGATTATAGGTTGTTCATATACTACTGCAGTAATCCAATAGATAACTGAAATTCCACGTGTGACAAATGCATTTTCCTCTGGGAAGCAAACGAAGCTTGTCCTGAGGAAGGCCTTATGTGAGCTGAGGTCTCAAGGATGGGATGAGGGTGCACAGTATGTGTTTGGCATGCACAAATCCAAAGTTCAATATCTGGTACCAAACTGCCTCCTTCCCCACCCCAATTTTTTTTTAAACTTAATGGTTCTTTGTGAATTCACATCATGCACCCCTATCCCATTCATCTCCCTATTCCTTGGTACCTGCCCTCTACCATTGCAACCACCAGTACAACCGAGAAAAAACATCTTGTAGAAGCTGTAGTGTGTCATAGGTATGTCTCACAGTGTGTGTGTCTCCTTTTGTCCACATTTCTTTTGCTTGCAAATGTTCATTTAATAGCTTGTTGGTCTGGTATGTTTATGTAGCCAAGGCTGGCCTCAAACTCACAATTCTCATCTTGTTTTACCTTTAAAGTTCTGGGATTATAACAATGATTCACTGGATTGACAATCTCCTCTCTCCTTCTCTCTTTAGCTCTGTCCTCTCTCTCCTGTCCCCGACACCTAACAGGTCTTGAAATTTTGACATTGCTGAAGATGACCTTGAACTTCTGATCCTCCTGTCGTTACTTCCTGTGCTGCAATGATAAATGTGCTCCACCACACCCGGTTCTATAGACTCTCTCAACGCCTCTCAACACTCGTTAGTAGCCTGAGTAGGAATCCAGGTGCTTCTGTGTGACAGAGAGCTGGAGCATCTGTCATAGTCCTCTGATTTTCTACTGTAAATGCAGACTATATCTCCTGTCGTGGCTGCTTAGCAGACCCCAGAAGTAAACCTCAGTAGATAGTACAAGCCTGCCACTTCTCACCCTGACAAAATTCAGCTGATAGCAACAGGATTTTGTGAACATCTCCAGGTAAGAATTTGTTGTTGGGCATAAAACAAAACCCAACCCAACCCAACCCAACCCAAACCTCTCTCTTTCCTACATCTGCCCTGCAGGAGGGCTGACACAACAGAAATGGAAAACAGTTGGCACAGGCATAAAATTCTATGTCAGATGGAAACTTGTAAAATAGAAAAATGGATTTCTTGGGGGTAAATGTAACTTGCTTTGACAATACTGTTTTTATGAAAAGCATTCTGCAGATATTATGGTCATTAAAAGTAGCAAGGACTTTTTCATTTTGAGGGGGGATGGAGGTTCTTGATGGCCTATTTCCCCTGACCCCTGCAAACATTCCCCCTTCAGATCCATAGTCAAGTTAATCATCAATGGGAAGCCAGGACTGATATTGGAAAATCATTCTTTTACAAACGGAAACTATTATAATTTAAATGGGCACAAATGAAACCGCACATTTTCAGAAGGGGATCAATGCAAACCACTTTATTAGAAAATATAAATCACTTTTTAATTTCAAATGCAACAAGAAAAGAACTCATTTTTTCTGTTTCATTGAAATTGATTGGTACACCTGCAGAGAAAAGCTGCTTTATCATCTCGTTATCAGCCAATTAATATGCAGGCCTAAATGTGAATACTATTCCAGTTAACTAGAGGCAGATGATTTTATTGAAGTCTTAATAGACTAGGAAAAACTGCCTTCCACCCTGCTTAATGAGGTCAGCAGAAGGAAAAAAAAATCACAAGTGCAGAACTTGGAATGGGTCGTGTTTAAAACTATTTCTCTAAGTATTTGGACCACAGAGAAATGGAGGCACAGTGCCCATCCGAATGCAGAACCACACAGCGACAACACAATGCAGGGAGGAGAAACCAGGATGCTGGGTTTTCTTTTCATTGGAACAGAGAGCTACGTGGGTTTGATTTTGAAGTTGGACTCCCTTGCTGTTCAAAACCCGACAGGCTTTGTCCTTGGCCGTGCCTCTGTTTTGATCTCGGGTGAATGATGCTCTCTCGCCTACTTACTTCTTTCTGTGCCCGTTTCTGCCCTGAAAAGTTCTCCCTGACACACTGAGAAGCTAAGGAATGCTCTCAAGGTTTCTATACTCTTGACCAATAAATCAGCCAAATGCCCTTGTGGGATGCTAACTCACACCGTGGCATACATGACCTAAAGAGTGGCCGTTTTTTCACGATACTTTAAAAGAACATAGACAAAAGCCAAGGTGCATGCGTGCCTGTAGTTCCAGCTACTGTGAAGGCTGAGGTACAGGGATGGCTTGAGCTCCTGGGTTCAGGCTCATCAGGTGTTTACAGTAAGCATCAGCCATTTAATGATCCCTGCAAGGAGCTGCTGCACTGAAGCTTAGGTGGTGTCTCCTAGGAAAACCAAAGGTGGAAGGTAAGATGGGACAGGGCGATAGAGTGGAGTGTGACATCCTCCTTTTCCTAGTGACAGTAGGACTATTTGCCGGTGAAAGCTGGGATCAAAGTCACGAGTCCCTCCAAGTATGTGCGTGCTCCAAATCCAGCTCAGCTGCACAGTTGCTTAATGTACCTGTTGACACTACTGCACTGTGGGCATACACACAGGACCGTGTGTCAAGAGAGGTCCTGGCGATATCCTGGTCATGACCTGCACATGAGAATGCCCCCCATGGGTTTGTATATTTGAATGCTTAGGATCAAGGAAGTGGAAGAAGGTGTGGCCTTGTTGGAGAAGGCGTGTCCTCTTCTCTTTCCCCAACCTGACGCCTGGGGATCAGGATGTAAAGCTCTCAGCTACCGCTGTAGCACCATGCCTGCTTCCCACCACGGTGGTCATGGACTAACCCTGTAAAACTGTAAGCAAGCCCCCAGTTAAATGATTTCTTTTATAAGAGTTGCCTTGGTCATGATGTTTCTTCACAGCAACAGAGCAGTAACTAAGACACATACATCCCTTATGAGAAAAAGGATTCAGGAGGGTCCCAGAAGCCTATGCTACCAAACCTTCTCAAAGCTCCTGCTGTCACTGTGGACACCTGCAGCCTGGGCTGTTGAGGACACCTGCAGCCTTCTTTTTGGGGCACTGCCGTGAGTTGACAGAAGAGTGCAGAGACTGCTGTGGTGCTTTCTGTAGAGTTTGCTTTTGCACATACTGTTCAGCTGGAGCTCTTGACTCTCCCAATGTGTGACAATCTTTCCTCACTGGAGCTGGTCAGCACAGTGTGGAGAGGCGACTGCTCCATCCAATCCCTTGGTAGCAATGTAAAGCAACATTGTCACTCCATGATATGGAATAGGCCCAAAGCAATGTGGCAAAGTAATCATGGGCTAGAACCTTAACACTGAGCCAGACCTCCTCCTCCTCCTCCTCCTTCTTCCTCCCCTCCCCCTCCTCCTCTTCCTCCTCCTCCTCTTCCTCCTCCTTCCCCCTCCTCCTCTTTCCCCCTCCCCTCCCCCTCCTCCTCTTCCTTCTCCCCCTCCCGCTTTTCCTCCTCTTCCTCCTCCTTCTGAGTCAGAATTTCTCTGTGTAGTTCTGATTTTCCTGGAACCCCAAATGAGGTTGGGTTAGATTATTCATTTGAAAGACATTTAGTGTAGTTATGGTTTATAGCTCAATGGTAACAGAGCACTTGCCTAGCATGTGTACAGTCCTGGGTCCAATCTTTAGTGTTACAAAAGAAGGAGGAGGAAGAGGAGGAGGAAGAGGAGGAGGAAGAGGAGGAGCAGGAGCTGAATGCCTTAAAACTACCCCACTATATTCTTCCTGCAAAGGGATTCACTTAAGTTTAGGAACATGGATATATGGAAAGTGAAATGAAAGGTAAGTATATGCAAATAGAAACAAAAAAAGACAACAGAGATACTTACATTTATTTCCTATAAGATAGATTTTACTAAGTATAAAAAGAAGCCAAGGAAGTCATTATATCCTGACAAAAGAGTCAATTCACCAAGGAGATGTAACAACTATGAATATGTACGCACCCAACATCACAGCACCTAAATTTCTAAAGCAGATGTTAACCGATCTGAACAGTGAGATGGGCACCAGCACAGCAGCAGAGGACCCAATACTCCAGTTTTAACAGTGGATGAATCATCTAGACAGGAAATCAACAAGGAAACACTCAACTTGAACTACACATTAGAGCAAATGAAGCCGACAGACGTGTACAGAATACCCTGCTTGCCGGCAGAGAATACATGCTTTCCTCAAGTACGCACAGAACACTCTTCAGGACTCATCGAGCTGGGTACAAGGCAAGTTTTAGCTGAGTTAAGCACATTGAAATCACAATGATCTGAGAAATTGGTAATAGTAGGAAAATTAGAAAATTAACCCACTTGCCTAAGCCTCTTCAGTGCTAGGATAAAAGGTGGTTGTGATATTTTATTTTATTTTAGATTTATTTATTTTTCTTTTGTGGACACGAGTATTTGCCTGCATGGATATATGTGCACCACACCAGATCCCCAGGGTTCTCTGAAAGAGCACCAAGTGCTTTTGACCACTGAGCCATTTCTCCCTCTATTTTATCTTTAAAGACTTATTTGATTATTTATCGCCCCTCCTCTCTTTGTGTGTACACTTGCATGTGCATCCCTATGGAGGCCAGTAGAGGGCGTGGCTTCCTTTGGAGCTGGAGTTACAGGCTGCTGTGTGCTGCCTGACATGGGTGTTTGGAATCAAACTCCCTCTGCAAAATCAGCAAACTCTCTTAACTACGGAGCCATCTCATCAGCTCTAGATATCTATATCTCTTTTTACTTGACTTTTTATTTTTTATTTTTAATGTTTAGAGACAGGGTTGCCCTCTGTATCCCAGACTGGCTTCAAACTTACAGAAATCCCTGGCTTCCAACTTACAGAAATCCCTGGCTTCCATTTCCCAAGTACTGGGATTTCTGGCATGAAGCACTATGCCCAGCTAAAATCAGTCTTGCAGAACTACCTGTATTTCCATGCCCATTGAAACATTATTTGAAATAGTCAAGGTATGTTAATAACTCATATGTGGGCTGGAAGTGAAGTGACCGTGGCAGCAATGGCGATGACCCTGACTGAGGCGGTGGGGACAGGGTGACAGGGGCTGTGGTGGTCTTCAGGGGCTATTGTGGAGGCATGCCCAAGGCGCACTTCCAGTGCTACAACAGCAGATTGGAGGGCTGTGCTCAGGAGTGAATACCCAGCCCTACTTTTGTGAGAGCAGCCAGCCGCAGCAGCAACAGCAGCAGACCGACCTGTTGGCTTCACTGGGCATGCCCCAAGGCTGGCTCTGTCCCTCCTGATCAACCTCTGACCTTGGTCTCCTCAATGCAGTCAAACTCGCAGCTTCTGAGGACCGATTCGTCGCTCATACGCAACTTACGCTATGGCTCGGAATCCCCACTAGGCTGCTTCTAGTAGTTGCACCCGTCCAGCTGTTTGACTCATTGTGAGGGGACAAATGAGGAGGTGTCCCCTCCTACCAGAGTGTCAGCTTCCATCAAGAGGGTGGGCCTGGGGCAGCCTCCCTCCTGCTGCCATCACGAGACTGGTGTTAAGTACTTAGCTCTGTCCTTGTTCTGACTCCAGTGAAGGTGAGCCCCACCCCCAGCTCCAAAGGGCTAATGTCACCCACCAGACTCTGAGGAATATTCTGTGTATACACCCTTAGATCCCGGTGTCAGTCCAATCTTTCCTGGGGCTGGCTTCCAGTTACTGGGCATCCCACAAGAAGTTTCAGGATCCCTCCTGGTCAGTTGGCCACCACGGTCAGTGCTGGTTCCAGCATAGTTCTCCTCCACCAGAGTCCCTCCCTGCTCTCCTAGAGTCTGCCTGGAAAGCCTGGAGCTCTGTAGAGAAGGACTGTAGCGTGGTGTAAGAGGCACCTTGCTAGTTCTACTCCTTTTCATGACGTACACAGAAGTCCTTAAACTCATGAAAGAGATTTAAACCAGTTTTTTTTAAAGTACATGTTTGTCAGCGCTCTCCTAGTTAATTAAAACAACAACAACAACTCAAAACAAAACAAAAACCAAACAAAAATGAGGAGTCCAGAGAAACTGCTCAGCGGTTAAGGGTACTTGCCGCTCTTGCAGAGGGCTTGGGTTCTAGTTCCAGGACCCACTTGGTGGCTCATAACTGCCTGGAACTCCAGTTGAGGGGATCTGATGCCTCTTAGGGTCTCCCCCAGCTTCTGCATCACACGGTACATGCATGCGGGGCAGATGTGTACACTGAGGCACATAAGTTAGGAGGGAGACGGGGGAGGGCACTAGGTGAAGTTGGAGGAGGCAGCAAGCTGATACGCCTGCTTGGTCTCCAGAGTAAATTCCAGGACAGTTGCAGCTATCCGGAGAAACTCCGTCTTGAAAAAATCAAAACTGAAGGCAAACCAAACCCAACAAACAAGCAAAAAAGAAGTGAAATTCACCCAGGCTTGGGGTGCCCTCCTCTAGTTCCAAAAGTTAGGAGGCTGAGGCAGGAGGATGGTCAAGAGTTTCAGACCAATCTAGATTACACAGTGAGTACTAGAGGCCATCCAGGGCTGCATAGTGAGACCCTTTCTTAGAAAAACACAACAAAATGAAACAAAAATCAACAGCAGAGGTCAGACTCATAGAAAAGGTAGGGTAGGAAGCAGTTACCAAGGAAATGATGAGAGGCTGGCCAAAGGGCACAGACTTGAGATTATGAGGCTGGTTCTGGAGACTTAATGCATGGCAACCGTAGTTAATAAGAACACATTTCAACCTTGGAAATTGCTAAGAGAAGATGTTTTAAGCACTCTCAGCACACGCACGATAACTATGTCAAGTGATAGATAATGATATTTAACTTGGTCATGGTAATATCTGTAAATTTTGATATCTGTAAATCAGAACATCACATTTAACACCATGAATATGTTAAATTTTGGCTTGTCAGATATGACTCAATAATCACCCCCCCCAAATAGTAAGAAAAATAAAGTAGTGGTTGTTGATCTTCCTTTCTGTTTTGTTTTTTGTTTTTGTTTTTTTTGCTGTTTTTGTTTTTTTATTTTGAGAGAGGGTGTCTCTGTGTAGCTATGACTGTGCTGGAAACCAGTATGTGGACCAGTCTGGACTCAGCTCACGGATACATTCCTGCTTCTGCCATAATGGTTATACATGTATGTATCATATGTGTGCTAAGAGTGCTGGGGTTAAATGCATGCCCTGCCATGCCTTGCTGCTGATCATTTCATTAGAAGAGCATTTATGAACTCAGCATTTTTAGTCACAAATGAACCTGGATTTTGTATCTGGGCTCTGCACCTGCAGAGTTGACTCTGCACATGCACAGAAAACATTAGAAAGAAGATGTTCTCTCTTTTTTTCTTGTTACTATTTTTGAGCAACACAATGTAATTGACATAGGCTATATATTGTGTTGGGTCAATGGTTCTCAACCTTTCTAATGTGGTGGCCCTTTAGTACAGTTCCTCATGTTGTAGTGAAGCCTCCCCCCCACCATAAGATTATTTTTGTTGCTACTTCATAACTGTAATTTTGCTACTGTTATGAATCTTACGGTAAATATTAGTGTTTTCTAATGGTCTCAGGCAACTCCTGTGAAAAGGTGATTTGATGGTTGAGAGCTACTGCTTTAGTTGACTCTGAACAGGCACCTTGTAATGGTGGTGCTTTCTGTGGTATTAGGAAGAGTTTATTCATGAATAAAAGACAGGGTTGGCTGCTGTAATGTGTACTCCAAACATCATGTGTTTAAAATCACCAGGTCCATTTTCTACCCTCAAAGCAGTATCACAGGTCTGTGCCGGTGTTGCATATTGTGGTCTGAATCAGTTACTGGAAAGTTTTGATTCTCCAAATGTATCGTTACTTTTCTGAAACGTTCATTGTTGAGAGGCAGTCTTTGTGTTTTGCTCAGGCTGGACTCAAGCATGTGGGCTCCAGTGATCCTCCTTCCTCTGACTCTTGGTACCTGAAACTATAAGCGTGTGCCACAATAGCTGGATTGTTGTGATTAACAAAAATCTGGAGCATAAAGAATTCTCTTTTAGGGCCAAGTATGGGAGTTCATGCCTATAGCCCCAGCACCAAGAAGGCTGAGGCAGGAGGATCACTTCAAGTTCAAGGCTAACCTAGGTTACCTAGGGACTTCTAGGCTCCCCTCGGGTTTTATAGTGAGATCCTTTCTCAAACCCAAACAAACATATAAACAAACAAAAAAGGTTGAGAGGTGGAGGCAGAAGGGTCAAGAGTTCAATGACATTGTCATCTGCATGGTATTTTTCAAGCTAGCCTGGGCTACATGATCCTGTGGTCCAAGACAAAAAACAAATAGATAAAAATAAAAGAATGTTCACTTGAAGAGGCTTTAACTTGTAAACACAATGTATTGTTACAGAAGATCTAGAAAGAAAAATAACATATTTATGATCTTAATATCCCAACGACACGTGCCAACAATTCAGTTTGCCTAATAGGTGCCCAGGAAACCATATTGAATAAAAATATGTATTTGTTTTGAAAACTCAACGAGTGATATGATATATATTTATCCTCTGAGAATATGTTTAAGCTTTGGAAATAAGTAGGGGTCCTTTTTAAGTCAGTTGGTTAGGGGCTTCTCAATATGACCACAACCCTGTTTCTGAACATGAATAAAATGGATGAGACTCTGGGAAGAAGTGGGTTGGAGGTGAGGGGTTCAGGTTCCAGTCTCCATTCTGATGTTAACGTGTTTTGTAAACTTGGGAAATCTCACTCCATTCACATATCTCTCCACCCGTCATGGCAAGCATTAACGATGTGGTCTTCTTATTCCTGAGTTTATGATCCAGTGAGAGGACAGTTTTGATCCTTCTGTGGCGGTAGAGCAAGGCAACATCAAGAATATTTCTCTAAAAGCTGAAGGACTTCGTTTCCTTATTTGTAAACCTGGAGCCAAGAGTTGTGTGGTTTTCAAAATCCTGCCCGATTCTGACACAATGCGATTGAATTTTATTGTACATTGTTTAATTAGATTTCTTTAGACTTATTTTATGCATATGAGTGTTTCTCTGTATGTATATATGTTTACCACATGCATGTTTGGTAACTCAGAAGAGGGTATCAGCTACTATGTGGGCTTTTGGGAATCTAACCAGGGTAATCTATAAAAGCATCCGTTACTCTTAATTGCTGAGCCGTCTCTCCAGTCTCTATTTTTGTTTTTTGAGATAGTCTCATGTTGCTCAAGCTGGCCTGAAACGGTCTACTTAGTTTCCTTCCTCACCCACTTGCCTCTGGTTTCCAAATGCTGAGATTACAAGTGTGTAGCCCAATGCTTTGCTTGTCATTAGTTTAAATCAGAAATCCAGTTTTAAAACTATTTTCCCCTTCCCTGTAGAACCATTATAGATGAGGGAGTCAGCATGCTGGGTGCTCCTTGCCTTTGTGTGTGTGTGTGTGTGTGTGTGTGTGTGTGTGTGTGTGTGTGTCTGTTGGTTTTTGAGACAGGATCTCCTGGTGCTCAGGAGGGGAGGAGGGGCTTAAATTTCTTATAACGTCAAGGCTGGCCTTGAACTCTTGATCCTCCTGCCTCTACTTCCCAAGTGTTGGGATTCCATACCTGTACCAGCATGCTCAGCTGGAGCCCTCTGTCTCTTTATATTGAATTGGGCCTATTATTGTGTTTTCTTCTCCTTCCCTCCCTTCCTTCCTTCCTTCCTTCCTTCCTTCCTTCCTTCCTTCCTTCCTTCCTTCCCTCCTTCCTTCATTCCTTTCCTCCTTCCTTCTTTCTAACAACCTACCAAACTTTTTATTATTTTTATTTTTTATTTATTTATTTATTTATTTATTTTTGAGACAGGGTTTCTCTGTGTAGTCCTGGCTGTCCCAGAACTCACTCTGTAGACCAGGTTGGCCTTGAACTCAGAAATCCACCTGCCTCTGCCTCCCAAGTGCTGGGATGGATTTAAGGCATGCGCCACCACTGCCCAGTTTGATTTTTGTTTTTGTTTTTGTTTTTTTGTTTGGATCTTGCTATGTTTCTCAGGCTGGCCTCAAACTTGTGATGTCCTGTCTCTCTATCCCAAGTGCTGGGATTAAAGGTATAGGCCTTAAAAATTATTTATCCAACAAGGAGCTGTTGAACAATTTACCAGCACTGAGTATTATAGTGGCTGATCCCATCAGCTTGATTGGGCTGGGAAATGCCTAGATTTTGTTTATTTTGATATTTATTTATTTTTGACAAGCTGCTTGGGTGAGAGAATTATTTTGGAGTAACCCGGCTTTATCATTGGTTTCAGTCTTACCTGTTGAAGCCGTGAGAGTTTGGACATGTTACCTATTTTTTTGGTGACTCAATTTCCAAGTGCATATCTTTAAAATTAGTTTTTGTGATGATGTGAATCAGACCCAGGATCTTGGAGGCGCCAGGTACTCTACACTAAGCCATATGCTCAGATTAATGTTTCAGCTTTTTGTTTGTTGGTTTGTTTTTTGAGACAGGGTCTCATGTAACCTTGGATGGGCTGGAATTGGCTATGTTCTCAAGGCTAGCCTTGAATTCATAGAGATTTGCTTGCTTCAGAGTGCTGGGGTTAGCAGCATGTACCCTCAAGCCCAATAATTTTCATATATATGTATATATGGAATATAAATAATATAAAATATATATTTGTTTCTCTTCTTTCCTTCTTTCCTCATTCCCTTCTCTCCTTCATTCCTCCTTCTGTCTATCTATCAATCTATTTATCCATGCATCTATCTGTCTGTCTAAAAACCTTTTTTTTTTCAAATAACCATATTTGTCATGAAACTCCCCAAACGGTTGTCTGACCTTACCCCCAACTTAGAGATTTCTTACCCACTGAGCCATCTCTCAAGCCCCTAACTTACAGATTTCTAAGCTCCTCTGTGTATTAGATTTTTTGACCCAATGACTCTTGTGACTTATACTGCCCCTCTTCCCCAAGCTGACGAAAAGGATCTTAAATAGGAAGTGAGGTTTAACTAATCACAAGTGGTGACATTTCAGTTTATGGGGGATTTTCTGTCCCACATTTCTGCTGACCTATGATGAGATGTTGTAACGACCAAAGTAGTAAGCACACACAGAAGCCTGCAGGGAAGCAGGGACAGAAACGCTTTCGAGATGGGCAGATGTTAGTTTCTACCCGTGTGCTTGAACAAGCAACTGGGTCCTTCATGGAATGTCACGCTAAAGACCCTTTACATGCTCCAGCTGAGCGACCTGGCCATACCCTGTTTTCCCATTTCAAAAACGTTTCGGATTTCCATTGCTCCGTGAAATGCATGAACGCCTCGTCTGCCCACAGAGACTAATGTGCTGTCCCCTCTATCACCAAAGAGAAGTCCTGATTGGTTCCAGGGAAAGTGATTTCCCCAAACTTGGCTGCCAGCTGTAATTGGCTTATATGTGACCCATCCATTTCAATATGCTCATTAGAGCTGGGTGCTGGGGTCTTTAGTTTCTGGCTGGTACTTTTTCCAGCCCCCACATACTGCTCCCATTCCTGGGCTCTCTTCCACACATTCGGATTTCTGATTCTCTGATCACACCTCTGACTCTCTCAAATTCTTTTCCCCACAGAAAGATCTTTGCAATTACATAGGATGCGCGTGGGTAATCTAGGCATTTCTTCAAGATCCTTGGCATAGCCCTGCATGGTGGTACATGCCTGTCACTCCAGCACTCCAGGAGTCTGGGGCAGGAGAATCATAGGTTTGAGGTCCATGTGGATTGCATAATAATATAGAATTAAAGAGAAGATTCTTGGTTTGATCATGTGTGCGATGACCCCTTTATTTTTCTTTCTGTGTATGTGGGGGTGCCCGCAGAGGCCAGAGGTGTGTGTGAGATCTCCTGGAGCAAGAGTTACAGGAGGTTGTGAGCTGCCTGAGGAGGCTTCATATGTGCCTCAGTTTAGGATGATTGGATGCTCTACCTCTACAACCCCACCACAAGCTGAAATCTCTCCAGTTGCAGATTCCTAAGCAAGCAACAGAGTGCCCTTCAAAGCGCATAGACTATTTCTGCTGGTGATCGAGAGGCTGAAAGGAGCTGCAGCTCACGTCCCCTGCCCAGCATCGCAACCGAAGATCCTACTGAACACAGCTAGCCTGGGAATAGATTAAAAATGCAGAGTGCAGTGCTGAAGAGATGGCTCAGTGGTTAAGAGCACTGACTGCTCTTCCAGAGGTCCTGAGTTCAAATCCCAGTGACCATATAGTGGCTCACTACCATCTGTAATGAGATCTGATGGCCTCTTCTGGTGTGTCTGAAGACAGCTACAGTGTACTTAGATATAACAATAAATAAATCTTTAAGCCGGAGCGAGCGGGGCTGTCTGACCAGAGCAAACAGAAGTCCTAATTCAAATTCCCAGCAACCACTTGAAGGCTCACACCCATCAGTACAGCTACAGTGTATTCATATACATAAAATAAGTAATAAATAAATCTTAAAAAAAAACAACTCAAACTGCAAAATGTAGTTTCTTCTGACTGTCTTTTGCTTTCACAGCATTGTAAAGACAAATGGGGCTGTCATAATTAGGGGTGTCCATATAGTAGCAGTTCATAAATGTGGGTGCACCCATGAGGGAGAGGGCATTATGCTGCCTGTCACCCTCTCATTCTCTTCCACTCCCTTTTTAAAAAAAGATTTATTTATTTATTTTATATATATAAGTACACTGTTGCTGTCTTCAGACACACCAGAAGAGGGTATAAGATCCCATTACAGATGGTTGTGAGCCACCATGTGGTTGCTAGGAATTGAACTCAGGACCTCTGTAAGAGCAGTCAGTGCTCTTAACTGCTGAGCCATCCCTCCAGCCCCCCTTTCCCTTCCTTTTTTAAAAATAATTACTTTAGAAATAGTATCCCCGTATGTTTCCTGGCTGGCCTTGAACTTCTGGACCCAAGCAGTTTTTCTGCCTTTAGCTTTCCAAGTAGCTAGGGGTAGTCTTGTGGAATTCATGCTTGGCCTAGTAAATTCTTTCCTATTGTGGTTCTGGGGGCACAAACCAAGAGCCTTGCCCATACTAAGCATGTATTTCACCACTCACACACAAGCCCAGAGCCTCTTATACATCTAAGTATTAGCGAATCCTTTGCCCTGCAGAATTATCGTGTTGCATCCTGCAGTGCTTCTGGGTTCCTTAGAGCAGAGATCATGTAGGTTAGAGTTTTAGACCTGCCTCCATTTCAACCAGGGCAGCTGCTCTGCTCTTAGTGTTATGTATTGGTTCTGTGGTTAAAAAGTGTTTGAGCCAGCCATGGTGGTCTACACCTTTAATCTCAGCACCTGGGAGGCGGAGGCGGAGGCAGAGGCGGAGGCGGAGGCAGGTAGATCTCTAAGAAAAGAAAACAAAGTAAAACAAGGCGTTTGAACGCTCTGGAGTACTGATCTGTGAGATGCAGTGGGGTCTGAGATGTAGCGTTTGTTTACATTCCAGCAAAGTCAACAGACTCAAGAAGAAATCACTCGCTCTCTGGTGTCTGGATTTTTAATTAGCCACCCCACCCCCTCCGTTGATAAGGAGTGTACCCATGGCACAGTACCCTTTGTTTGTAGCACGATTCCTGACCTTGGGAAGCGTAAGGCTTCAGTGTTGTATCTCCTAATCATTAAGGATACTCCTTAGACCTAGAATTGGTTCATCAAAGGGATAAGCATTTACACATAGCAGAACATGCCCACACATATCCATGTATGTCACATGTCATCAACACCAGTCCTCTCTATCAGAAAGTCCTACAATTATGATTCAACCAACTGTGAATCAAAACTAGCTGGAAAAAAAAAGAGATTGCACTTATCATGTATGGATTTTCTCCTTCTCATTACCCTCTAAATGACATCAGATAATGCTACAAGCATTTGCCTAGTATTGGATATTATAAACAATCTAGAGATGATCTGAGGTAAATAGAAGGTTGTACATAGATTAGATGTAAATACCAGAAGTATTTAATGTAAGCATCCTCAGTTTGGTATCCTTCAGGGTGCTTGAGACCATTCCTCTGGAACATTAAGAGAGGGTGATGTTTTAAATGACAAAAATACACGGTAATGGAAACAGTAATATTGGAAGAAAAATGAAAATGATATGTAATCTCTGATTGTTCATTATTCACATTTTAGGATTTTCCATCTATCCATCCATTTATCCTGTCTATCTTTCTACCCTCTATATTTTTATATATTTTTATTTATACAGACTCTTACTACATAGCCCCAGGTGGCTCGGAACTTGCTACATTGATTAGGCTGGCTGCAAAATCACAGAGATCTACCTCCCTCTACCTCCCAAGTGCTAGGATTAAAGGCCTGTGCTACCACTATTTTTTCCATCCTATTTTTAAATACTACGGCTGTATTTGTAGTGTATGCCTATAATCCCAGCCCTCGGCAGGCAAGAGTATCACCATAACTTCACAGTCAGCTTTGTGTACATAGTTCTAGGTCATCCAGCGTGACATAGCAAGACCCTGTTTCAAAATACCAAAAGAAAATATTAAAAATGTCATTCAAAGCGTGTATGAAAAAGTGTTAGTGCAAGATAGGGAATGTGGTTTATTTTGAATCTTACATGTTTAATTTTTCTTGTATTATTCCATAAACCTTCTTCTTTGTCTTTAATTGAAAATATGATTTTAATGATTATGTAACACTGTGAATAGATATATTGTGGATTTCCTTACCATTCTCCCATGTTGAACATCTTAAACGCTTCTAATTGGTCATAATTATCAATAAGGTTCTGAGGACCTGTCTGTAGAAAAATCTCTTGAGGTAAAGTCAAAGGTGTCAATTACTGAACCAGGAGATAGGAACATTTCTACAGAGTCTCTTGATGCATTTTCCAAAAGTTATCTTCCAAAATTTTCTATTACTTTACATTTCCATCCTCTCTGTTGGAGTCGTTATTAATAGCACCATTATTACACTTTCACTAACAGTTAGGTGAGATATTTAGTGCCATCTGGAATTGATTTTCATTCCTTAAAGAGTGATAATATAACTTTTAAAATAATCGAATATACTATCTTCCTGAATAGAGATTTTTTTTTTCTGGAGAAAAAAGGTGTAGATCTAAAAACAGGGTTAAAATAAGACAGTGTTTACATATAAAAAGGAAGATGCGTTAAAAGAAACTTTGCAGTTGAGATATGACCTGACCTAAATGTGTCGCCTTCAAATCCACATATTGAGACTTAACTGCTGATGTATAGCATTAAGAGATAGGGCCTTTGGGAACTGATTATGTCATCATGGCAGAGGCCATGGTTAGGGTCTGGTAGCAGGAAAAAGGTAGAGAAAAAGTTTGCTCTCTTCTAGCCTAACCATGTGAGGACACAGGTCTTCTCCCCTCCAGAGGATGAAACAGTAGGTGCCATCTTGGATACAGTGACCTAGGTCCTTGCTGGCCTTTCTACCTCCTGAGAACTTCCTCTGAGATGTCTCTGCCTCCAGAATCCAGGGAAAGCAAATATGTTTCTACTCCTTATCAGTTACCCAGTCTGTAATATTTTGTTATAGTAGCACAAATGGCCCGAGACATTCACTTTCCAACGACCTATGTTCTTTAATTTAATATGCAACATAGGGCCAGTGTTTGTGGCTAGGCTAATGGAAATATCGGGAGATGTATGGCTGGGGTTGTCCCCAAAGTGCCTATTTTAGGAATATAGCCAGTCATATGTCATTTGTTAACTAAAGGGTTGAAGCCGTTGGATCTACAAGCTCAGAGCTGTCTCTAAATCCTCTGGCAGATCAGAATTGAAGATCATGTCTCTTCAGTAGAAAGAGGTCTCCAGGTCCCTTCTCACATTTATATTAGTTCTTGGAGTCTCAAAGAGGCTACAGAGACAGCTTTTTTTCTGCTATTATAACTTGGTGACCCTAGACTTATGGAGTAGAGGTGATTTTGGGGCTTCCTCTATCCTACTTTCTCTGTTCAATACCCACAAACATTTTTCCTCAGAGCATATTACAATATCTATAACTTTTTTGGAAATACTTTATCGTAACTGGTCGTGATGATTCATGCTTATAATTCCAGTCCTTAGGAGCCCAAGACAGTAGAATATTGAGTTCAAGACCAGCTTGAGCTAGAAAGCAAGTTTCATACTAATGGTTAAAAGCTGTTCAAGTCTGACGACCTGAGTTTGATCCTTGGAACAAATAAAAAAGCCAGATGTGGTGATGAGAATATGTAATCTCAGGACTCCTGCTTCAAGAGGGGAGGCATATGCAGGAGAACTAACCAGTGTCTCACTGGCTCTCAAACCTGTGCAGAGAGAATATCTTGTGTATTTTACGGATACATCACCTGTCAATAAAACAACCCTATGGCCTACAGGAAAGAGTAGACTAGAAGGTGGGACATCAGTAGGCAGAAAGGATTCTGGGACAGAGCCGGGTGCAGGAGGACTGTCTCCAGGACAGGAAGGACAATGAGAGCTGAGCAGCAGTGAGCCGTCATGGGCAGAACTTAGAGTAAACAGGATGCTAACTTATGAGCTAGCCGGGGGACATGCCAAAGCTGGTGGCCAAGGTGTTTGTTGTAAATATATCTGAGTCTCAGAGTAGTCACTATTCTGGGAGCTTGGGGCTAGGAGGAGAATCTTGAATTTAAAAATCTCACAGTACACAGTGAAGTGGTAAGAAACAAGAGAGATCCTGCCCTAGAACAACAAGATTGAACGTGAGGTCAGACCTGTACAAAAATTGTCCTCTGACCTTCACACACACACACACACACACACACACACACACACACACGGGTACCCGCATATACACCCATTCATGTGTACATACATGCACAACGAGTACACAAAATTAAACAAAATGCCTCTACACACACAAATACTAGGATTAGGGGACAAGTCAGCATATGCCAGTCAATTCCCTTGGTGGCCCAGTAACATAGGCACAGTCTAGGGGTGGACAGTGGCCATTCCATCATATGGACCCTAGTCTTCAGTCAGAGGAGGTTACCGAAAACCTTTCAGTCATCTGTTCTAGATCATTGGCAGAAGATTTGCTAATCAGCACACTTGTCTCAAAAGTGGAATTTCTATAGATGAACCTAGTGACAATGAATTAGTTTGGAGAATGTTCAAAATGAGTTTCGGCTGTGCAGACGAAACATTCTCTTTTATCAATAACCCAGCAAGTCTTGTTCCTGGTGTCTTTAGCTGTCGTGGTTGACCTAGAACTAGATCATTGGTCAATACTGGGTCCAGTCATTAGTTTAGGTTTCTTTGTCACATGATTCTAGCAGAAGGGGCAGAAGCCAGCTCTAGTTTTATGAACATGATATGGGGCAAGCTGCAAAATGTCCGGCACCTATTTGGCTAACTTCTATTTAGTTAATGTTGGAAGCCTTGACTGTTGGTAGTGTAGCTCAACGGGACAGAACTTTAGCTTTTCTTTGACTAAATCAGGGGATATAGAGGAGTCACTGTGGCCACGCATGTGATTAGCCAATGCTAATCTTTTAGCACTGTCTCTCTTTCCCCGAGCATGAACCTGGGCCAGATTGTTCCTAATTTGATTCAGGGAAACTCACTTGAGTTACAAGTAGCTCTGGCCCTTAAAACATTTAAACAAAAACAAAAAGAAAGAAAAGGTATGAGCTAAAAAGAAAGATAGCAGAGTTGAGGACCGTGTTTTAGACATCCATGAGCAATTTAGTTCAGTGTCAGACATCCATAGTATCCGTCGTAGATCAGGACAAGTGAAGAGCTTGTTCTGGTCCTCAGAGGCACTTGTTCCCTAGTGTGACCTCGCCACAGTCCCAACAGGGCACATAACCTCAAGCTCCTCATCTGAAATTACAGCTAGTCTGGTTCCGAACAGGCAGATGGTGTCCCCACAGCTTTTTCCTGCCACTGCCTTCTGAGAAGGTTGTAGGAGCAAAGTACGCTCTGTAACTTGGCTGACACAAAAGTCCTATGTGCTCTAATAGGTCCACCATGTTGCCCTATAGATTCAGTTTCTAATGCCTAGTGACTGTTTGTTAGTACATACAAGTGAGTGTTAGTACATGTTTAAATGAGTGTAAAGGGGGAGGGGCTGGCACTGAAATCTGGTTCTCTAATTGTCTGATTATGTCAATAAAGATGACAGAAGCTCGTCTCTGGGAGAAGATGAAGAGGTGGGATTTTCCGGGTTACAGGAAGAAGAGGAGGGAGAGAGATTAAAAAAGGGCTTTTTGGTTAGGCTTTGGAGAGAAGAGCATGAACCACGTGGTCTGGGGTCTACTAGAACTGGTGGCGGCCTCCACCACCAGCAGAATTCTAATGTAGGATAGCTGATGAGTTTAGAGCAATCGATTCTTCGCCCATCTATTATCTGGCTGGTTTTAAAATATCAAGGCTGTTTGGTGTTTGGTGACTCAGGTGGACAGGATAAAGGACTCAGCTAAGGGGTGGTCGTTAGACATTTGGCGGAAGTAGCCATGAGGGGTTGGAGGATCGATCGCAGCTCCCAGGGGTCAGAAAACCAACTGACTGTGGGCGGAGCTATGTCGGAAGTGGGACCAACGGCAGCTTATTCTTGGAGCCAAGCTGAGAAGGAGGCCCTGAGAAGGTGATAGTGTGTGTGTGTTTTTTGTTTTGTCTTTTTTTTTTTAACTACACACTACACAAGTTGGCAATATTTGTTCTGAGGTTTAAGTTAACAGATAAAATAAAATTTTTGTCTGAATATAAATTTTTTTTTCAAATGAATGGATGTGGCATCCACATTTCTGTACATTATTGCTATTTAGGGTAATTGTAACAGAAAATAGGTATTGCCTGTTTGTTATGTTCTAGCTTCTGTTTTTCTCCCCTCCTTCCTTTTTCGTCTCTCCCCCTTCTTTCTCTCTCTCTCTCTCTCTCTCTCTCTCTCTCTCTCTCTCTCTCTCTCTCTCTCTCTCTCTTCCTTCTTTTTCCTGAGACAGTCTCTTAAGCCTATAATTTTCTTCATTTCTTTGTGTGGTCCCAGAATGAAGCTAGGGCCTGACATGTGCTAAGTCCAGTGCTCTATCCCTGAAGTACATCCTCAGCCTTTCCCTAGACTGGGCATTTTATTTGACCCAAGTAGTCTATCTCTAGATCCCTGTGTTTTAAAGTCAAATTCAGGGGGCCAGGGAGTTGGCTCACCTGTTAAGAGCACTGTCCGCTTTCCCAGAGAACCTGGGTTTAGTTCCCACATGGCAGTTCACAACTGTCTGTAGGTCTGGCTCCAGGAGATCTGAAACCCTCACACAGATATTTATTCAGGTAAGACATGAATATATACAAATAAAAACAAATAAGTCATTTAAAAATTTATTAAAAAGCAAAATTAATCCTAGTGGTATGGAACCAGAGGCAGGTGGATCTCTATGAGTTTGAGGGCAGCCTGGTCTATAGAACTAGTTTCAGGGCAGCCAGGCTTACACAGAGAAATCCTATCTTAGAACAACCAACCAATCAACAACCAACCAACTCTCCACCCCCAAGCTGTACCAACTCTTTCTTTTTGGCATTATAAACATCTTCATCATCTACTGATGTTTAAAGCATGGTTTTAGGGAATATGCTATTTTGCAGCATTACCACTCAGAATTCAGTATTAGTGATTGTATTAGAAAAGTTAGTCCATATACTAATCTACCTGTGAGAAGAAGAATGGTAACTATGGGGTACCTCAGCTGTGATGAGCACTGACTGCTCCTGTAAGCAACCCAAGTTCAGTTCCCAGCATCCACATGGCAGCTCACAACCATCCTTCAGTTCTCAGCACCTGATACCCTCAGGCACCAGGCACACACACACACACACACACACACACACACAGACACACAGGCAAAAACATGAATATCTGTAAGATAAAACTAAATAAATCTTTAGGAAATTTAGAAAGATTAAAAAAACAGTAACTATGCTGATTGAGATAATACAAATTTGCCATTTTTCATACTCAAATTCAAGAAACTGTATTCATTATTCCTCTTTATAAATGAGGGAAACAAGACCAAAATAATTACATAAACTGTCTCATACAAAGTGGAATTTGAACGCAGATCTGTGAGATGCTCAGATTTCTCCTGTTCTAAATGGTGCTCAGACTTATTTTTTTAAATTATTATTTTATTTTATGTATATGAGAGTTTTGTCTGCACGCATATTTGTCTTAGTCAGGGTTTCTGCTGCTATGAAGAGGCATCATGACCATGGAAACTTTTATAAAGGAAAACATTTAATTGGGGCTGGCTCACAGGTCAGAGGTTTATTCCATTACCATCCTAGGGGGAATCATGGTGACACACAGGCAGATGTGGGGCTGGAGAGGTAGCTGAGAGCTCTATATCTGGATCCAGAAGCATTAGGAAGTGACAGTCACTCTGGACCTGGCTTAAGCTTCTGAGACCTCAAAGCTCACCTCCACAGTGACAGTTCCTCCAACAAGGCCATACTTCCTGATAGTGTCACTCCCTATGAACCTATTGGGTCATTTTCTTTAAAACCATCACAGTGTTTATGTGCATGCAGTGCACATAGAGGCCAGAAGAGAGATTAGGATCATTTGGAACTAGAGTTACAGATGGTTGCGAGCTGCCATGTTGGTTGCTGGGAATCAAACTCAGGTTCTCTGGAAGAGAAGTCAGTGCTCATAACCTCTGAGCCATCTCTCCAGTTCCTATCATGGCCATTCTTGGTGACACCTTAGCTGGTACAACTTCCATGCAGGCTTCCTCTGAGAGATATTTCCATTGTGAGGTTTTCTGTGGCACTCCTCTGTAGGGGGTAGTTCTGATGCTGGGATTGGGAATCTGCACGTAAAGGCTGAAGGTCCTGTTCCCCAATTGGTTCTTGATCAAACAATAAAGATACCAGCAGCCAATGGTTAGGTAGAAGAGGTGGGACTTCCAGTTCCCTGCAGGCCGACTAGGAGACACAGGAGGAGGGAGTAGTTGCTATACTTTGGAGGAAGAGAGAGCCATGTGAGATCTCTCGTGGAATGGTCATTGGCCGCTTCTCCAATTGAGCCTGGCGTAGCAGACGGGAGATTAGAAACACAACCAAGCTGAGGGCAGGTTTAGGGTGCTAAGGAAGGAATAAAGAGAAGGGCACATTAACTGAGGGAGACTCAGAAGACCCCAGCCACTGAGCCATAAGGCAGGTTAAAAATGAACTAATGTGTGTGTTTCTTTCGTTCAGGGATCCAAGGGAACCTGGCTTGGGGCTGTTAGTGCGGTCTGCCCCGAGCTTAAAGCAGGGTAGTAGAAACTACACGCTACAATCCTGGTTGGATCAGACAGGGTCTTATCTGGCTGGAAGCAGCTCAGACATTTGCCATAGACCTGCTTTGTCTTTCAGTGACTCTTGACTAGCTAGATTTGTAATGACACAGCTAATCTCATTGTTAAAAGATCATAGCCCATCTTAGTCTCTGGGTAAGGCTGGGCAGACTCCAGCTATTTCATCCTGACTTGTACTCTTACCAGTAATAAAAAATTAATTTCAGCACTTGAGCTAATTGGGATAAAAAATGTGACACCCAAGCCAGAAATAAGCTTAATGAAGCCCATTAAATAATTTAACGATTACTTAATTATGTTCATTTAAAATGCAGGAATTGATTACTCCCAAATTAATTTTGCCATCTCTATACCTTTTTGAGCACATTTATTTTGAACAAAATGAAAGATTAGTTTTATTTCTGATGGGCACTCTGCCATTAATAATCATGTCTCATTGTAATGAGAAAATGTTGTGTTTTGAGTAAGTTCACGTGACTCTATATATTTCTAGATAACAGACAGGCCTGTTCAGTGGAGAGAGAGTCAATCCATTGAAAGAGTCGCCCTAATTTAAATCATAAAACAGTAAGTGGAAGATTGGTTTGACCAGGGAGCAGATTATCTAGATGGTAAAACCCAGTGTCATTCAGCTAATTAGGGGCGGGGCCAGCATGCTCTGGAGGCCCAGACTCACTGCTGAGTTAAGCAGTTGGGATAAGAAGGGTAAAGGCAGAGGCTCCATGCTGGAAGTCTTTTTAGAGTCCTTCCCTTCCCTTTCCTAACTAAATTTTATCTGAGACCAAACCTTTCCAAAGACTAACCTTTCTAGATTCCACAGCATTATGCTCTATATGATTTTATTTTATTACTTTAAAAAATATTTAAAGGCGGGTGGTGGTGGCGCACGCCTTTAATCCCAGCACTTGGGAGGCAGAGGCAGGAGGATTTCTGAGTTCGAGGTCAGCCTGGTCTACACAGTGAGTTCCAGGACAGCCAGGGCTACACAGAGAAACCCTGTCTCAAAACAAACAAACAAACAAACAAACAAACAAAAAAAACCTCCCCAAAAATATTTAAAGCTATTTTCATGAAGTACAAAATGTGCTTTGAGCATACCTCTCTCCGTAGTGGTTTGAAACTTAAAAAAAAAAAATCTTTTATGCGTATGGGAGCTTTGCCTGCACAGATGTCTCTGGACTGTATGCAGTGCCCACAGAGGCCAGAAGAGGGAGTAGGACCCTGTGGAATGGAAGTTACAGATCCTTGTGAGCTGCCTTGTGGGTGCTGGGAATCGGATTTAGGTTCTCTGGAAGAACAGCTAGAGCTCACACTGAGTCATCTCTCCAGCTCAAAGACTTGAAGGATGGTCCCCAGCTGATCACGGTACTGATCAGGGGTGGGCCCTTTAGGAGGTACAGCCTGCTGGCAGTCTGCTCACTGGGTGTGTACTCCAAAGAGATTATTTTGGGGAGGGTAACCCCCTCCTGTGTCTTTGCCTCCTGAATGTCAGTCATGAGGTTAGCAGTTTCATCATGTTTGGGCCATCATATTCTGCTTCGCCACGGGACCAAGTCACTGTGGGTGGAAAAGTCTGAGGCCGTGAGCCCAGATAAATCTTTCTTCCTTTTCAAGTGTACTCTTTTAGGTAATTTGCCATGGTGAAGGAAAGCACTGCACACGATTCTGCAAACCAACCAGTGTATTTCATCTTTCTGGGAATAGTGATTAGCAAAGTGAGCACATGACCTTGGGTCAGCCAATCAAAATGAACCTCTTGACCTTTCAGGGACTTCTGGGACAAGACTGTTTTCCTCCTTTTTAATGTGAATGAAAGAACAAGTTGACAGCCATTTGGGACCTACAAGGCAAGCCAGAACCGGGGAAAAAAACAAAAACAAACAAAAAACCAACCAGTCACCACCACCAACAAAAATTCCACAACAACAACAACAACAACCACAATTATGAATGGAAACGCAGGAAGAAACCAGGTCTTGGTTCTGAGTATCATTAAAGAAAGTGAGAGCCGAAGACAGACAGGTGTAGAAAAAGGCAGTTGGAAGACGCACCACGAGGGGCTGTGGTTCTCCGCTAAACGCAGCCCTAGCAACATCATGCAAAGCTGTCTGTCTGTCCTCAGGTCCGTCTGACCCCAAAGCTGGAGTTCTTTTTCTTGTCATGGTGTCAAGTCTGGGTGTGTATCTGGGTTGTTCACATGTATGGAGGGCTGGGGACAATTTGCAGGATTCCTCTCCTTCCACCATGTGTCAGGTTTGGTGTTAAGTGCCTTTACCTGATGAGCCGTTTCACCGGCCTTACTTATTCTCTTTTCAAGGGCACGTGGGAGTGGGAGTGTGCATGTGTGTGTGTACATGTGCGCGTGTATAATTGTGTGTATGCGTGTGCGTGTGCGTGTGAGTGTGCATGTGCGTGTGAGTGCGCGTGCGCGTGAGTGTGCGTGTGCGTGTGAGTGCGCGTGCGCGTGAGTGTGCGTGTGCGTGTGCGTGTGCGTGTGCGTGTGTGTGTGTGTGTGTGTGTGTTTTACTGGGGAAGGAATCCACTGCCTTGCTCAGAAGAGGTAAGCTTTTTGCGGTTGAACCATACCGGAAGTCGTGTATTTCAGAACTGAAGTGCTGTTGCTGCGCAAGTGCGATCTACTCCCCAGTCCTCTTGAGGAAGGAGAACATTTGCTACAGGCAGCTGCACTTGAGCGACTCCAAACAAACACGTAATCTTCCCACTGGGTAATTGCTGATGATAATTGAGAGAACATTTTAATTTGTTACCAGGGATGACAAGGGGGAGAGTCTGCTTTGCTTTCACAGATCACCAAAAGGAAAAACAAAAACAAAAACAAAAAAAACCCTAAACAACGCCTCTATTCTTGTCTACATTCTCATCGCATAAAGTACACGCCCCAAGATCTGTACTGACTTATTCTGACAGACACACATGAAGTGTCTCCCTATATTTAGTGCCAGAGAGCGGCATTAGCTGTTACAAATCCAGCGTGAGTCATAAATGCGAACCACAGAGACTATTTATTTATTTATTTTTTGTTTTAGAATGGTTTTACTTTATAGCCCAGGCTAGACTGAAACTCACCGTCTCTCCTCCTGAAATGCCGGGATTACAGCTGTGTAGTACTATGCCAAGTTCTCGAGACTGTTTCAAATATTCTGATAAGGAGCCCGGAGAGATGGCTTGGTGGTTAAGAGTACTGAGTGCTTTTGCAGAGGAGCTGGGTGCAATTTGCAGACCCCCATGGCAGCCCATAGATATATATCTGCTAGAGTTTCCTAGTATCATTGTAGATCTGCAAGGATCCACCACCAGAGGAATCAGATTTCAATAAGGCTCACAAGATTAGGTTTTAGTTGTTGCGCCCAGAGATTGAGTTACCGTTGTTTCTGAACTAAGTTTGTGTTGCATTTTCCTTCACGCGGGGGCTCATCTGGGTTCAAGAGAGAAAGGTACAGTGACCAAGCGTGGGTTTGCCTGAGGTGCTACACATAGGCCATGGGGGATTTGAAGCATGGGGTTGGCGTGGTAGCGACCCACCAGTGGGAACCTAGCGAGCTGGGTGGAGAGATTGTGGAGCTCTGAGTCAGAATCTCCACGACATAAAACAGGCCGGCCATTGCCTGCCAGTGCATAGCCAGCCAGGTGGCGGGGGCAGAGGCACAAGTGCTGGAATGAACCGGTTCTAATTTTTGAATACTTCCCGCAACAGATTAATATATGTTTCAAGCTGAAGTTTTGAATTCATTCATACAATTCAAGACAAAAACATGTAAAAAAAAAAAAAAAACTATAGCAAAATATCTGACCCCAGTCACTACCTGTTCTTTAATAAAAAGACAAGAATAGATAGAGTGGCACATCCCTGAGATACTAGCACCCAGAAGGCTGAGGCAGGAGGATCCTGAATTTGAGGTCAGCCTAGGCTCCAAGACCCTGTCTTAACTAACAACAAACAAAACCAAATAGGAAGCCAAGCATTTCACTCGCTGCAGGTTGCTGCAAGTTTGAGACTAGGCTGGGCTATGTAGGGTGACCCCATCTTGTTCTCCAAGCCAAGAAAAATGAACTCAGTTTTGCAGTTTTCTTCAGGCAAGCATGGATATATATTTGATATTTCTTTCAGTTCTAACCCACAGGGTACGTGTCATGCATCCTATTTTAACTTGTTGGTTTTATTGAATGACTTACCTATTTATTTTTGTGTGCTTTCTTTCTAAAAGTTTTGGGGCTGGAGAGATGGCTTAACGGTTAAGACCACTGACGGCTCTTCCAGAGGTCCTGAGTTCAATTCCCAGCAACCACATGGTGGTTTACAACCATCTGTAATGGGATATGATGCCCTCTTTTGGTACGTCTGAAGGCAGTTATAGTGCATTCATATACATAAAATAAATAAATAAAAATCTAAAAAGTTTTTTTTTTCAAGACAGGGTTTCTCTGTGTAGCCCTGGCTGTCCTGGAACTCACTCTGTAGACCAGGCTGGCCTCGAACTCAGAAATCCTCCTGCCTCTGCCTCCTAAGTGCTGGGATTAAAGGCGTGTGCCACCACCACCCGGCTTAAAAAGTTTTAATGTGTACAGTAGAATGCTTGTATGTATACCTGTATGTATGTGCCCCACATGTATTCTAGGTGCTTACAGAAGTCAGAAGAAGAAATCAGATCTCCCAGAACTGAAATTACAGGTGATTGTGAGCTGCCTTGTGGATGCTGGGAATTGAACCTGGGTCCTGTGTAAGAGCAGCAAGTGCTTTTAACCACTGAGTCATCTCCCCACATCCCCCACCTCATTCTTTGCATCTTGAAGTTGCTGTGTAGCTGAGGATGGCTTTGAACTCCCAATCCTCCTGTCTCTACTTCTCTAGTGCTGGATCATAGGTATGTGATGCCATGCCCAGTTAACGATTTAAAGATTTTTTTTCATATTGTCACATGACTTGTGTTTTTACTTTTGTCTTTTGAACTTGCCTACTTGCTGAAATTTATTAGTAACCTCAGAGTCAATACCTGTGGAGATTTTGTGGTCGGGTGTGGACATTGGAATGAAAAGGCAGTTGTACAGGGTGTGCTATAGGAGAAGTGGAACAAACTATAAATGTGTGTGCTTTTTTTAATGACTTAATTAATTCCACATACTTTGACATGTTTGCCTATTTTGTTGTTTAAATGGCCCTAGGCCGGGTGCTGAAGGACTCTCTGCTATGTACCACAATGCTGTGACGTAACACAGGGAGAAAAATAGGTATACCAGATGTACCTCTTGCAGGTGTGAGCTAGAGTAGTGTGATGTTAGCTGTCAGTTCAGTGGAGTGTCCACAGCCTGTCTCATGCAAAATGACATCAAACCCAGACATATGTAAAACAGGGCTCTAGGGATTAGGTGATGGTTTAGCAGTTAAGAGATCTGATGGCTCTTTCAGAGGACCAGAGTTTAGTTCCTGGTATCAGCAATGGTGGCTCCTAACCTCTTAGTGACTTCATCTCCAGGGCATTTAATGGCCTCTTCTTTCCTCATAGGTTCCACCCCCCCACACACAAATGAAATAAAATAAAGCAGGGGTCTATACCTATTGGTTGACAAGACCATGGAGAAAACAGGCATGCAGGGCTCTAACCCATCATCCTCTCTAGGAGCAATGAGTCTGTATCCATTTTGTTTATTATCTTTTCAAGACAGCATCTCGAATATCCCAGGTTGGCCTTGAATGTATGTCAATGTAGCCAAGGATGACAGAATTTCTGATCCTTCTGCCTCACTTCTTGAGTACTGAGACTCCAGGCATGCACCACCACACCCATTTATGTGGGACTGGGGATTGAACCTGTGATCTCTTCTGTGCTAGACAAACACTCTACCAACTGGGCTACGTCTCTGTCTCAGCAGTTATCAGTGCTAACTTTATGGAACATAACTACTTAGCTGATTATCTTTAAAGTGTTTAAGATAGTATCTACCATAGAGTAAGAGGTATATGATTGTTGCTTATCATATAGCCTGATATAATAATATTCTCAAAGCTAGGAGTTCTACAAAGTAAAAATAGACTAAGCTATGGCTCATCCCACTTCATTTAAATACCTGTCAAAATAAAGAGATACAAAACCCAGCAGGGCATTTCAATTCACACTTGTAATTCAACTGAGGTAGGGAGGTTGTGAGTCCGGGATGGCCTTGGTTACATCGCAAGATTGTCTAAAATCCTGCAAGCTAACAAACAGAACCTGAAGAAAACCAGAGCCACCATCATATACACAGGTGTTTTTACAATCCAAGGATTCAACGTGACTCAACACATCCAAGTGTCACAATTGCCAGAGCCACAGAGGAGGAGAGACATTTAGAGCTGTGGCCTCCAGATTCTAGGCATGATTACTGTGGAGGAGCACTAGTACCATAACTACCAACATGACCCCTTGGTTAGCCTCCTGTCAGCCTGATGCAGCTCCCTTCAGAGAGAGGCTTGCCCGGGCCCCAGCTTCTACTGATGGAGGCTGAATGAGGCTGTCCCCTGCTTATGCTGTGAACAGCCTTGCCAGGCACTCATGGTCACAGTCTCAGCCTCTCTCTCTCTCTCTGCTAAGGTAGGGGAATTAAAGATTCTCCTGTTTGAACTCCACCTTTAGGGAAGATGAAAAGAGTAAAAGAAATTCCATGCTGGGCCCTGGGGAAAAGAAACGGATGACTCCATTACTGATTCTCTTAGCTTTAAGTAGCACTATGACACAACAGTTTCAAATCTATGTATAGATCAGCCTATTCAAAGCCATTTAGAATCTAGGATAACAATGCCAAAATAATTTCAATGTGAGTCTTTGATCTCCTCATTATAATGCCATTACCATACCATTATTAGCTAAGATTATAATGACAAATCAATTTTAATTGAAGTCTTCGGAGATGCCATTTATAATGCTATCATCATGTGAATTTGCAGTGGGGAAGTTACTTGAGCAAGCTTGTTGAAACAGAGCTATATTGTCACTCTAATGGAAAATTTTGATGGTGAAATTATTCCAAGTCCCTAGGGACTGGTGATTATCATATAAAACCACCAGCCGTGAAATCGATACCCAACCCCCCATAAATCATACGGTAGATAGTATCTACTGATCAAAGAGTATTTTTTCCCAGAGGACAAGTTCACACAAATCATAGAATCCTAAAACAGGTAAGTACCCTTCTTGTCTCCCCCGTTACTAGGGGTTAAAACCAGGTCCTTATGCTTGTAAGGTGGGCACTCTAGCATCGAGCGCCCCCACCAGTGGGTCTCATCTTATAAACGAGGAAGAGTGTGCAGCTTCTGCTCGCTTGACCGCCCTCAGATCCAGAGCTGATTTACACTGGTGCTGCTGCAATTGACTCCCATTCCTAGGGGATTTAGCAGGACCTAGTGGAACACCCTGCTTTCTATCCTATGGACTCCCTCAGCCCTCACTTCTAGCCCATCCCCATTCCTAACTGTCAGCTCCCAAAACACATTTTACCTGGAACCCCAAGACTATACCAATCGGGATCCCAGAAAAATTTGCTACCAGTTACCATACTCTCCTAAGAACCACAGAGGGCAACAGAGATCAAGGAAGAAAACGTCTACCCAACAAAGACAAGACCGGATATCAGCACCTAGAATTACAGTCTCCCCAGTCTCAGATGCCCAGATGCCAGGGCAAAAATAGAATGAATCAATGACATCCAGAATAATATGTCTCCACTAGAGCCCAGTAACACAACCACAGGAGGCCCTGAATATTGCAACTCAGCTGAAGCCCAAGACAAAGACTTTAAAATAGCCTTTATGAATATGATAAAGGTCCTTAAAGAGGAAATAAATAAATAAATCTCTTAACACAATCTATGAAAACACAAACAGATGGACAGTGATGGCACATGCCTTTAATTCCAGCACTTGGGAGGCAGAGGCAGGTGGATCTCTGAGGTTGAGGAATATTGCAATCTCTAAGAGAAAAAGATTAAGTAACATATGAAGGCAGACCTATTAGACTAATACCTGATATTTTAATGGAGACTCAAAGCCAGAAGGGCCTGGACAGATGTGCTAGAGACTCTAAGAGACCACAGATGCCAATCCAGACTACTATACCCAGCACAATTTTTAATCACAATAGATGGAGAGAACAAGACAATCAGTCCATGATAAAATCAAATTTAAGCAATATCCACCTATAAATATATCCCTATATAAGGGACTAGAAGGAAAACTCCAACTTAAAGAGGTTAGCAATACTGAAGAAAACATAAGTAATAAATAATTCTAGACCAGCAAGTCAAAAGAGGGGAAACACACACACACACACACACACACACACACACACACACACACACACCACAACAGTAAAATAACAGGAATCAACAAATACTGCTCATTGATATCTCTCAGCATCAATGGTCTCAGTCCCACAGTAAAAAGACTAACAGAATGGATGTGAAAACAGGATCCATCCTTCTGCTGCATTCAAGAAACACACCCTAACATCAAAGATAGACATTACTTCAGGCTGAAAATATGGAAAAAGATACTCCAAGGAAATGGACCGAAGAAGCAAGCTGGTGTAGCCATTTTAATATTTGACAAAACTGACTTTAATCCAAAGTCTATGCACCAAAGACAAGGGCATCCAAGTTTATAAGAGAAACACTTCTATAGTTTAAATCACATATTGACTGTCACACAGTGATGGTGGGAGATGCCTATACACCACTCTTGCCAAGCAAGAGGTCACCCAGACAAAAACTAAGCAAAGAAATGGTTGCGCTAACTGACTTTATAAGCCAAATGGACCTAACAAATATTATAGAACACTTCACCCAAACACAGAAGAATACACCTTCTTCTCAGTACCTTATGGAACTTTCTCCAGAATTGACCACATACTTGGATGTGGGAAAACCCTGCTAATTAAGATCAAACTCTACCATTGACCAGATAGCCTTCTGGAGCTCAGCTTGTAATGGGGGAGGGACGCCTTTTGTTAACAGAGTTTCTCTTTCTCTGACTTTGTCTGGGGTATTCTAAGCCCCCACACTTGTCTCTACATGAGGAGTGTCACATAGCCTCAATTAGTTTATAGGATCAATTTCCTTTCTCCTGACAGAACCTGTTCAGCTAGCACCTGAGATTCTTAAAATGCTCCCACAAGCTAATGAGTCATTCCAGGTACCCTAAAGCTCCCAGTCAATGTTCTTTGCACATCCTGGATATCTCTACCTTCAGTCCTCCAAAACTTTATAAGCTTTCAATCACCCTAAGCAAAGTTGATCTGCTTACTGGCAAGCAGTCTTGGTGCAGTCATTCACCGTAGGTAATCACAGGGGTTAAGACACCCAAACCCCGTCTCTGCTCCCACTGCCCTTGTGGACTGGTGAATCAGCCAATGATCCATGAGAGCAGGGAGGCCCATACTTGTACACAAGCAAATATTAACAGATTCAAGAAAATTGAAATAACACCCTGCATTCTATCTGACTACCATAGCTTAAAACTGGATATCATTGACACTAGAAACCATTCAAAGCTTCCAAACCCTTGGAAACTGAGCAACTAACTACCAAATGAAAAATGAGTTGACAAAAATTAAGAAATTGTAGAATTTTCTAGAACTGAATGTAAATGAGTATACAACATACCCAAACTTATGGGACACAATAAAAGTGATTCTAAGAGGCAAGTTCTTAGCATTAAGCACTTAACATAAAAAACTGGAGAGATCTCACACTGGTAACTTAATAGCGCATCATATTCTCCAGAAGAAATAACAAAAAGAAGAAATTACACTCCCAAAGAATAAATTGTAAGAAATGATCAAATTCAAGGCTGAAATGAATAAAATAGAAACAAGAAAAACAATACAAAGACTCAACGGAATAAAGTTTCTTTGAGAAAATCAGTAAGATTGACAAACCCTTATCTAATTGTCTAAAAGACAGAGAGAATATCAAAATTAGAAATAAAAGATGGGATGTAAAAATAAACAGCAAGAAATCCAGAGAAGCATAAGAATATACTTTAAAAACTGTACTCCATCAAATTTGAAAAATCTAAACGAAAATAATTTTCTTGATACATACCACATCTCTAAGTTAGCTCAGGTAAGTTGTTTAAACAGACCTGGGACCCCTAGTGAAATGGAAGCCCCTATTAAAAAGCTCCAACCGAAAAAGCCCAGGGCCAGATTGTTTTACTGTGAAATTCTAGCAGACTTTTTCCTTTTTAAAATAATTTACTTTTATTTTTTATGTGCATTGGTGTTTTCTGCCTGCATATCTGTGTGAAGTTATCCTCTGGGACTGGAGTTATAGACAGTTTTGAGCTGCCATGTGGGTTCTGGGAATTGAATTTGGATCCTTTGGAAGAGCAGCCAGTGCTCTTAAATACTGAATCATCTCTCTCTATCCCCTCTACCAAACTTTCATTGAAGAATTAATGCTAATATTCCTTAAATTATTGCACAAAATAGAAACAGAAGGAATTACTCTGGTACCCAAACCACACAAAGACTCAGCAAAGAAAGAGAATTATAGACCAATTTTTCTTATGAACATAGGTGTAAAAATTCTCAATAAAATACTTGCAAACTGAATCCAAGAAACACATCAAAAAGATCATCCACCATGATCAAGTAGACTTTTCCCCAGAGATGTAAAGATGGTTCAACATATGTAAATTGATAAATGTAATTAATCCACCACATAAACAAACTGAAATGCAAAAAACCCATGGTCAGCTCATTAGATGCAGAAAATGCCTTTGGCAAAATCAAACACCGCTTCATGATACAAACTCCTGGAGAGATGAGGGATACAAGGGGCACATCTCAACATAATAAAGGCCGTTTACAGCAAGACAAAGCTAACATCAACTTAAATGGAGAAAAACTCAAAGTAATTCTACTAAAATCAAGATCAAGGTAAGATGGTTCACTCTCTCCATACTTATTCAATACAGTACTTAAAGTTTTACCTAGAGCAATAGGAGAACTGTAGAAGACCAAGAGGATACAAATTGGAAAGGAAGAAGTCAAAGCATCGTTATTTGAAAGCAACATGATAGTACACACAAATAAATGACCCTAAGAATCCCACTGGGGAACTCCTACATCTGATAAAACACTTTTAGTAAAGTGGCTGGAAACAAAATCAACACGCAAAAATCAGTAGCCCTCATATGTATACAAATGACTTTTCACAATAGCCTTAAATAATGTAAAATATCTTGAGGTAGTTCTAAGCAACAATTGAAAGACTTGTACGATAAAATCTTTAAAACATTGAAAAAAGAAACTGAAGAAGATATCAGAAGATGGGAAATTCATGGGTTGGTAGGATTAATATAGTAAAAATGACCATTCTATCAAAAGCAATGTAAAGATTCATTGTACTCTCTATCAAAACCCCAACATAATTCTTTACAGATATTTAAAGGACAATTATCAGCTTCGTATGAAAACACAGACACACACAGACATACACACACACAGACATACACACACACACACAGACACAGACACACACAGACACACACACACAGACACACACACACAGACACACACACACACAGACACAGACACACACATAGACACACACACACAGACACACAGACACACACACACACACACACACACACACACACACACACACACACACTCCAGAAGAGCCAAAACAATTCTTAATAATAAAAGAACTGCTGGAGGTATCACTGTTCCTGATTTTAAGTTGTATGACAGAGCTATAGTGATAAAAACAATGGTATTAGCACAAAAGCAGACAGCTTGATCAATAGAATCAAATTGAAGACCTAGACGTAAATATGTAAATCTACATACATGGACACCTAATTTTTGGTAAACAAAACAAAACAAAACAACAACAAAAAACAGGGAGAAATAGGCACTGGAAAAAAGACAGTATCTTCAACAAATGGTGCTAGTTAAACTGGATTGTGTATGTGCAAGAATGTAAATAGATCCCTACTTATCACCTAACACAAAACTCAACTCCAAATGGATCAACGAACGACCTCAACATAAAACCGACACACTGAACCTAATGGAAGAGGAAGTAGGGAATAGCTTTGAACTCATTGGCATGGAAAAAACCTTCTGAACACAACACTATTAGCACAGGCACGAAGATCAACAATTAATAAATGGGATCTAATGAAACTGAAAAACTTCTATATGGCAAAGGATACTGTCATTCAGACAAAGTAGAAGCCTACAGAATAGGAAAGATTTATTTATTTGTTTGTTTATTTATTTACTTATTTATTTTTACCAACTACGCAGCTGATAGAGGGCTAACACCCAAAATATATAAAGAACTCCAAAAAAATCTAAATATCAAGAAAAATAACCCAATTGAAACTGGGGTACAGTTCTAAACAGAATTAAAAATAAAAAAAAACACTTAAAGAAATGTTCAACATCCTTAGTCATTAGGGCATTACAAATCAAAACTACTTTGAGATTTTTTTCTTACATCCATCAGAATGTCTAAGACCAATTAAACAAGTGATAGCTCATGCTGGCAAGGAGGTGGAGTAGGGGAACACTTCTCCGTTGCTGATGGGAGTGCAAACTTATACGGCCACTATGGAAAGGACCCTCCATTTATAGGCAGCCACAGTTGGATTAGCTGAATCACAGCCTCTGTGTTATTGTAAGAAATCCCCCCTCCTTTTTTTCTATAGGTTCTGTTACTCTAGAAATCCCTGACCAACACAATATTCTTGGACAAATACTCAAAGGATGCTTCATCCTACCACAGAGACACTTCATCAACCATATTCATTTTTCCTCTATTCAAATAGCCAGAAACAACCTAGACATAACTTAACAGATGAGTGGATAAAAAAAAATGGCACATTTACACAATGGAGTATTGCTCAGCTGTCCAAAGATAAAAAAAATAATGAAATCTGTAGGTGAATGAATGAAATGAGAAAAAGTCACTTAGTGAGGTAATAACCTAGACCCAGAAAGACAAATATGGAATGTATTTGCTTATATGTGCTTATTTGCTATTAAGTCAATGATAAACAATCCACAATCCATAGAACCACAGAGGTTACAGGTATAGAGTAAAGGACTCGGGTCAGACAGATCTCTATAGGAAAGGGAAATAAAATAGATAGTTATGGATGGGTGGCAGGGATTGGAGCAGGAGGTCATGTGGAAAGAGGGATATAAGGGAGGCTGAGGGAGGAAATATCAGGAGAGACAGATAAAAGTGGCATTTGAGGGGTAGTATGGAAACCAAATACAGTAGAAGCTTCCTAAAATATATATTCATATGAGAGTGATCTAAATGAGATTATCAATAATGGGAGAGACAGACCTCCAGCTAGCCATCTCTTTTTTTACCAAATGAAGCTTCCGGTTCTAGGATTGGGTTACATGGAATTGAGATGTTGGTTGGAGGGATCCCAGGGAATCTACAGACAACCCAGGCTGTTGCCAAGACAACTGATGGTATGGCTCCATCGGAAGTCAGCACCTGTACAATTCACTGAGCATGAAGAAATCAAACTGATGCCTACACAGAGCCTTTACTCCTACCTGCTAGTGTCTTTGATACAGGATGGTACTCCGCATGCTACCAGAGGAAAGATGTAACCGCTAACCCAGCCACATACCCTCTGATCTTCAAGGCAGCTGTCCTGTCTGCAAGATAAGTTAGTGCAATGGTGGCCTAGAGCTTACAGGAGTGACCAACCAATATGTGATTTGATTTAAGACCCACTCCATGAGATGGAACCCATACTGGACATTCCTGGGGTGACCAGGAACCTGAGACTATATAGCCCACGGGCCTAGGGTAAAATCAAATACTACTTTTTTGTTTGTTTGTTTTTAAAGTAACAGTGAAATGACTCCTAATGACATTCTGCTCTATTTCTAGAGCAGTGCCTTGCTCAGCCATTATCAGAGAAGCTTCCTCCTGCAGCCGATAGGAACAAATAGAGACTCACAGCCCGACATTATGCGGAGAGTGAGAGAGCTTGGCGCACTCAGCCCTAAATGGGATGTTTCCGTCAAACCCCTCCCCTCACAGCTTAGGGAACCCCCGCAGAAGAGGAGGTGAAGAGAGCATATGAGGCAGAGGACACCAAGGAAACAAGGGCCTCGAAATCAACAAGATTGACATACGTATAAACTCAGAGACTGAGGCAACGTTAACATGGTCTGCATCCACACCAGTTGGGGCCTTAGAGCTGAAGGAGAAGTAGACGCGTGCCCTGTCCCTAACCCAGAAGCAATCTCCAACCGATAACCACTTGTAAATGAAAATTCAGTTCCCCCCAAGGGAGTCTCCCTGGAAACAAAGTACCACTGATGGTAGGCAGCATGCCCCTCGGTAGATGGCCTGGCCGACAAAATGCTAACTCGGCATCCATGACTGTTCCTTGCCTCATAATGTCCAGTCAGGGGTCTTCCTTTTGTTTTTTGTTTTTATTTTTTTAAATCTTATTATTATTTATTTTATTTATTTACATTTTTCCCTCCCCACAGGTCCTTTGCGTATGTCTTCTGGCTTTGAGTTTAGTGTTTTTATGGAATGTCTAAGTGTATAAACAAGTGGATCTGTTTCTTCAGCCTCCTCTTGGACCTTTCCCCTTCTGTTTGTTTGTTTATTTAGTCCTGTATAAATGTGTCAGGTTTTAAAAAAATCTTTATATTATATCATATTCTATTCACTAGAAACTTGCTTGTGACAGGACCTAACTCACTCCATCTTAGAACAGGCAGGCAGCCATGTTAGGCCTTAAGCTTCAGTTTCCCACAATGCCTACTTGGAAAAAACACAGAAAAAGGGCAGCCAATCAGCAACTGCCCCGACATCTGGCCAGGGGCTTACAACATAAAAAAACGGAAGGTAACCCTCTTTCCCTTGAGGTATGGACCAATCAGAAGTGTACAAATATCTCATACCATAGCTCAACCAATCCTGATTGAAGGAGACCCAATCGCAGCTGCAAAATCCCTAACTGGCTTAAAAAGGGGCCTGCTGGCTTCCTTCGTGGTCTCCTCGTGAATGGTTGACCCCCCTCGTGCTGGTTGTTTCTGCAGAATAACCGCTCTTTGCATACTATTCGAGACTGGGATCTTCTTTTCAGCGATTCTTGGACTTTTACACTTGTTTTTTAATGAGAGACAGAAGAAGGTAAAACTGGATGCGAGAGGAAGTGAGGAGGAGCGGGGAGGAGTAGAGGGAGGGGGAACTGTAATTGGGATACATTATGCTGGGGGGAAAATCTATTTTCAATAAAAGGGGAAAAAATAAAAAAAGAAAAACAAAACAAACAAAAAACGGATAGGCTCAGAGATACTCCAAAGTAAGATGAAAAATCATCTGCATAAAGTCAAGGCCCAAGTGTGGGTGATTACACAGCCGTGGGAAAATTAGTGTAACCAATTATCCTTGGAGGGGCTGCGCTCAGTTAAGCTTCTGGATTCCCAGTAAGATTCCGTAGGCCCTTGTCCAACACACCCAGTTGAAACAATGAGTTAGCAATGTCAGAACTCTAAATTCTCTAGCCTAGCCACTGCAATCCCTAATCTTCCTTCATCTCCATTTCTCTGCCTCCCAAATGCCTTTGGTTTCTCTGGGTGATTCTGAGGGATAACCAACAGGAAGGATTAGGGGCTCAACCGCCATCCAAATTGCTAATAAATGTGGTATTTTGTAGTCAATTATTTGCATCTGAACCTTTTATATTCTTGCTTGGCATCCTAAACCCCTTGTCTGTCTTCCTGGGTTTTTCTCCTGCTCCTTAAGAAGGACCAAAGCTATGATGTCAGTGTGGTGACTGTGTCTTAGAGGTACAATTACAATCTGGAGGCAGAGAATTCTGTGAAATTTCAAGCAGTGTTGGTCCAAGGGAGAAACTCACCTAAGAGGTGTCTCTAGCTTAGCAAACAAAGAAAGGGGGGAGGGAAGCCTCAGCAACTGTGAGCATCACAGTGTGGTGTGGGCGTTGGTTGGTATCTGTGTTTAGGTCAGACAGTGCCTGGACAACAGAGGTAATGAGGAGATTCCAAATGCTGAGAAAAACAATAAACAGATTCCCTGGTCATAAATAATGAACATAACGTTGATGGAAGTCAATGATGTACTTTGCTTTATTAATGTTATTTGAATAACTGACATTGTACTTTGCTGGGCTAAGGTTTCACATGCATTCTGCATTCAGTTATGCATTTTAATGTCCCCCACCTCAACCCCCCCGCCTCCAAACAGTCTTTCAAATCAGTATAAATTGCTGTGCCTAGCAGGCATGTCTTGATCTTTAGCTGCCATGACAACAGGATACAGAGAGATGCATTTTCATAACAATTGCTAGCAGTGTTGAGAATCACTGTTACTTTGTGTCAGGGAGCAGCTGGCTCCGAGAAGAACACAACATTGTTTCTCTTAACTTGTAAGCTTTTGTTGTAATAATTGAAAAATAGGTAGAAAAATTGTTGTTTAAGGAAGAAATAGATAGGTGGGAGCAAAGCCCCAGAGTGCGGGAGCTGGATAGAGGAGGGAGGAAGGAGAGAGAGGGGGAAGGGAGGAAGAGACATGGGGGAGAGAGGGAGAGAGGGACAGAGCACAAGGGGAGGGGAGAGGGGAGAGGAAGGAGAAATTTGGGGGAGATTTTTCTTGATAGTTTGTTGAGTGCATTTCCCTAAGGTGGATTGTTAAAGGCTTAGTCCTGGGCTGGGGTTGCTATTCTGTGGTAGAAAGCTTACTCACTGTGAGCAAAGTCTTGGAGACCATCTCCAGCACCACACACACACACACACACACACACACACACACACACAGCTTGTTTCCCAGTCTATGGGACTGTTGGCAATTGGTTGTGCTTGTAGGACACTGAGTGTATGCTTGTGAAGGGAACTGTCGGGAGCCTAGTTGCTTCTATCTTTGTTTCTATCCTAAGGATAAAAATGATTTTGCTTTGCTATTTGCTCTCATTGTGATGTGTTCCTAGCTATTCCTGAACCTAAGCCTCCATCCCCCTCTTTTTGTATATGTGTGTGTGTGTGCATGTGTGTGTGTGTGTGTGTGTGTGTGTGTGTGTGTGGTTTGTGTGCAGTTTGTGTGGATGTACGCCTGCTTGTGTGGAGGCATGAGGTTGCTAGTGGGTGACTTTTTGATCTCTTTCTACCTTAAATATCTAGGCAAGGTCTCTCATTGAGCCCACACTCATGGTTTTGGCTGGTTCTAGGATTCCTTAACTTCTTTTCTGAATACTGGGATTACAGGAGGCCACCATGCCTACTTCGTTCTTATATGGGTTCTGGGAATCCAAACTCTGGCCCTCACCACCAGAGGCATCAAGTGTTTCATTGAGCCTTCTCCTCGGCCTATATTTCTCTTTAGAAATGAATTCTTTCTGGTCACGGTCTTTTGTCACAGTAAGAAGAGGCTGATTTACGTAGGCGAGATATTACCCTGGGTTACCTGGGTGGGTCCTAAATGCACTCATTAATGCCCTTAGACACAGGCTAATGAGGGATTTGATACATGGTAGAGAAGGCAGTGTGAAAATGGAGCAAAGAGAGGTTTGGAGATGTTGGCCTTATGTGAGACAGGAAGATGTTAGAAAGGGACCGGAAACAGATCCTTCCCACGACCTCTGTGGAAAGCTCCGTTCTTTGATTTCAACCAAGTAACAGTGATTTCAGATGTCTGCCTCTTCTAGAACTGTGTGAGGCTACATTTCTGGTGTTTTAAACTACCGCATTTGTGCTAATCTATTACCACAGGAAACAAAGCTGCTTAAGTGTTGCTGATCTTTCTTTCAATTATTTATTTTCTATTGCTTGTCTTGCTTTTCCTTTTTGGCTAGTCCAAGAAGTCAGTGACACCAGTCTCGGGCATATACCATTTCTACCTCTTCTCCTGTGCTTGGGCCACTCCATCACCCTCTGTGGGTCTCTTTAGACCTTGGTGCTTCTTTGGGTTCTATCTTCTTGCATCAGACCTCCTTGGATGATTCCCAATGCCCCTCAGGACCTCAACAATCCCCTCACTGATTCCAAAGGTCATTATTTACAGTTATTCCCTCCTTTTATTCCAGGTCTGTGTACGTCTCTGCACTCGTGTTAGCTTTCTGACACTGTCGCAAAATACCTAAGCTAATCAGCTTAAAATAAGACAGCTTGATTTGGGCTCTATGTTTGGAGTTCCAGTCCATGGTTGATCAACCCCGCTGCTTCTGGGATTGTGGTAAGGTAATAATTCCCAGTGGGAGTGGACGGCAGAGCAAACCTGGCCATTCAGGGCAGGCTCAGGAAGAAAGAACCACACGGTTTAAACATGTACTTCCTCAGAACCCTGACTGAGACAGTTGAAACTGGGAGTGGTCCTGTAAAGCAGGCAAAGAGGGCCTATGGGTGAATCACTCACCATCTGGCTAGCTATAGGGCTGGGGGAGAGCAAATAGGGTAAGACAAGGTGGCAGTCAAGTAGTTGAAACTCTTGAGACTGATGAATTGGGATGAGGTGGAAGGAAAGGAACTCATCACCTGGTGCCATGTTTCTAGTGTTTGCAGGGCATTAAGGATGGCAAGAATGTAGCCAGGCAGCTGTAATTATAGTGAATGACAGGAGAATCCTTAGGGACAGACTAGAAGTACAGCCAACACAAGAACCCAGCTTGTTGTCCTAAAAGAAATCATGAGTGGAGGACTGGAACACGGCTGAGGCACTTATAACTCAGAAGGAAACAATACTTTCTGGGGCCGGAGAGATGGCTCAGGAGGGGAATGTTCATTGCCTGAGCAGAAGACCTGGGTTTGGTTCCCAGCGCCCACATGGTGGCTCACAACCACTTGTAACTCTAGTTCCAGGGGATCCCATGCCTTCCTCTAACGTCCTCTTGCACCAGGTTATTTTCCGGGTCCCCAGATCTATAACTGAAATTCTTGTCATGATACTCGGGGTCCTTTTCCTTTAAAAGGGTTAGTTTTCATCATATGTGTATGAGTGCTTTGCCTCTTCATGTGTATGCGCACTACATGCATGCAGGACCCATGGTGCTGGTACACAGGTCCTATTAGAACAGTGGTTCTCACCGGGCAGTGGCGGCACCTGCCTTTAATCCCAACATTTGGGAGGCAGAGGCAGGCAGATTTCCGAGTTTGAGGCCAGCCTGGTCTACAGAGTGAGTTCCAGGACAGCCAGAGCTACACACAGAGAGAAACCCTGTCTTGAAAAACTAAAAACCAAACCAAACCAAAAAAAAAAAAAAAAAAAAAAAAAAACCCAACAACAACAAAAACCAGTGGTTCTCGACATGTGAGTTGCAATCCAATCCCTTTGGGGATCGAATGACCCTTTCATAGAGATCTCCTAAGACTATCGGGAAACACAGATATTACATGATAATTCATAACAGCAGCAAAATTAGAGTTATCAAGTAGCAAAAAAATTATTTTATGATTGGGGGTCACCACAACATGAGAAACTGTATTAAAGGGTTGCAGCATCAGGGAGGTTGTGAAACACTGTGTTGAAGCAATTCTAGCTCCCAACCACAGAACCATCTTTCCGACCCCTAAAATATGCATTTCCATGTCTTCCATATTATACCATCCTGTCATGTAGGAGGAAGGCACACCAGGCAGACTGTCTCCTTTGGGTTCTGGAGGAAACTTGTTCTTCACACTTGGAAATCCTGCTCTAGTTAGAATCCTGCCATACCTGGTGTCTACATAACAGGTTGTGTCACACAAGGCTGTCATCTCTGAGAGGTGCTGCTGGTCTCTGCTAATTCCTGCTGGTTCCTTCTGGTTCCTGCCGCTGCATTTCGCTGTTGCATTTGCTATCGTTGGATTGCTTCTTTGTTGAACTGCAGGCTGGCTATCCTGATGATGAAGAGTGGACTTGTTCCAAGGAACCCAATGCCTCTATTCAGCAGTAAGTAGCCCAAAGAGGCCTATGAACCCTTATGAGAACTGAATAAAGTATTGCAAAAATAAATAAATTAAATAAATAAATAAATAAATAAAAAAAAGTGTCAAAACAAGAGAGATCTATCTTTGTGTTAGTGACCAATTGGACCCCATTTGTCTACCTGTGAACAACCGCTGGTATGGAGAGTAGGGGGTGGGTGGAGGTGGGGAAGTAAACTGGGTTGTGTTCAGATATTCGGTCAAATTCTGACTCCTCTTCTAGTGTCTGTGTAACTGGGTGAGCTACTTTAATTCTCTGCTTCCATTTCCTCATTGTAAGATGGACCAGTTAGCTGTCATTAGAATAAGTACTTGTTAGGGATAAGCTCTAAGCTGGGGTGTGTGTGTGTGTGTGTGCGCGCACACACACACACACTTAAAAATGATGTTCTTAGCTCCTTCTTTCCATTTTTATGTGTCCAGTCTATCCTTTCAGAGAAGAAAGCAACTCAGTCAATACTCTCCCATTAAGGTTTTTAGGGACTTAATGTGTTGGTTCTTCCCAGGGAAATTGCAGGTTTAAAAGGAAGAGCTGTGGTGTCTGACATAAGGAACGGCTTGTGGATGGGTTGCTGATGGATTGCTAGCATTTGGAGGGGACAGGGGCTCTGAGATTAAATCTGATAAAGGAACAGTCTTCACATTTGGGTGAAGCTGGCTTTCCCGGTTTCCAATGAAGAGGGAAGATGGAGTTTTCCAAGGAGGCCACCTCCCCACCTCCTCCCTCCTTCCTCTGGCCATGTTGGACAGTTTGCCTACAGCTTCTTTTTTTTTCTCTGAGTGGGACAACTGAAATATCTTCTAGCTATTTGTTCCAGTAGTTCAATATAAATTCTTGGTTATATCAAATATTTGATATTTTAGGAAATCAGTCTTGTTAAATTAAAGTGCATAAGATGGCATTTTAAGGTCACCTTGGTATGATCAAACATGATGCTGACATTTACAATCCATTTCCATCACTTCTCACATGTTTCCTTGCCGGTTAAGTCCAGACTTCTCAAATTTAAAGGAGTTTAAAATCTAATGATACAATTATAGATACTGTACACGAATTTCTAGCTGCCCGCTAAGTTTTCTGCAATTACAAAATCTTCATATAGCCCATTCTAGTCATCTGAAAAAAAACTGAAATGGTCGTTATAATATTACCTGCTTAAGTGTAAACCAGTACAGATATTAAATGTTCTACTTACTCCTTAATTTTATAGAATTTGCTCATATAAAAACCAAAATGAATTTACATATTGAAAAAGGAAGCCACAGTGAGTCCTTGCTATCAGGTCCCCTAAAGTACAGTGCTCAGGGTGGGGTGTCTGCACCATGATCCCACACTCTGGCTCTGCCTCTATGTCAGACACATCTGACTTCAATCTCATATTGCCAGAAAGTCCCCCAGGGAAACTAAAGACCTCCATGGGTGGAAGAGGATCCGTGGTTCTCTTCCCCACAGGTCAGGTCAGTCCAGCTTCCCCCCTCCCCCTCCCCCTCCTCATCTTCATTTCTTAAGGGGAGCTGGGGAATTGCTCACACTAACCTTGGATTGGGGGAGGGGTCAAAGCAGACCAGACTTGGGTCTAGTGGGAGTGAAGGCTCTACTCTGTCGAGTCCTACCCAATCTTCGCCTCCTGCCTGTTGTCCACTCCTTTGCAGGAGGCAGGAGACATTTTAGTCTCCAGGGTTTAGAACATCAGGTCAGATTCTGTCCACTGTCCTTCCATCTCTATCAAGAGATTGACCAATGAGAGAGACAGACAGATGCCTCACGACAATGGTTGGACAAGGACTTTTATTTATTTTTTACTACACAAATATATCTTAAAAGTAAATTTAAAAAGAAGTAAAAGAAATACAAATTTAAAGTCCTGCTATTGATGCTAATTGAAGGTAAAGTAAAACAGAGCTTTGTGGAGACCAGTTGTCCCTTACAGAGTGACTTTTGTTTACAGTGTGAGGTCTACTTGGTCTGAAGGTCAGGAGTCATTCATTTCGTGTGGACTCAGATGGCATACAATGTGTCTTGCTGTTCCAACTAATGAAGATGTGCAAGTCAGACACCCATCACTCTGACACAAAGCCAGAGGACATCGTTTTAAAAGAAGGAAAGGTTTATTTTGTCCCATAGTTCCCAAGATTGGTTCCATGTCTTTCCGGTCTCATGAGGTTGATCAGCAAGGAGTACCTCATGGGGCACAGCTGCTTAACTTCGTGGTGGCCAAGGAACAAAGGAAGATTGAGAGGCAGGATGCAGAGTCTCAATGTCCCCCTGAGACTCGCCCCCCAATGTCCTAACAGCTTCTCACTAGACCCCACCCCTAAATTTTCCACCACCTTCTGATACTTGATGACTGACACAGGAAACGTTGGGGGCCCTGAAGATTCAGATTGTACTAGAAACAGCTTCCCCACAGTTCACCATGGCACACTGGAAGCCTCTTATGAAGATGAAATTGGCTTTTATTCCTTCTTAGATAGCAGTTAATCTAGTGCCTGCCCCAAATCAATCCAGGCATTAAAAACTACGTGGTGATAACTAGGTCAGATATCCAGATATAAAGTACCCAAAGTACAACGTATCGGGGGGTATGGAGATGGGTCAGTGGGTGAAGTGCTTGCCATGCAGGTAGGGGGACCAGAGTTCAGATCTCCAGATGCAAATGCTGGGTGGGAGTGGCCACATTTAGCAATTTCACTCAACTCCTTTGCCTATAGCCTTGCTATGTACCCAGGACAACCTTAAATTCAACCCTCCTGCCTCTGCTTCCCGAGTACTGGCCTTACAGGGATGGGATACCTTACCTAGCTACTTTGCTTTTAAATTGAGTTATTGCTTTTTTTTTTTTTAACTCTAGGAGTTCTTTACATATTTTGGATATGAATCTCTTGTCAGATACATAATCCTCAAATATTTCCAGACACTCTGTGAGCTGCCTTTGTGTGAGATTGATAATCCCCTTTGATATACACAAAGCTTTTAATTTCAATAAAATCCAGCTTACTTTTTCTTGTATTTCCTCTAGGTTGGGTGTCAAAGCTAAGAAATTCATCCCAAAGCCACAGTTAAGAAGTTCTATCCCGTGTTTCCTTCTAAGCAGGTTGTAGCTTTAAGTCTTCTGTTTAAATTCTTGATCCATGTTGAAGAGCTTTTGTGTATGGTAAGGGTAGCCTGAGCTACAGAGCAAGAATCTGAGGGAGGGAGGGGAAGACGCAGGGGGAGGGGGAGGAGAAGAGAAAGAGAGAGAGAAAGGAAGAGATGGAGGAGGCAGTGTAGAGAGAGGAGGAGATGGAGGGAGGGGCGAGGCGGGAGGAAGAGGGCTCAGTTCTTCCATGTCGGCTTCCCAAGTGCTGGGGGTACAGGCACACGCCACCTCGTTAAGTCTGAGTGTTCTTCTTTTGGGTTTGTGCACAGATTTTCATATCTTCTCATTATATTCGGTTCTTATGTCCCCTACTGCTCCCCTGGCTCCACCCTCTCCCTCTTATTGGCTCCCTTCAAATCAGTCCCCCTTCTGCTTTCATGAAATATTCTATATACTCCACTAACCCATCCTTCCCTCTCCACGCTCAGAGCCCCTTTCAACTTTTTTTTTTTTGACAGTGTCTCAGTATGTAGCTGTGGTCATACTGGAACTCACTATGTAGACTAGGTTGGCTTCAAATTCAGAGATCTGCTGTCCTCTGTGCCATCACACCTGGCCCTCCTGTCTTATTTAGGGCTGTGAAGAGACACTATGACCGCAACAACTCTTATTAAGAAAAACATGTAACTGGGGCCACCTTAAGAGTTTCAGGGATTAGTCCATTACCATCATGGCAGCAATCATGGCAGCCTGCAGGCTGATGTAGTGCTGAAGGAGATGAGAATTCTACATTTTGACCTGAAGGTAGTAAAAGGAGACTGTACAGCACTGGGTGTAGCTTGAGCATTTGTAAGATCTCAAAGCTGACCTCCACAGTGACACACTTCCTCCAACAAGGCCACCTCCATTCTAACAAGGTCATACTTCTTAATAGTGCCACTCCCTATGGGCTAAGCATTCAAACACATGAATCTATGGGAGCCATACCTATTCAAACCACCACCAACACACACACACACACACACACTATATATATATATATATATATATATATATGTGGAATGCAAGTTTAAACATATGTAGGAGAAAATGTGATCTTTATTTTGAGTGTAGCTTAGTTTGCTCAAAAGAAATCTCTAGTTTGGTCCATTTTCGTGGGAATGTTAGGATTTCATTCTTTCTTCCATGTCAATTAGCATTTATTGTACATAATGGTGGGTTTCATGATTACATCTCATATACGTACATGTGTGTATATATACATACATACGTACGTATATAATACAGTTGCTAGTTTTTAATCCTTTATTATCACATCCTGCCTTTCTCCCACTGGTGCCCCTTCCTCTACCCCCAGCACCCTTTCCACTTTTCACACATTATTTCTGTCTTCTTCTTCTTTATTATTGTTACATTTACACACAGATGTATAAAAACAACCTAGTGAGTCCATCTAGCATTGCTTGTGTGTATGTATGTTTTTTGGGCTAACCACTTGGTATTTGTTTTTTACAGCTGAGTAAGATTTCTTTGTGTATACATCCATGGCCCACATTTTCTTGTTTCTTGTCAATTTCATGTATGTATACAGTGCCTTCCTATGACTTTCCATTCTGTTCTCTGAGTTCCCTCTTTCCCTGTCATGCCTCCTGCCTCCTTCCCTCCTCTTACCAGTCACGTTTCTCCCACCTCCCTACAAATCCCTTTCTCATGTCCATCTCTTTGTTTTGTTTCGTGACCCACTCTCCGAGTTCAGCCAGGAACACCTGTATGACTGCAGCTTTGGAACTATCTAATGGAGGCTTGTGGGCCAACAAACTGGAGACAATGCCACCTTCTCCCCAGAATCTATCAGTAGTCTGTGGGTCCTCATTGAGGGTTCCGTGAGTCCCTCCCTCATCCGTGACTGACAGTTGACAGGGTCAATCTTCTGCAGGCCCAGTGTATATGACCCCAGATGCTGTGAGTTCGTCTTCGCATTGACTGCGGCATCATGCCTAGAGCCAGGTATTTCATAAACCTGCTTCCCATCTCTGGCTCTTACATTCTTTCTGTCCCCCCATTTTCGATGTTCTCCGAGCCTTGTGGGCGATGGTACTCTCTGCTTAGACTGAGCATTCAACTGTCACTTATTCTCAGTACCTTGAACAGCTCTTATCTCAGCAATCAAACTCCACTGTGAAGAGAGGATTCTCTGATTAAGGCTGAGAGTAGCGTTTGTCTCTGGGTACAAATAGTTATTTAGAAGGCAGTTTGATGCTATGTCTAGTTAAAGAACAGTTGTACGTTGTGCCCTAGGCCCGTGACTTCCCTGGCCATGTAGTTTTTATGGGGTTTACAGTAGTGAGCACAGGCTTGGTTTGGGAGCCAAGGGTCTCAAATCCAATTATAGCGTGGGACGGGGAAAGGAGCAAAAGGGGGTTAGTCAGACTGAGAAGGAAAGTATATAGGTTAGAGATATTCTAGCCATTAGGGAAAATGTCGTTTTTAGTTTTAGAGAAAGAGGGGCAAAAACAAAACAAAACAAAACAAAAACCCACAACTATTTCTAAAGAAATATGAGTTGCAACACAATTGGTCAGTGAAATTTCAGAGATGAACACACACACCAAAAAAATACATAAAATAGAAAATTGAAGATCAAAATAGTACAAACACAAATGAACCCCCCAAATGAACAGAAGGTATTATGGTCAGAGAGGCTGCTTCTTGGCTGGGGAGAGATGCCCGCCCTCTGTTGACTTAGCTCTGTAGTCTGAATTCGAGTTCTCCCTCACTCTTTCTCTGGTCCACATGGTTCCTCTCTGCTATGGTGGACAGGGGTGTTGAGGGTCTTTCAGACTTGTCTTCCATCCATCCTTCAGAGTCTGTGCTGCTTGGAGCCTGCTGTTCCCAGCAGGATGCGGTACCACGAGGCACGTTCTGTCAAATTCTTCCTGGGGTCCCATCCATTCATTGCTACATGGGGCATTAGTAGATATGTATGGGGTGGTGGTGGGAAGTGCTGCAGATGTCTTAACCTTAGGCACCCGTACTCCCTCTCTGTAGCTGTGTTCTTGAGATGCTTACACCTCTGGTTGGTGCAGTGCATGTGTGATCATACCTGCGGGGCAGTGGCGGGAAGGGTTAGAAACCTCTGGATCTCTGATCCCCCATACCTTTTATGGTGTGTCTATGGTTTGCTGTGGTCTGCGGTCCTTCCTGGCCAGCCAGTTCAGCTTCTGATTTGCTTTCTGCAGTTCACCATCTCTTTGTGGTTCTCATTGCGCAGCTGTTTCAAGTCCTTTGCAGCACTTCTGGGGTGGGGCCCCAGCGCAGCTCCAGTTACTTGATGTGGCTGGGTGCACTTGCTGGATTCTTTTTGGAGAAAGCCCCCATCTTAGTCTGCTTTCAGCAGCCCCCCTTTTTTTAAAAAAAGTTGGTGGATTTATAAATATTTATTATTATTATTATTGTTTGTAGTATGCATGTGAAGGTCAAAGGACAATTTTGTGGAGTAAATTCTCTCCTTCTTACTGTATGTGGGTTCCAGGGATTTGAACTCGGGCTGTTAGGTTTGCCCAGGGCTTGGGTTTTTAGGGATACAAATGAACAATGAAGATCAATAGGACCTGGGTCTGTTTGGAGTGAGTGAGTGAGTGTGTGTGTGTGTGTGTGTGTGTGTGTGTGCGTGTGTGTGTGTGTGTGTGCGTGTGTGTGTGGTGTATTCTGAATGGAATGTGGAATAGGCAGATAAAACCGGAAGCTGTTTGTTGGTCTCCATATTCACGAGCCTGCCATTTTACCAGAAACAAAGTCTAACTGATGAATCCTTGTTTCCTTTTGTTTTCTTTTGAGGCATTAGTGGGGTCTTCTGTTGTCAAAACAAGAGATCATGAGACACATATACAGAAGAATTGTTTTGATAATTCTGGGCTCCAGAGTCTTCCCCAAAAAAGGGAAGAATAGTTTGAAGAAAAGACACAAGCAAAACAAAACCCTGCGTTTGAGACAATGTTCAAGATAATAACTGAACCCAGGCACAGCAGCAGAAGCAAAAGGCATCTTCTCAGCTCCCTCTTCTAAGTCCTGAGCTAAAGGTTTGAGGTTCGCATTGTGGGAATTTTATTTTATTTTATTTTTTTGATTGCTTCTGTATCCCCTGTCCTTACCTTTGGTAAAATGTTTCAAATTCTGACCTGAACAAGGAAATCAAAACCAGGGGTCAGTGGTTTCAAATAATCCAGAGAAGGCTGGAATGTAACTGTAACCAGTCTCCCCCCTGTGAAGTTTACTTACCTATCCTGAGCCAGAAGATTGAGCTTCCTCTCCCTTAGGGAGTTTCAACCATATTGTTGTTAAACTAACTTGAAGTGCCAGAAAAGCTATGTAATGTTGTGTTTCATAAAGATAAAGAGAGAAGGGATACATTTGGTGGATGTGCAGTCAGGTGTGGGGGAAGGGGGTGCCTCCGGGCCCATGCCGAGGCATCCCTTCCCTCGGAGGGACCAGCTACATGACGATATAGTATAGAATAGAGTTTATTCAGGGCATGGGGAGGGGATTGAGAGGGCAGTAGAGACAGAAAAAGGCAGAGAGAGAGAGAGGGAGGGAGGGAGGGAGGGAGGGAGGGAGGGAGAGAGAGAGAGAGAGAGAGAGAGAGAGAGAGAGAGAGAGAGAGAGAGAGAGAGAGAGAGAGAGAGAGAGAGAGAGACAGAGGCTGGCCGTGAGCATGCAGAGAGAGGGGAGGGGAAGGAGGGGAATGGGGAGAGAGGGGAAGGGGGAGGGGGGAGAGAGATGAGGGAGGGGAATGGGGAGAGAGGGAGAGCAGGAGGAAGAGGACAGAGCTAGAGCCAGAAGGCAAGAAAGAGAGGAGGAGGCAAGCAGCCCCTTTTATAGTGAGTCAGGCACACCTGGTTGTTTCCAGGCAACTATGGGGCGGAGTCTAGACAAAATGCTAACATGTAAGGCCTCTTTTTTTTTTCCAGTGATACATGAAAGGATCCATCTCCTGGCCCTAGCCCAACAATCGTTAATTTATTGTATTCATTGAGAACTGGCTTCAGGACAGAGTGGTCCATTAGATACTCAGAAAAGTGAGGCTACTCCAGCTTTAGAAAGAGGAATTTTTGGTAAGCCTGGCTGTTAACTAAATCCTGATATCCTCCTGCAAGACTAGCCTACCCACCAACACAGAGGAAGAAATTTAAGCCAGTCAGAGAAGAACACCACTCCAGGATTTGACAATACTCATGGTGATAGAAGTAAAAGACCTAGCCTGAGTGGTAAATTTTATTTACCTGTCTATGGTAGGGTTTCCATTGCTATGAAGACTCACCATGACCAAGGCAACTCTTATACAGGACAACATTTAACTGGGGCTGCCTTATAGAGGTTCAGTCCACTATCATCAAGGTGGGAAATATGGCAGCACCCAGGCAGGTATGGCGCTGGAGAAGCTGAGAATTCTACATCCTGTTCCTAAGGCAACCAGGAGAGGACTGGCATCCACAGGCAGGTAGGAGGAAGCTCTCCTCTGCAGTGGGTGAGCATAGAAGGAGACCTCTAAAGCCTACCCCACAGTGACACACTTCCTCCAACGAGGCCACACCTCCTAACAGTACCACTCTCTATGGGCCAAACATATTCAAGTCACCATATCTGCTAAGAAATGATCAAAATTCTAGTCTAGGAAGACCATTTACTCTGTTTTATAGAATGAAGTATTGTTCAATTCCTTAGGAAAGTCTTATTTAGCCTAAATGATAAAAAAGCAGGTTAGTCTAATTTTAAATTAGCACAGTACAATATGGGTTCTTCCACATAACAAGAGCAAGATTTTCACTGTTAAAAAAACAAAACAAAACAAGAAACAAAAAACCAGCTATATGGGACTGGAGAGATGGCACAGAAGTTTAGGACCCCTAGTGCTCCTATAGAGAACCTGAGTTCAGTTCCCAGAAATTAATCTGGGTGGCTCACAGTGACCTGTAATATCCTCCAGGGATCTGATGCTGTTTTCTGACCTCTAAGGTCACCTGCATGTGAGTATACATGTGAATCCTCCCCCCCCCAGTTAAAAATAAGTCTTAAAAGACCCCAATTATGGCCAGGCATAGTGGCTCACAGTTTTAATTCCAGCACTTGGGAGGCAGAGACAGGCAGATCTCTGCGAGTTTGAGGCCAGCCTGGTCTACAGAGTGAGTGAGTTCCAGGACAGAAAGAGCTACATAGGATGGCCCTGTCTCAAAACAAAACAAAACAAAACAAATAAGTAAAGCCTTTTTCTTGGGGGGGGGTATAAAACTCTACCTTTTCTATTATGAATGAAGTAACTCTTGAACACACTCTTGTTTTTATTTCTGTATGAGAGTATGATAGTTATGATATATGCTTTTGAAAATTATCTTTTCGAGTATGTGATCCAGGTTTGTTCATTGGAGGGAAAACTGAAACAATAATATTCCGTATTTACCTTAGTAAAGGGAATTTCTGTTAAATTTTTATGAGTATCTAAACATTGACAATATAAATATTGCTAAAAACAAAATCATGTTGCATGTACAGTTATGCTATGGTTTTTCTCACTGAGGGTTTTACTAAATTCTTTCTCTCTCAATAAGCAGCCGCTTGTGTCATTGTTAGCATGCGTATAACTGCCTCCTCACCCCCCAGCAGCAATGGCTTTCCCAGCAGGCACCACTCCCAGAAACACAACTGTGCTCGGCTCTTGTTAATTAGCTGTATCACCCTGAGTGCCATGGGTTTCCTAAATTCAGGAGAATCAAAAGCATCCTGGATTAGCATTTGTGGCTAATAACCTCTCATTGATTTTTAAAATTAAACAAATTTTTATTTTATTTATTAGTGTGTGTGTGTGTTGTGTTGTGTGTGTGTTGTGTGTGTGTGTGGTACGTGTGGTATGTGTGTGTATGTATATGGTATGTGTGGTGTGTGTGGTATATGTGTGTGTATGTATATGGTATGTGTGGTGTGTGTGTGGTATATGTGTGTGTAGTATATGTGGTATGTGTGTGTATGTGTGTGGTGTTTGTGTGTGTGTGTGTATGGTATGTGTGTGTGTGGTATTTGTGTGTGTGCATGGTATGTGTGGTGTGTGTGTGTGTGTGTGGTATTTGTGTGTGTGTGTGTGTGTATGGTATGTGTGGTGTGTGTGTGTGTGTGTGGGGGTATGTGTGGTGTGTGTGTGTATGTGGATGTGGTGTGAGTGCAGGTTCGTGTGTACCACAAGAGAGCATGTGAAGTCAGAGGACAACTGGATGGAGTTTTTTCTCTTCCTCCATTTTTATACTTGGTCTGGGGATTGAACACAGGCTTTTGTGTGGCAATTGCTTTGCCCCGAGCCATCTTGCCAGCCTCTTTGCATTGTTTGCATATCCCCAAGCTGATTTGGTAAGATCCTTCCTTCATTGAAAATTTTAGGTCCAAGGTTAAGTATGTCCATCCGTATTTTCCTGTTAAGCATACCGCGGTTCCTTGAAAAGCTTAAGTTTGTGTCTGGGACCGTGCAGTGATGCTGACTCCGCCCAGTCAGGTGACATGGCTGCTCACGGCGGAGGAGAAGTCACAGTGTTCATGAGCCTCTGCATCAGGCTAGATTCTGTTGGTGCTGTTCCTAACCACTGAGTTCACTGAATCAGCTTCCCTTCCTCCTTTCTTCTTCTCATCTCCTTCCATTCCTTTTCTTTTCTTGAACTCATATGTCCCCTTTCTCTTGGTTTTTGAGACCGGGTCTTGCCAGATAGCCTTGGCTAACACTTACAATGTAGACCAGGCTAATCTCAGACTCACATGTCTGCTTCCCTAGTGCTGACATAACCTGGTTCCTTCGTCTTTGAGATGAGTTTTGAACTTGTGATTCCTTTGCTTGGCATCCTGGGTTCCATTCATGCTGTGACAGATGAAAACTTGTCTGAGTGCTGGGAGGAGGGGTGTGTGCTGCTTGCTCTGGGTCTCTGTCTACTCCTAAGGCTTTCCAGCTCAGGGAATTGATTCTCAGCCCAGGTTTGTGTCAAAACTTTTATGGGGTTGCAGGTATAGCTCATTGGTAGAATTCTTGTGTAGCATGTGAGAAGCTCTAAGCTTGAGTCCTGGAAAGGGGGGCAGGCCGATGGAGGAGGGAACACAGGAGAACCTGGATATGCTTTACAAACGTTCATGATCTTGCTCTAAGAGAATGTCACTAGCCAGAGCTGGGGAACACAGAGCCTTCTATCCTCGGAGGCCTGGTAAGTTCTAATGACCGCTTGAGTACGGCCCTGATGAGCCAGGTAAACCTTGTATCAGCACTGTGAAGACTCTTGCACAGAACTCCAATTTCCGTAAGAGTTTCTTTAAGGTAAACAGCTAGATGTGGAGTTTCTGCTGATCTTAATCTGTTGTTACTCTACCAAAACCTGCTGATTTATTTTCCATTCCTTAGCCTACATCCTGCCAGGACTCGACTTTTTCAGTTTGGATGCTCATGGAAATATTCGGTTTTGCTTTGATATTAATTTGTCTGATTATTAATGAGACCTGTTCATTTCCATTTCTTTATGAGCTGCCTACTCACATATTTTGGCTATTTTCCGATCAAGTTTCTTCTTAATGATTTATCACGATTGAGACATGTTCATGATATTAATCACAAAAAATTCTATTTAAACAAAATTAGCATGAAAATGACTGCATTTCATTTTGGGGTGTTCATACAGCCTTGGGAGAACTATTGCTTTTAGGTTCACCATGCATCAAGTATCTCTAGCTAAAATTTCAAAATTACATTTTGTGTGTGTGTGTTGCTATAGTGTGTGTGTGGTAGTTAGAGGATGTCTTATAGGAATTAGTTTTCTCCTTTTACCACTTGGATTCATTTGATCAAGTTCTGATGGTCAGTCTTGGTGGCAAGTGCCATTACCCACTGAGTCATCTCATTGGCCCTGTATTAAGTATCATCATTAAATTTTCTTAATAGTTTTAAGAAATAAATTGTGAATTCTCTTGAATTTCCTACATTGATTATTATATAGTAAGTTTGTTTTGCCCTAGTTATGTTCAAGTAGATTTTATTGATTGCAATAGTGGAGCTTGCCCACTTCCCTGCTTCCACACTGCATGCATAGCTTCTGGCCTTGAGTGACACATTGATATATCATTACACTAAATCTATATATTATCACCCTAAGTCTATATATTGTCACACTGAGTCTATACTTTGTAGTATGGAACACTTTGTATGTTCCTTTGGTTTGGCCCAACCTGTAGTGACATGTGTGACCCAGTAGAACCATACAGAGTAGTTTCACTGTCCTCAAAGTCTTCTGTGCTCTGCCTACTCCCCTCCCCCACCCTCAGCACAAATCTTTCTGCTGTTTCCAGCTCTGCTTTTTGCTGAATGTGGCCTGGCTGAGGTCAGACACCGTGTAGTCTTCAGCTGAGGTCAGACACCGTGTAGTCTTCAGCTGAGGTCAGACACCGTGTAGTCTTCAGCTGAGGTCAGACACCGTGTAGTCTTCAGCTGAGGTCAGACACCGTGTAGTCTTCAGCTGAGGTCAGACACCGTGTAGTCTTCAGCTGAGGTCAGACACCGTGTAGTCTTCAGCTGAGGTCAGACACCGTGTAGTCTTCAGCTGAGGTCAGACACCGTGTAGTCTTCAGCTGAGGTCAGACACCGTGTAGTCTTCAGCTGAGGTCAGACACCGTGTAGTCTTCAGCTGAGGTCAGACACCGTCTAGTCTTCAGCTGAGGTCAGACACCATCTAGTCTCACTTGCCGTCGTGCATTCAGGGCTCCTCTGTGCCTTTCTGAGGTTTGGTAGTCCATTTCTTTTCCGTCCTGACAGTGTTCCTTTGTCTAGATGTACTACAGCTTATCTATCAGTCTGTCCATCCACTGAGGGCCATGTTGGTTGCTTCTGAGTTTGAGCAGCAAAAAATACAGGCATGATAAACATGCATGTGTAGGTCTCAGTGTAGAAATAAGTTTTCAGTCCACTGATAGCTGAATTATATGGTAAGAATATATAGGGGGTTTTGGTTGTTTTTTTTTTTTAAAGAGATGACCAAGTTCTTCTAAAGTGGATGAGTCAGTTTTCATTCTAATCAGTAATAATGGAGTGTTTTTATTGTACCACTTTGCCAGTGTTTGGTGGTGATGATATTTTGGAGTTGAAGTGTTTTAAGAGGTGTGTAGTAGTATCTCATTGTTTTAGTTTTTGGTGCTCTAGGGTCATGTATTACTGAACTAACTTCTCTCCCCTTCTCCCTTTTCTTTGCTTTCTAAAAGCAATAGTTCTTCCAAGACTGTATGACCACAACAAAATGAAATGCAGTAATTTTCATGCTAATTTTGTTTGAATAGAATTTTTTTGTGAGTGATATCATGAACATGTCTCAATGGTGATAAATCATCATCTGTTTCACTGGCTATGGCCCAAACTTGTCTGATCCCAGAAGTTAAATATGATCTGGTTTGGTTAGTATTTCAATGGCAGATATATTTTTTATAAATATTTTCTTCCAGTTTGGGGCTTGCTTCTAATTCTCTTCTGTGTTTTATATTAAAGTTTTGGTTTCATATTGTACTAGCAGAGCTTGCAGTAACATGAAGTATAAGGGAGTGACAGATATCTTTTTCCCCCTTAACATTGTCACATGTATGTAATACCTTTGCATGTATGTAATGCCTTCACATGTATGTAATACCTTCACATGTATGCAATATGTTCTCATGTGTGTAATGCTTTCACAGGTGTGTGACACTTTCACATGCATGCAATACCTTCACATGTATGTGATACCTTCACATGTATGTAACACCTTCACATGTGTGTGATGCCTTCACATGTGTGTGATACCTTCATATGCATGTAATGCCTTCACATGTATGTAATGCCTTCACACGCATATAATGCCTTCACATGCATGTAATGCCTTCACATGCATGTAATACCTTCAAATATATGCCATATCTTCACATGTACATAAGACCTTCACATCTATGTGATATCATCCATATGTGCAATGCCTTTACATATATGTAATCCCTTTGAATGTATGTAACTCCTTCACATGTATGTAATGTCTTTGCCCTAAATGTGATGTTTATTATAAACTTTTGACAGGGAACTTTTCCAATTCAAGGGAACTTTCTTTCTATTCCAAGTTATTAAGAGTTCTTTCTCCCCTGCATTTACCAACATGCTCAATGAATACAATGAATTATGCTGGTAGATTTTCAACAAAGTAACCTTGCATTCCTGGGACAAGCCTTATTTGGTATAATGCTAACTATTTTGTTTATTCCTGGATTTGGCTTACTAATACCCAGTTTAGGATTTTTGTAAGTGACTCTGGCATGTAGCCCCCTTGTTTGCAGTGTTCTGCTGCTCATATCGGCTACACCAATCCTAGGAAATGAGCCGAGAGCTCTCTTCTTTTGCTGTTCTTGCTGATGATTGCAGTGTTGCAGCACAGTTTCTAAATTTGGAAAATGGAATACCAACCACACAGAAGTCTTTTGAGGATGAAAACAGTCAAAACCAGTAGAGCGATTAGGCCAGTGCCCACAGCGCTGAGCGAGCTTTCTGTGTCAGCACTGGCCGCTGAGCGAGCTTTCTGTCTTAGCACTGGCCGCTGAGCGAGCTTTCTGTGTCAGCACTGGCCGCTGAGCGAGCTTTCTGTGTCAGCACTGGCCGCTGAGCGAGCTTTCTGTCTTAGCACTGGCCGCTGAGCGAGCTTTCTGTGTCAGCACTGGCCGCTGAGCGAGCTTTCTGTGTCAGCACTGGCCGCTGAGCGAGCTTTCTGTGTCAGCACTGGCCGCTGAGCGAGCTTTCTGTGTCAGCACTGGCCGCTGAGCGAGCTTTCTGTCTTAGCACTGGCCGCTGAGCGAGCTTTCTGTCTTAGCACTGGCCGCTGAGCGAGCTTTCTGTCTTAGCACTGGCTGCTCTTATGCAGCTCCCTGCAAGTGTTTTAAAGAGACGGTGGCCATCTCTGCGGGCTGGGTGACATTTCAACATACGTACATTTACATTCACATGTACATACACATGCAGAGAAACACAGACACACATATGCATACATACACACACACGAACACACACACAAAGACACAGACACACACACACACAGACACGCACACACAGACACACAGACACACACACACACACACACACACACACACACACACACACACAGCAATGTTAGCCAGCCTTGGGGTCCGTCCTTCTAGGCAATCATACTACCGCTAAACTACATAGACCTTAGTTTTTTGTTTTTTTTTTTGAGACAGGGTCAGACTGGACGGCAAGCCACAAGTATTTACTAATTTATACCCTTTGCTACTGAGATTAAAAGGATATGCTGTGGTGCCTAGCATTCTTATGTAGGTTCTGGGGACTGAATGCAGGCTCTCATATTTGTATACAAGCATTTTACTGGCTAAGTTCTCTTTCTAGCTACCCCATCTTCCAGGATTTCTATGTAGCTTCTTATTGAATTTTATTGTTTTCGAAACAGGTCTAACTGTGTAGTCCAGGCTGGCTTTGAACTTGTGATTCTCCTGCCTTAGTCCCTGAGTGCTGGGATTATAGGTGTTTGCCACCTTACTTGGGTTGAATTCTAGTTTTATTATGTTGTCACATGACTGTGGTCTGTGTACTATCACTGTTTAAATATCTGCATGCATTGGTTTGCTTATTGTCTGTGTTTTTATCAGAAGGTGATTCTCATAAAGATATCACTTTGTTTATGTCTCTAGTGTGTTTTGAATATAAGGAATGGTGATTCCCATGACATATACTGCATCCATATTTGTTGAATATCAAAATGATTGTCAGAGGTCAGACGTGATGGCACACTCCTTTAACCCCACCACTCAGGAAGGCAGAGGCAGGTGAATCTCTGTGAGAGAGCCTGTCTCCCCCATCCCTACAAAGAATGATTATTAGAGATATCAGTCTGTGGTGGTCATAGTCCATTTCTTTGTGGTGGTTTTCTTCAATCAGTTAGAAAAAGTTGCAAATTCCCAAAAGTTCTAGATCAGGCCAGCAGAATTGGCTTCATATTCATATAACTATATGCGAAGTCATATTATATATATGTGTGTGTGTGTGTGTGTGTGCATTTTTTGGGTGAGGGTGGGATTTTTTCTCATGTGGGCATATGTTGTCGCTGTGTGGACTCTGTACTCCCTTAAAGTTCCTTTTCTTGAGATACCTGTCATATTGGGTATTAAGATTTCAGCATATGAGTTTTTAGAGCACACAGTCATTAAGGTCACAGCCCAGCAGCGCTGGCAATCCTCATAAGATGCTTTTGTTTCCTGTATTTAATGCCTTCCCCCAAATGGCATTCATGTATTCTGTCAAGCAGTTACAGAACAGGGGCAGCTGGTCATCACTCAGCTTGGCGTATCAAATAGATACTTTTGAAAATATACAATCTTTGAAGATTTTTATTCTTCAGACAACTTTGGCTTTGAAAACTCTGTATATCTGAAAAAGCAGTTTTACAATGTCAGTGGTTTTCCGTGATTGATAGTCCCTGCACACTGAGCTCACGGAGACATTAAAAACGTGGCATAGGGTTAGAAAAAAAGGGGGCTTTACAGCATTGAACCTGCAGCAGTTAGTAATCTGCTCTTGGCTCTTCTTTCCCTTTACTAAGGATTTTTCTCTTCCCTTCTGAAAGGTCTGTGCTTTATTGCATTCTCTATATGGACATACACATCAAAATACATTTCCCCCCTTGTGCTTGGCAGAATCTTATTTCTGAGCATAGTAAGAATTATTGGATAAATACTGTAACTGTAATTCTTTCTTTTTTTTTTTTTTTAAGTTTTGAGATTTCAAACTTAAAAAACCCTCAAGACACTGCTGATAATTAGGGATCTCAGGGAGGACATTCATGCCAGCACCAATGTCATTGTGTTCTCAAGGAAGGGAGGAAGTAACTCCTTCTCAAAGACTGGTGGTGAGAAGTGAGGCTGTGTGATATGAACAAGCAGTGAGGTGAAACAGGAATTATTTTGGGGTTGCAAAAAGAGGTAATTTTTAGTGGGTGTGGAAGGACTTTCTCTCTAACTGAGGGTCTTGTCAATAAGCTATACTAGGTCAGCAGCTTTGACAAATATACCATGGAATGTAATAGCACAACATTGAGGTTTTATTTTATTTACCTTTTTGCTCAGCAACTACTTAGGATAGGTATTCATATTGACAGAGAAGCTGTCCATAACTGATTCTTCCAGGAACCCAGGCTCCTTCAGTCTTGTGGCTCTCAACATTCCCTAGAGCAAAAATTATAACTGGGACTAGGGTTATATTAGATAATCAGTAATTTATTCTTTGTGGGTTATCTTGTCTGTTACATGTACTCGATGTTGCCATTACACTGTGAAAACAGCAAAGCCCATGCACGGATGATAAGTGTGGCTGAGTTCAAATAAGGCATTATTTACAAAGGGAAGCGGTGGCTGGATTTAGTCCCTGGTGTGTGATCTATGGATCTACCTATCTTAAAGACTGATCATGCTCTTCTGTGTTCCAACAAATAAATGGAACATGAAGAGATGGCTGTGGACAATGTCTAGGGGCTGGATCTGGAAGTAAAAATGTTTTGTTTTCTAAACATTGGCTGGAAATCAATCCTGAGATGGTAGTCAGCTCCTATGGGAGATGTAGTCTCTATGAGTGTCCAGGGGAAGAGATGCATTCTGGAACACATGCGCCGTCCTTACCACACTGAGCACCATAGACAGGAGTGAGTGTAAGCCTCATCCTCAAGTGATCCTATGTTAGAACACAGGGAGTTTAAGAGCCAGGACTTTCGCTGGGTGTGTCAGCACATGCCTTTAATCCCAGCACTTGGGAGGCAGAGACAGATGGATCTCTGATTCAAGGCCAGCCTGGACTACAGACTGAGTTCCAGTGTAGCCAGAACTACACAGAGAAACCCCGTCTCAAAAAACCAAACCAAACCAAACCAAACCAAACCAAAAACATGACTTTATGGTCAGGCAGTTTGAATCCTGAGTTTGAATCCTAGCTCACCACTTTCTGACTATGCACACATTGGATAATTTGTTTTAACTAACTCACACTTCAAGTTCTTTCTGGAAAATGAGGGTAATTGTGTTTCTCTTAGGGTTGCTGCAAATACCAGATAGAGGAAAACTATTGTGATGAGCATATTTATAAATGTCTGATTAATTATATAATATAAATGTCTTATTGTTATTATCTGGATAATTTCTTCTTGGGCAATACACGGTAATGCCCTACTCTGTGTAAGCCATGACAAGTTAATTAACCTCTCTGTGCCTCAGTTTCTTCATTTACAAAATGACGATGATAATAAGTCTATCTTAAAGTCTTGTGACAGATGATTCAACATGCAGGGGACCAGAGGTGCTTCATCTTGGTAACTTATACCTTAGCTCAGTAAGTGGTGTCAAAAATTACTATTTTGATACACTGATCCCTAGTAGCTAAGGCAGATGATAATTAATTCAGACTAACAGTATTTGTACATTAATTCATTCTCCAAATAGTGAGTGTCTAGAGGGCAAGTTCTGTGCTTGGTTTGAAGACTTCTAGTAGTGACAACATCTGGCAGTGACCTGGTCTTTCTGGGCTTACACTATACTTGATAACAGTATCATTATTTTTTTTTTAAGAGTTTCTACACTGAGCCCTTTTATCAAGCCATTTAATTTTATCATTTGCAGCAACACTGTGAATTAGATTTTATTGTCACTATTTTACAGACAAAGTAACAGATTTAGAGAACTTAAGTAATTTGAGCAAGGTCATGGAGCTGATAAATGGCTGAGATGATATTTGAAACTATGTCCCTCAGACTCAGATGCCAGTGCTGTTAACAGTTGTCAGATCTGGCCACATGAAAAGATCTGTTAAGCAAAGTGTATGCTGTTTAATGGGAATGGAGGTTGGAGACAGGGGAAGGGGGGTGGGCGTGATGGTGAGGGTGGCCTCTTGCCTCTTTGGGAATTCAGTTCCATCTCTGCACCATTTATGACAGCAAATGCCCTCTCTAGTTGGATGACTTCAAACATTCCCCTAGGATTAGAAACATGTAATCTTATCTACCAGGTTTGCTTTCCATCTGCAGGAGAGCTGGGCTTTTCAATTTAACCACTGGCTTTAAAAAAAAATGGGAAAAAAAATAACACAAAGAAATCTACTGTCTCTAGCCTTCTTTAAAATGATGAATGCTTTTTAAAGGCAAATCCATCATTGGTCACTTGAGGGAGGAAATGTCAAGGAAAGTTATGGTTTGTTAGCATTTACTTCTTGACATTATACAAGAAAGTAATTGAAGTACAACAAATGCCATGTTGTTTTACCTCATCTATTTATATAGCCATCTGACAAGATGAATATATGTGTAACCACAGATTTGGAAAAAAGTGACAGAGACTCTGCGACTTGTTCCATTGTGTTATCCGTGCTGATCAAATGTGCTTCCCCTCGACAGAGTGCATGGCAGGGATAGGCATTCTCTCACATGTAGATTCCTAGATATTGAATAACTGAACTCATTTTAAGCTCCTCAGGCACATTAGTCTCTTATCTCCAGTTCTTGGAGCCTAAACATGATGTATAGTAAGGCATGCACAAATTCAATTCAATAAACGATTATTTATCTAGCCTTCTCTGTATATAAGATACTCTGGCAAACCAGGAGGCAATTAACCCCAGTCTGTGGTAACTCCAAAGCAGTCTGGACTAAATGTTACTATTGTTTCATTTATGAAAAAGGTTATTATCTCATTTTTTCCTGGGTGTTGTTTCTCTCCCTGTATTGGAAAAGGAAAACCAAATCCCCTGTTAAGTAAATCAGCAAAATATATCTCTCTCTGTATTGTGCTATGCTCCAGAAACCCTACAAGTAAATTATTATTTTAAATTCACAAAGTGAATTTGCTATTCAAAGAATCTTATAATAGCATTTTCAGAGCATATGTAATCATTGACAAATAAGGATTTTTTTTTTAAGTTGACTGTTTATAAGGTGAATGGCCACTTTACTGAAGGATATTGTGTGGCTCATACTATGAAAAATCCTAAGGCCTGTTTCTATGACACCCACGATCTCTTTGTGGTTGGATAGTCTGGTTGTCAAGCAACTTAAATAGAAGAGACATGTGAAATTATTATTTTTTTCCCTTTGAAAGGTGTGAGCTACAAAACAAAGGCATCAGGCTGCTTATTGCACAGAAAAGAAATCTCTTCAGGTCTCAGCAGAGATTGCTGGGGTGAAGAAAGAGGCACAGAGCTGTATTTACTAGGGAGAGGCAGGGCGAGCTTTCTGTGTGCCTTAACCTGTTTATTTTTCTGAAATTACATCAGCAATTCTGCCGGTGTTTCAAGTGAGCCTGTCCAAGGGTATTGTCTTGGCCAAGTCTGTGGAACACAGGGATGAGTGGCATTACTCTGTGTTTTTGGTTACTAGTTTTTACAGTTCCTTGGCATATGTTCTCTTCTATATATAAATGGACAGACAGAACTGTTGCCAGAGAACCTGAATTATGTGACTACCATTTACATGTCAGTACTGGGAGGTAGTAAAGAATTTGACCTTGACCAAAGAGATGCCTGGCTTTGCTTTCCTTCTGGGAGGTAGTTTGTGTTAAACCAGAAAGAAGTGTCTTTGTTTTAAGTGGGTGCTACCCATGTTGAATCTTAGGCTGGGGTCAAGAATACTCAATAGACACATCAGAAAGGTCACCCATGATTGATTTTATAACTTAAGTTTGGGTCATGTGGTATCAGTTGACATGAGGCTGAGTTCAACTGCTTGGGCAAGCAGTCAGTCAATCTGTCATGCTTATGTAATAAGGCTGCAATGAAAACTCTGAGACCTGGGTAGCCATCCTTTTAGCATATTGACTCCAGAGCAGAGGACAATGGAAACCTTGTACTCTCTAGTATCCTTTAGTAACCAAAGCCATAATAATGATTTCAGCAACTGCTGCATGTCCTTCTTGAGAGTTATTGAAATGAGCAGAGTTGAGAATCTCCACACATTTGTAGCTGATGTCAGAAGTGAAGGAAATTCAGTAGGTCTCTTATTTCAAATCAGAGTAATTTGGCTACTTTTGCACTATAATTGAGAGGGGCTTATAGACATGCAGACGTGCCTGATTATACAGTTCAGTGACAGCAGACCTTAAAACTCCGAGACAAAAAGTTTCCCTTGGAGGTACTTATAGAGTGAGCCAATTTGATATGTTTAGAAAAACAGCATTAGATAGATAGACCACTTTTTAGTGGTACCCTTTGAATTAGGACATTCTGAATGCTTTTTAATTTGTTCATGGGTTACAAACACAAATACTTTAAGGGTCTATAAGGGAAATTTAAATAGTGAACCAGTATGTGTGTTATGTGGCAAATCATGGGACATATGTTTAGATAAAGGCACTTAGGTTAATAAAAATGACCATTAAAATATTTGTACCAGGGCTGGAGAGATGGCTCAGCGGTTAAGAGCACTGGCTGAGTTCAATTCCCAGCAACCACGTGGGGGCTCACAATCATCTGTAATGAGATCCAATGTCCTTTTCTAGTGTGTTGGAAGACAGCTACAGTGTACTCATCTACATAAAATAAATAAATTAATTAAAAAATATCTGTACCAAAAAGTATTCACAGGCTACTCATTCGCCTTCACCTTACAGTTTGAGCTAAAGGCTCCGTCTGTAAATCACCCAGAAATAAATGCTTAAGACTATCTAGCCTTCTATCATATCTCTTCAAATGTTGGATTTTGTTTGAATTTGTTCATTTTAATTGAATTTATCTTAAATTTATTGGCATAAAATTATTCATAATGACCTTTTATGATTCTTTCAGTGTAGGATCTGTAGTAATGACTCATTTAAAATTTCTGACATTATTTATGCCTTTTCTTGGAGCTTCCTTTGCATATAATAATAATAATAATATAATTTCTCCTAGAATCAGTTTTTGTCTTTGTTTTCTCTACTGGTATATTTTGTTAACTTCTATCTGTATGCACAATATAGTAGGTCCTTACAATTAAAAGCTTGTTTATTATGTAAGCTAGTAATTGCACTGCAGAGTACATTTCTAAAGGAAGCCAAATCAGAATGTGGCGGGAGATAGCTGCACTTTTGCCTTACAGCATTTGTCACGATGACCACATGACATCAACTCATAAGGTCACTGGCACATTAATGGTTAAAGAAAGTGTGAGATACACAGGATAAAACAGCACTCAGCCATTAAAAGAAGGAAATCTGGTCCCGTTCAATATCGTGGATGAATGTGGAGGACATTCCTAAGTGGTCAGCTAGTCACAGACAGAGGAACACACGGTTGTACTTAGGTATGGAATCTGACATAGTCGTAGTCATAGGAGCTGAGCGTAGAATGGTGGGTACAGGAGCCTGGAGGGAGGATGGATGAAGAGCTCTTGGCCAAAGAGTGCAGGACATTAGTTAGACATTAATGACTTGAGTATTATTGGTCTGTGGTTTATTAATCAGTTTCCAGAACAACATATGGTTTATGTGGGTATCCTGATTATTTTTTTCAAATTACTGATATGATTGGCCCTGACAGTGCTCTCATCTGTCTTGTAGGAAGGCTTTAGACTGGGAGTCTAGGGATGAAGACCATGTGACCTAAGTCTGCTTTTCTCTTTAGTGTGAGTTGTATCTTCATCATGGAGCCCAATGCTGTCAAGCTTACATCTTTCAGTCCAGCTCCAAAGAGGAAGAGCATCCCTCCTCCCATGGACTTCTAAAGCTCTGTAGCCAGATGGAGCCGTGCTCTGAACATTCCTGAAGGGATGAAACAGGATTCATGTAAGTACAATTCAAGCTTTACATTAGAGGTCAGCTCCACACGAGACGTATCTGAGCATATGGGAGGGAAACACATCCAGAGAATGCAGTTTTCAGATATTCATAAATTATTTTGTCACTTTTTTTTTCTTTGAGACAGAGTCTCACCAAGTTGTCCATGCTAGCCTGGGATGACATTGTAGCTTAGACTGGCTTAAACTTCACTTGTCTTGTCTTAGCTTTTCAAGCACTGAGAGTGTAAATGTAGATCATCACCAAGTCACACATTCTTTAAGATTAGACTAGAAATCAGTGTTATACTGTGGAAATGTAGGGCTCCCCAAACAGCTTATGCAGTGAAATGTTTGGTCCCTGGCTGGCGATGCTATTTGAAAGGGGTATGGAAGTATAGGATGGGTCTCAGTAGGGGATGCTTGGAAATACTTTATCCCTGTCTATCACTGTCTTCTACTCTATACTTCCTGTCCACCCAGAATTAAAGGCCAGCCTCCAGCACAGACTCCTTACCTCACTGAACCCCCTGAAACTGTGAGCCACTACAGTCCTTCTTCCCTTAAGCTGTTCTCGGGTACTTTGGCTGTAGCATTAAAGAAAGTGACTTTTACTCCCAGCATGATTTTCTGTTATGGATGAGAGCAAGCGTTCCAGGCTTCAGAGGCCACATGGGTCTATCATTTTCTCCCAGACTTTCTGTAACTTCTAAAAGATACAGCTCTCTCTCTCTCTCTCTCTCTCTCTCTCTCTCTCTCTCTCTCTCTCTCTCTCTCTCTCTCTCCCTCCCTCTCCCTCCCTTTGCTCACAGTGTGAAAATTGGAACTGGTTCATGGGTCATATACTATTGCGTCTTGAATTAAGCTGTTTTTTTTTTCTGGTCCCAGTGTTATATTTTATGTACAGAACTTTCAAAATAGTTTGGAAGAAACAGCTCTAATTTAGAAGTGTTTGGGAGCAGAGGCTGCACGTTTCCTCTTTCCCTTCCTTCCCTTTCCTTTCCCTTCCCTTCCCTTTCTTTTCCCTTCCTTTCTCTCTTGTATTCCTCAGCCCTCCCCACCCTACCCCTGCTTTATAAGTTCTATTATCTTCCTTTCCCTTTAACCACTCTGCATCCAGAAGAAGGTCTGATTACCAAGTACTCAATAAGTGTATATTGCCCAGACCAAAGCTATTTCTCAAAGCTTCCATTTTTTTAGGTGTAGAAGAGAAAGACCTGTAGTCATTTTTTGGGTGATTCCAGAAAGGAGGACAGAAGAAAAAAGACCAGGGAAAAATCCAGAAAGCTAATTTTCTGTCCTGGCTTCACCGTGACTTTGTGATTTGGGACAACTGACATCTTTGCATCCTTTCTGCTGCTTCTTCTTAGGAAATGGTTTGCATCTTCTGCAGCTCAGGATTAAATGGCTGAAAGGAAGCATCACAAACCAGCCACAGAGATGGAGATGAGGAGGGAGCTGTGGATAGGGTGGCTGGACTTTGGACAGGAGTTTTGTCTGGGAAACAGTCTAAGAATTGCTAAGGACCAAAGCTGACTTCCAAACACAGTTCTAATGGAAGGAGACTGGCCAGCTCATTGTCTTCAAAGGTTATTTTGAGGCTCTCTCCTGCAGATAGGGAGATTCCTAGTTCTTTTCTCCTAGGATAACATGTCGCTATGTTTGTGTTTCATGAAACACATGGCAGACATGTGGAAGGAGAGAAATTATCCTCTATGTAAACATTGTCCAGTAAATTAATCAAACTTCTACTGAGCATTTGCTAAATGTCAGGTGCTTAGTTATACACCTCAAAGATGAAGAGCAGATGGCTCCCACCCTCAGGGAGGTTTAATCTGGAGATTTGAATGGAGAATCATTTAAAACTAACCAGGGAAACAGAAACACCTCTGTTTAAAATGAAGGAATTTTAATGCAAAAGAAAATGGCTACACAGATGATAGTGATGTCGAGAAGCTAAGAGGTAAGGAAGAGGTGAGGAAAAGAAGAGGATGAAGTCACCCAGGAGACGGTGTGGTCCAATTGCTATGGTGACTTTTTATGGGCATAGAAAAAGAAGTCCCACAGTAAATGGTGGTAATGTTGGAACTTACATGGAATTGGTGGGAAGAGGATGGAAAGATGCAGAGTGAGGCCAGAATCAGCACCAGGTGACTTTGTGCCAAGATGTGGGAGGTCTTCATTAGTAAGGAAATGTATTTGCTGGTGAGAGGAACGGTGGCATTACTGTAAGTGTAGTCAGTGGTGGCTTCTCATCAGGCCAGGGCCAAGTTCAGGTAGCATCATGACAGACTAGACTTACCTCAGAGAATTGTTGAGGTGTCTGGCTTTATGCAGTTCAAGGGAAGGAATGTCTTTGTAGCATCAAAACAAGCACACCAGTAGCGATTCCTCCAGGCTTCATTTGCAAGTCTGTCTCCTCAAGGAGACTTAGCCAGCTAGAGGAGTAGATCCCTGCTGAGTGGTGAGAGTACTCCTGTGATTGGTGGACAAAGGATCTTAGCTGACAGGGTCATTATGACCCTCTGTTAATGGGAGGGAGCCAGGTAAGAAGGCCTGGCTACAGTACAACTCCTAATGGCTTCATGATGTGTGTGGACCCATCCGGTAGTCATATCAGATTCTCTCTCTCTCCCTCCCTCCCTCCCTCCCCATCCCTCCCTTTCTTCCTTTTTCTGTTTTCTTTGGAGACAGGATCTCATTATGTAGCTGGAACTGTCCTGGACCCCACCTGATCACTATGTAGGTCAGACTGGCTAAGAGTAAATGCTGTATCATGGCTGGCATGTCTGAAGTTCTGTGTAATGGGGCGGACAGTCTTCACGGCTAGCTTGGCGTGTTACTTGTCTTGTGTGTTGGAATTGCCACTGTGGGGAAATGCAAGTGAAAAGCAGTCCCTTTCCTGCAACTAATTGGCCCTGCATCTTCAGCATGGTGAAGGGTCAGCTAAGGAAATGGAAGAAAGTGCAAGTTGGCAGAAGCAAAGTATGCTGAGCTGGTGCCCCCCCCCCCGCCCCCAGTTGCATTGTAGTTCATTTGATGAATGTAGAACTCAGGCCTCTGCAAACTCAGAAGGATTCTGGTAGATGACAATGAAGTTAACCACACAGCAGCTACTACACCAGATGTGGCATCTTCACTAGAACAGATAAATAATTAAGGACACTAATCTGCTTCCTGAGAAACCAAACCTATGGAAAAAAAAAGACTTTCCTCCAACACAGTCAAGCATCAAACACTAATAAAACACAGGATGCGTCTATGAGGATGAATAAGAAACCTTACAAAGCAAACAGAAAGCGAAAAGTTCTGTTCTAGAAAGTTCCATCCTAAAAGGTCAGTGTCGTCTTCTGTGCATAGTCCTAACCATAGTCCCGGATGCATGCTGAGAGTGGCATGTTTTATACCACATGACCCTGTTCCTTTGGCCAGCTCACTTGCACTAGAGGGTCTGATCTGGAGTAATCGACCTCATGGGAGACCCAGGGAGAGGTAGGTGATCTGGGTGAGCTGGTGTGGAAGCACGACGAGTCAGATCTCATTCTCCACTCGGGAGCCTGGATTGGGGAGATTGAAGCTGTGTGGCCAACTGTCATGCACAGGGGAGTCAGTGTGAGCATGTCACTTAAGATGCATTGAAAGAGGAAGAAGAGAGGGATGATGGGATTGTGGGGTAGAGATGGGGGAGGGGACTCTTGATTCTTCCTGCTCATCCTGCTCAGATTTCTGGGGATCCCTCCTGCTTTTGTTCTTCCTTCTAGGCTCCATGAAACCCCTCTGTGGATCTCCCTGGGTTGAGTTAGTGGCTCTCTTTCCTTTCCTTTCTCTTTCCTTTATAGCCAGAGTAGCTTTACCTAGCACTGGAGCCTGCCGGGTATCACTTCCATCCAACTTAACCACTAATTCTCTAATGCGATTGGGTATTTCCTTTGTATCGTTTCCATCTTTCTACTCAGGCTGTGAGGCAGTGTTCTGAGTATTTGGGGGAAAGGTTAACCATCGTAGTAATAATATTATGAATAGTAATAGTTCATATTAACTCAGCTTTTACTGTGTGCCAGACACAGTATTGGGCACTTTACCCGTGCTGTGTTCAGCAGAAAGGGAATCCCCTGTGAATTGCCACTATAGCCATTGTTGTCGATGTGACCTTGTCTCTTTTACTCTGACTTTATATGGCCACAGGAAATGCCTTGCCACACCCAGCTGGTAGAAGGACAGAGGTATCCACTCTTGGGGTAGTATCTTTTTTCTTCTCAGTAAAAGTGGATCATACTCATTAGTGAAAATTTGAAAACATTTAGAAGCATAACTACAAAAACAGTCAAATATTCTGTCCACTACAGATAGGTCATAAATATTGTGAGTGTTCTTCCTGCTCCCTCCTCTCTCTCACACACTTTGCTTTGAAATTTTACAACATAAAATCTGAATGCTTTTCACGCCATTACATATGCTTTTCCTATATAATTCTTTTGGGTAGAGAGTTGGTATATTTTCCTTCTTTCTAAAAACGTTTTACTTTTTTTTTTATATTTTTATCATATAAATTAACTTACAAGCAGTAGGCTCCATGTGGGATTTCATACATGTTTCACTTTGGTCACCTCTCCCCTAATTCTCCTCCTCCCTTATCTCCCTGTTCCTCGGCACTGTTGCCACTTTCCCAGGCAGGATTCTGCTTTCTGTTTAGTTCTATAGTTTTCCACACTTGCCTTCCTTATACAGTTGCTTCGTTCCCTCCCTCATTCCCTCCCTCCCCCTCAATACCTTCCTCCCCTTTCTTTGTTTGTCTCCTTGATGGTTCCCACAGTCACTCCCAATCAATTTAACAGTTCGAGGCCAGGAACCATGTAGAAACGACACCATCAGATATTTGCCTCCAATAAAATTTTTAAAGAGCTGTGCAGTACCCTTTATGTGACAAGTGTCATGGTTCAGGGGTTATAACCAGGGCGATGCATCCTGGGAGTGTGCGACACTCTTGCTGGGGTGTCCTGGCCTGCTGGGATTCCTCCTGGAGTGAGGGGAAGGGTGGTTCAACCTCTGGAGGATGCCATGTTTCCTAGTTTATTTTGAGAAGAAATTACTGCATCTCCTATACAGCCTCCATCTCCGCTGGTTCATCTTAGGCTGTTTAGAGGCTTTTTTCCCTCTCAGATGCTCTGTAGCTTCTGATTTCTGGTGCCTTCATGTCAGCCTGCACTAGGTCTCCTGTTGTGGGATCACCCGGCAATGCCTTGTCTCTACCAGGACCCATTCTGGGCCTTTTTTAAATTTCTCTGCACACACTGGAAGTTGCCAGGAGATGGCGCTGTGAGCAAGTGCATCTGCTGGGTGTGATTTACACAAACCCTGGAAAGCTTTAAATATTTATCCACAAAATTCAATAAAGCCGTTCATCAACTCTAATGCTTAGAATTTGGTCAGCCCATGAGGATATTTTCATATCTTGCCCAAAGTTCCACAGTCCTCTTCTGCATGGTCTGTTTGTAGAGCAGACGCCTGTTTGTTTCTTGTCAGTGGGAAGAATTTCCTGTAACAGGTCTAGGAAGCAACCTTTCTACAAAATCTTTCTAGGTATTATAGTTATGAATCGTCTCACCTGATTGACAAGTCTTCAAGGTTAAATAGTAGGGCTGATCCTTTTCCATTTCTTCAGCCTCCAGTAGGTATAAGTTCATGAATATATGAACTCTCTGTCTCTCTCTGTCTCTCTCGCTCTCTCTGTCTCTGTCTCTCTCTCTCTCGTGTGTGTGTGTGTGTGTGTGTGTGTGTGTGTGTGTGTGTATGGTGTGTATGTGGTGGGGTAGTATGTTTGTATGTCTGTGTGTGGTGTGTATATGGTGTGGGGTGGTATGTGTGTGTGTCTGTGTGGTGTTTATATGGTGTGAGGTGGTATGTGAGGTGTGTGTGTGTGTGTGTGTGTGATGCATGTATGTGGCATGATATGGGGTGGGGTATATGTGTACATGTGTATGGTGGTAGTGGTATGTGTGTGTGCATGTGTAGTGTGGTGTGGTGTGTATGTGTATGTGTGTGTATGGTGTGGGATGTTTGTATGGTGTGGGGTGGTGTATGTGTGTGTGTGTGTGGTGTGTGTATGGTGTGAGGTGGTATGTGGGGTATACATGTGTGTCTGTGTGTGGTGGTGCATGTATGTGGCTTGATATGGGGTGGGGTATGTGTGTATGTATGTGTGGTGTGTGTCTGTGTGGTGGTGTGTGGTGTGGGGTGTGTATGTGTGCACGCATGTATGCACATCCCTCCAAGGATACTGTAGTCAGGATATATGATGTCCCCTAAAGGTTCATGTGTTAAAGGCTTGGCCCATAGGGTAGCATTACTGGGACATAGGAGTTGGGCCTTACGGATATGTACTTAGGTCCCTGGGGTTTGTTCATGGATGAGCTGTGGGACCATGGCCTCTCCCTCTTTCCCTGTGGCCGCTGATTGATGATGTGATCAGTTTTGCTCTCACACGGGCTTCTGACAGGTTGTGCTGCTTTACTGCAAGCCAATAGCAACAGGGCCAATGGGTCATGAGCTGCCTTCAAAACTGAGCCAGGACGAAGCTTTCCTCTTACGTTAACGATCTTGGACATTTCATTATAGTGATGGGAAGCCGAATCAGATAGGGCAGGGGGAGGGGATTGGAAATCATCTGGTTGTCACAGTGGTGGAGTGTGTTGGTGGGCAAGGATGCTGAACACTCGGGGAACAACAACACAAATGACCACCCTGTCCCTAAAGCCCTTTGTGTCCACGCACCAGCATGGCTTCTTCCTGGCTGGGGGTGTCACACAGACCATAGCCTTTTTCTGAGCCTCCGCTTTCCTTATCTGTAAAAGGAAGACAAACACTTTCTCCAGATTAACCCAGAATTGTTGTGGGTTTCAAAGAAGTGACATACATTGACTCACTTTTTGCAAATCACACAGCATATCTTATATACAAAGCACCAATTGTCTTTGGTCCATGGGGGTGCCCCTAAGCCTGGTTTTGCTCACTTTGACATTGTCTTGTGCTGAGGCCTGAACCTCACAGGTAGGACTCACGCTTGCTCTGACACACTCATCAATACCTCGAGTTGCAAGCACTACAGTTGTCCTGGTTGTTTATAACACGGATCAGATCAGCGCAGTCCTTGGTTCCTTATTTTCTTTACCTCCATGTAATCCCTCAGTGATATTATCCATTCTATACTCCCAGCTTAGCCCGAGGGAGGCTCTCCCTACTTCTACCCTCAGCTGGCTGTGGCCATTGACTCCTGAGGAAGGCACTGAGGTCCACTGCTGGCGTTCTTGCTCCCCCTGTAGCGCTCACCTGTAGCAGCGCCTGAATGAACTTTTAGAGATGCTGACTGAACCATCAACAGATGACTCCCCTACTGAGAGTCCCTAGAGACCTCCCAGTTCCCTTGGCATGAGAGCTGTTGGCTTTGAGGCCTTGCATACTTCAGTCCCTCTAACACCTCACACTTCACACAACGCTGTCTCCTTGCTCAGCATATCTACCAGGGCATTTCCTAACTCTCTTGCTTTTCTCTCTAGCCATAGTTCTCTTTGCCAGGTATCATGTATCTTTAAATCTCAGATCGGATGCTCCATCTCAAGGAAGCTTTTGCTGTGCTCCTCATATAATTTCTCCTATTACCTTGTATGATTTTTTTTTTCAGACATTGCTAGCACTCTCTGAAATGGTTCCTTTTGTTTCACTGCATTTCTTGATTTCTGGTATGAGGATGTTTCTACTGTGAAGGTAGAATTGTTACTGTAAGGTACCTAGAATCCATGATGATTCTGGGGTGTGTCAGCGCTTAGCCATGGTTTGCTAATGGAAAGGGAGTAGGTCATCTTCCGGTTTTCTCATGGAGCTCTAATAAAAGTTCTGACCTGGCTCTGTCATTGGAGGATTTGACTAGACCTGGAAGATGGCATCCAAAGGGCTCATCTCTAAGGTTCCCAGAAGGAGGAGGAACCTTGGTTCTTCGTTACGTGGACCTGTCTACAGAGCTTCTCACAACACTGAAGCTAAAAGCTAGGTTCATGTAACACACACACACACACACCACACACACACACACACACACACAAACACACACAACACACACACACACACAAACACACACCACACACACACACACACACACACACACACCACACACACGCACACACACACACACACACACACACACACACACAGTGTGAGGGAGATGGAAGGAGAGAGAACAATTTGATGCTATCTTGAATGAAGGCGTGCTGCAGAACTGCTGGATATACTTTACAGCTACCAGGCCATCAGGCATGTATATGAACTATCTGCCTTTGCCTCCTGTGCTACTCTTAGTTCCTAGTTGGTGGAACCACTTTCTTGGAGCTGGGGGAGATGGGCCCACCTATAGATCAGTGCGGGCGTGACTGTTTTATCGGATCTGCGATCCCTTCTCTCTACCACCCGTCATAGGACGATCAGCTCTGCCTCCACCCACTGCCACAATGTTCTACCCTACCCAGCTGACCTCCACCTCCACACACCTACTGCCACAATGTTCTGTCTCACTCAGTTGACCACAGATTGAACCTCTGAGACATGAAGCCTTCTTTTTGGAAAGCATCCACCTCAGGTATCCGCCATGTCAGAGAAGAGTCTGAAACAACGTGAGGTTCTGGGGTCAGGGTTCTTGTTGGGCTACAGTCGCCCCATTGTGCTTTATCCAACCGTTTGTAGCCCATCACTGGTGCCACACAGGCAAGAGGTGAAAATGGGGGGTGGCCACATGCACCTTTGAACCAAACAGAATGGAGCACAGTGTCCAGGGCCCGAAGCCTCCTCTCTGCTGAGGAAGGCACATAACTTGGTTTCTGTGTTCTTCCTCTTGCCACTGACTGCGTCTCTCTCAGTGCTGGTGTTTGAGAGTGAGTGGTACAGATACAGCTTGGCCCTCAAGCTACAATCAATGAGACCCCAGTGATAACAGCGCAGAAGAACCAAAGCCAAGGGAAACTCTTGCAGAATCCTCGTTAATTGAAGTAATTAAATCAGCAGGAAGCCATCTGAACAATTATCACACTACAAGGAAAAACTCGTTTTGAGCCTTAGTATAAACATCCAAATAAATAGCTATTAGTTTATATTTGTAAATACCATCAGCCTATCAGGAAATTTGCTAATAGATTTTTAATTAAAGGGAAAGGCACATTTATAGTGGAGCTGAATGGTCTCTTCTACAGACCTTCTTGCTGGCTTGAGAGTGGTGTCTTGGACATTGACTTGCTCTCTCTGGCTTAAGTAGCCCATAATGTTTTGGGACCACAGTCTGGGTTACTCCACTGGGATTTGGTTCACTGAAATTACTGTGTTATCAGAGGTGTAGGAAGCCAAGGGCTCACTGCTGTAAGAGACAAGAAAGTCCATACAGCAATAGGATTCCTTTCTGAGAGGATGGAATGGTGGAACGCGGGGATCCCGAGTCTACCCAGTGTGTGCAGGTGCACACGTGGGCTACTCCCTTTGGAAGATAATTTTTCAAAGGAGAATTGATAACTGAGTTTTTTTCAAAAAGGATTTTTTTTTATCTTTCTTGAAGTTCTTTCCAAATTCAGTTGCATTCACCCTTAACAAAAGTTCATGAGGTTGACAACATGATCATGCAATCCACACATAGGGCAGCTGTGATTGATGTTACCCAGCAGGTCAGTGGCGGGGTTGGGGCTGGGGCTCGGGGTCTCAGCTGTCCTTGTCTTGCTTGAGCTTGATATTTCCTGATCTACTATAAAGTTTTGTTTATGAGACAATATCTCATGTAGCCTAGGCTAGCCTCAAACCCATGATTCTCCTGCCTGAGCATCTTGAGTACTGAGCTTATTTAATGTGCAGGATGCCTGACTCCCTGTTCCGCTTTTAACGACTTTACTTGTAAGAATCTAAGGAAATTTTCCAAGAAAAAAACCCCCGTCATTTGTGTGCATATAACTTTATGTACAAATCCAGGGCTTTGATAATCCCTGAAAGGCCACAGTGGAACCTCTAGGGCTATAAATAAACCCAAGATAAGAGCCCCATTCATTGACTCAGCAAGTGATGCAATCCACCAACCAAGGCTGCAGTGGCTTACAAGAACTAAAGAGCCAACCATTTTGGGTCAAAGATGAGATTTCCTTTGTCATGGGTTCCCTTCAGATATGCTGTTTGGAGGTGATTTGGGGGAAAGGATATCCTCATGGAAATGACAATCATCTTTGGGACTGTTTCAAAAGCTATGTCAGCTTGTCCCTTACTCTTTAGTAGATCAGATATCTCAGAACCAGGTAGCCTCATCGGTCTCTCTCTTCTCCAATCCCAGCGCCATACTTGGGGTTTCTCTTGGACTTGGTACGCATTGTCTTTTATGGGTACCCTCATGTTCCTACCTTCTCTGAAACATCAGAGTAATGTGATAAAGTTCTTACTTGACACACTGAGTGTTCTGTAATATGCTAACATTTCTATATCGTGTTAGTCTTGCATTAGGCTAATATGACACTAATTCAAGATGACAGGGAAAATGACTAATACAATAAGACCTTCAATGAGTTCCCCGGGGCTGCCACACGTGTCTGATTTAATTCACCTGAAACCACATACGGACGGGCAGCGCTCAGGTGCAGTGGATGTCCCACAGTGGAAGTTCCCAAAATACAGAAGCAACAGATATTTCCCACCTGTATTTTCCTGCCCTTCCTCCACATGCTCACAGCTCAGCCCCTAGGATGCAGACACGCGGTAGGAAGACTTCCTGACTGCATTAAGCTTTGGAGCTGCGGATGTGAGCCAAGGTCTAAACTCTGTCAATTATTGATCCTGGGCAAGTTACTTAACTTTTCTGAGCTTCAGTTTCCTGTAAGAAACACTCCGTAACCTTCCAGGGCAGCAGGGAGAGTGCAATGAAAGGCTGCACACTTAGGAAGTTATCCAGGATGGGATGGTGACATGCTGATGAAAGCAACATTTTTGCTGGACCTAGAAAAGGAATCTTTGAAAATCTTTGGGGCTCCAGATACTCTCAAAGTGAAATGGTACAGTTATGATCATTTGTTTTTATTATGGCTTATTTCACAGAGAATAATGTCCCCAAAGTTCATTTATATTGTGACATATGTCTGTTTCTTTCCCTTTTAGAGCTGAGTAATATTCTGTATTCCATATATGGCATACTTTGTCCCTTCATACACTGCTAGGCACTGGGTTGCTTACATCTTTTGGCTATTTTGAATTGGCACACAGATATTTCTTTGGAAGCCTAGTTTCAATGCACGTGACTATGTACCCAGAAGTGGGATTCTTGGTTTGTGCAGTGATTCTATTTTTGGTAGTTGAGGAAATATCACATAGTCCTCCAAAGCAGTTACAGCATTTTGCATTTCTAACATTAGCACACACACTTTCTAATGTTTTCCTATTCTATCAAGATGATTTTATTTCTGTTTTTCATTGTGTGTCTATGTATGTACCCCTGTGTGGGTTGTATATGTGAGCGTAGTGCCCAGAGTACAGAAGAGGTCAGCAGATTCCCTGGATCTGGAGTTACAGGATGACGTGGGTGCTGGGAACCTAATCTAACCCTCTGAAAGAGCAGCAGGGACTTTTCGCCTCTGAGCCATCGTTTTAGTCCTTAATTTCTTCACATTCTTGTCAATACTTAGTATTGTCCATTTTCCTTGCTTGTCATTGCAATATCATTAATATTGTCATTAATATTGCTTGTCATTAATATGGGGCTAAGGCTTTTGTTTTATATCCTAAGGGATGGCTTGTCATAGGCTTGTTGGACATTTATATTCCATCTTCTGTGAATTATCTAAATCCCATGCCCATTTTTCTGAGATGCTGGGAATAGAACTCAGGGCCTGTGCATGCTGGCCAAGCCCCGTACCACCAACCCCCACCCCCAACCCTATGTGTTTGTTTTTGTGTTAGTGAGGTATAAGAGGAACTGACATGTTCCTGGAGTTAGCCTTCTGTCAGGTATAGAGTTCGCAGATGTTTCTCTCACTCTGCAAGAAGCTTTATCTCCTTGTTGGTTTTATTATTTGATGCAATCAAGTTTTATTGTAGTACAGTTTTTTTGGTTTGTTCCTTGTTGGCTTTTGTTGTTTTTGATAGTCTGGTGTTCCATCCAGTACATTCTTCCCAAATCTAGCATCATAAAGTGTTTCTTTGGTTTTCTTCTGAAAGTTTGATAGTTTTGTTCTTACAGTTAGGCCATCGATCGATTTTGTGCACATTTGGGGGCCTCGTGTGTAGTAGGCTCAGCTTCACTTCTTCTGGGTGTAGGTATCCAGGTTCCACTCCAGTTGTTTGAAACATTGCTTTCCACAGTGAATGCTTTTGGCCTGCCTGCCTGCCTGCCTTCCTTCCTTCCCTCTATTCCCTCCCTCCTCCCTTCTTCCCTTCCTTCTTTTCTTCCTTCCCTCCCTCTTCCCTCCCTCCTTCCTTTCCTTCTTTTCTTCCTTCCCTCCCTCTTCCCTCCCTCCTTCCTTTCCTTTTTTTCTTCCTTCCCTTCCTCCTCTTTCCCTTCTTCCCTCCTTTCTTCCTTTTTCCTCCCTTACTTCCTGTCTCTCTCTTCCTCTCCCTCCTTGCATCCTTCCCTTCTTTTCTTCCTTTCTTTTGGGACAGTGTCTTACTATGTAGCTCAAGCGGTTCCTGAACTCACTGTCCAGCCCTGGCAGTCCTTGAACCCTGGAATCTTCACCTTCAGCCCCATAGATGTGTGTAACTACTATATTGCAAATAAATGTCATCTGTTGTTTGTTTATTTATTTGTAGTGCTGTAGATTGAACTCTGGGGTTTGGGAGTGCTAGACAAGCACTCAACCACTGAGCTATACCTCCAGTTTATTTCTGTTTTATTCCACTTGCCTATTTCTTTTAAAATCTACTGTTCATTCATTCATTCATTCATTCATTCATAGACTCACTCAGTAACCTATATTGGCCTCAAACCTACTACATAGCCCAGGCTGGCTTCAAACTTGTGATCCCCCTGCCTCTGTCTTCTTAATGTTCTATTCTTTTTGCTACCCTGCCTGTCTTGACCAACCTTTTTTTTTTCTTTCTTAAAATTTCTACCCTCAGCCGGGCGGCAGTGACACACGCCTTTAATCCCAGCACTTGGGAGGCAGAGGCAGGAGGATTTCTGAGTTCGAGACCAGCCTGGTCTACAAAGTGAGTTCCAGGACAGCCAGGGCTACACAGAGAAACCCTGTCTCGAAAAACCAAAAAAAAAAAAAAACCAAAAAAAAAAAAATTTCTACCCTCTGGTATTTCTTTTTAGAAGTTGTTTCATTTGGTATGCAAACTGGTGAGATTGTCATTCTTATTTATCCTCCTCATGTTGGTTTGATTACCATTGCTCTATAATTTTTTTGATATTAGGAAGCATGAACTGTGCTCTGCTTTTCTGAGACTGGCTATTTGGGACCCTTTGAGATTTTCTATGTTTTTTAGGATTGGCTTTTCTGGTTACGTTCGATCACTCTAGAGGGTGTTGCTGAGGACACCTTTAGAGGTGCAGAGTGGCTGGGGCGGCCTAGGCATCTTTAGGGATGTGGGTTGGCTTGGACAGCACTGGTATCTTAAGGACACGGTGGGTCTTCTGCTTCCTGAGTGCAAATGTCCTTCGATTTGTCTGTGTCCATATTTCCCTTTTTCAGCATGTGTCTTTCACTTGGTTCTGTTCATTTTAAGGATCTTACTCTTTGGAGCTGTTGTAAGTGGAGCTGTATTCTTCAGTCCCCTTTCTGTTTGCTCCAGGAGACTTATTTTTGTCATTGTCTTGAGTGGTGTTTAGTTTTCTAAGCTGAGCTGTATGTTTATCTTTGAGCACATGTGCAGAAAAACCCACAGTGACAATTTGGGCATGGTTCTAGAATGAAAACTTGGCTTGGCCTATGTTACATATGTGTAAAATTTTGGAAGACTATATTTAATTTGTATTAATCTACATACCTATTGGTAGTATATGAGCATGGGAGTTCCTAGCAATATTTTTGTTAATCTAAGAGGTTATGCTATTTTTGTGTTTAAAACATTACTTCTTACAGGATTGATGCACATATGAACTCATAGAGAATATGGCTGTATATAAAAGACCTGCACAGGTTGAGAAGAAGCTGCTGCAATTGATAGCTGTGGGGAAAAGGAAAATCAGTTTTCTCCAAAGGAGCAACACGGGAATATCAACCACACTGCAGGTGACCCCAAGCCCAGGATTATGGGGAATGCATAACAGACTCCATTGTGTGTGTGTGTGTGTGTGTGTGTGTGTGTGTGTGTGTGGTGTGTATGTGTGTGTGTGTGTTATGTGTGTGTATGTATGTACTTTTCTTGTTTTATTATGGATTTTTTTTGTCTTAGTGGGTTGTTGTGGGCTTTTGTTGTTGGTTGTTCTGATTTTTGCTTTTTGTATATTTTCTTTGAGAGAGAGTGAACCCAGAGTTTGGTAGGTTGAGGGGGGCTGGGAGGAGTTGAGGGAGGGGAAAGATATGATCAAAATACATATTGTATAATTTTTAAAGAATGAATAAATGATTTGTTATTATGTGTGGTATACATGAATATATATGCATGTTTTTGTGTGTGTATAGAGGCCAGAGGTAGATATCTTCCTCAGTTATATATGCTCCACCTAATATACTGAGATAGGGTCTCTGGCTTGAACCCATGGCTCACCAATTCAGCGAGTCCAGCTATCCTGCTTGCTCTGGGGAAATCCCTTGTGTCTGCCTCCAAGCACTGCGTTCCAGGAGGGCCACTGTGTCTACCTGGTACTGGAGATCTGAACTCTGGTCCACACTTGTGTGGCAAACACATGGATACTCTTTTTTTTTCCCAGACAGTTTCATAGTGCTGCTCAGGCTGGCTTTGAACTTATGATCTCCTTCCTCAGCATCCAGAGTGTACCAAGCATCATGCTGTATCTCAAGTGGTTTAATTAAGTTTTCATGATTATGAGCCATGTTCTGGGTATTTTTAAAGATACATATGCACATGTTATAAATAACTCACCCTGTGAGCCATCTTATGTATTTCATGCCCACTTATTTATTGAGTGTGTTGTGTGGGTGTAATTGAACTTTTCTCATTAACTAACTTACAAGAACATTTTGTATTAGGCAAGATTTTGGTTACGTATCACATTTACCCTTTTCCAGTTTTTTTTTAATTTATAATAATAATGTGTGAACATTGCACAGTTTTGTAGCACCAAAATGAAAAATGTTTTGTTTTTGATAATTTCACACATGTATGCCGTGTATTATGATTAAGTTCACCCCCATTGTCCTCCCTCATTCCCGCCTCCCATTCCTGCTAACATCTTCTTCTCCCCAACCAATCTGCTTTCTCCTTCCAGTCATATTTTTCCATGTAGGTCTTGTGTAAAGCCTTAGCTTCTGCGCCCTATTGACCGCAATGGCCGAGCCAGAGCCAGAAGACAGTATTTTACTAGCTTGCTCCTATATTTATCTGCGCCCCACCCCACCCATGCTTCTGTGACATCCCTTGGGTCTTGGAAGGGGTGGTACAAAGTCTCATGTAAGACTGAGTACTCAGCAGCTGTGTGTCTCCGATTCACCATTGTCCACAGCCAAAAGAAGCAGTGACCCAGCTGGAGACCAGCACCGTCTGTGTTTAAATGTAACTCTAAGGAGGTAACTTCGCTCCATGTCCATTCGGTACACTTCAGTAGTGGGTTCTCCAATGGGGCTGTGACCTTCCCGGCCATAGCCGGCCTGTTTTACAGCACCAGGCTTGTATTTCCTTCCATAGAGGGGGCCCCAAGTCCCATCGGAAAGCAGGCACGTCACCGTTGCAACAGAGGTCACATCCTGTGTGGCTGTGATAATGGGTCCGCAACTGGGTGAGGCTGGCGATGGGCTCTTCCCTCCAGTGGCTGCACTATGGATGCTAGCCAGCAAGGTGGATGTTTCCTGCTCAGTTCTAACTACATTCCTGCGTCCCGTATCTAAACCACGTGGTTCCTTCAGCAATAGATCTTGGTTCTTATACCTTCTGGTTCTTAGTGGCAAATAAGAGCAGTGAAAACAGTCTCTATTGTTTCGAGGACGTAGTGAGGGTTCAAGGATACATGGAGAGGTATCCATCATTGGACACTGGATTTTCTTACAAACAAACCTGTGTCTTCTAGAAGAAGCATTATCCAACTATACAGGATACCCCTCTTCAAACTCTTGTAAACATAGTTTCCAGTTAGTTTATCGAGTCGCAGATTCTACTGGGCTTTTGATGCACTCTTAATTTTTGGTCAACCTTCTATTCCGCCACCTCCTTTTCTTCCTCCTTGGATGACTAAAATGTTTTGCTTGTAGATTTCCTTACAGTATTTCCACCACTTAAACCCTTGGTCAGATTACACGTCCCATTGACTCAGCATTCACTGGGGGGTGCGGTGTGGGTAAGAAGTGAATTAGGAGGATCCAGGGTGGTCATTCCAGATGCCTCGCCAGCTGTTACAATGTTTCTCCTTGAGAGTGCCTTCTCTCCACCGCCTCAACCGCTGCTGCTCACCCTGTATGTTTTCATAGGTATCAGGATTCACTTCTAGCCTCTCTCTTCTTTCCTGTCTGTTCTATGCACCTGGACCAAATTGCTTTTAATTATTCTTCCATCATATTTTCCTAGAAGGAGCTTCACTCACTCAAGGAATATTCCATTAACATTTTAATGAAACTATGTGAGATGGAAGACTTTGTTGACCTAAAACAAAATGGCATTGTTACAATGCTTAACCCATCTTCTAACTGCAGAGTTTTCTTTTCATTTGAGCTTTCCCACCCTTTCCTCTGCTGGACCTTAATATTCTCAATATTATCTTTTTGTAGATACAACAAAGGTTTATTTTTTTTTCCTATTTTTTAGTTTTGTTTTTTATGAGGTTCTGGGGGTTGAAACCACGGCTGGCATGCCGGCTGAGCAAGTACTCTCCTGTTGAGCCGTTCTCCAAACCCTGTTTTATCTTTTTAAAAACTCTTACTTGTGAGTCATTTTTCTTTATATGTTCTAATTAGGATATTTATAAATAGGAAGGTGTTCTCTACATGTGAAATATAAATATTTTATTGTATTCTCTTTCTTCCTGGAGGTCCTTTGTTAATCATTGGTTTCACAGATGAACAATCACATCAGATACACATAATCGTTATTTGTCCTTCCCCTTCCCAGTTTTAACTATCAGGTTTATTCAGCTTCCTAAGCATCTAGAACAGTGTTAGATAGTACGGTGGCAGTAGGTATAGTATTTTATCCCAGATTTCAATGGGAATGTCATGGTAATTTGCTGGTATACACGCCAATGAGTTTTTCTTTATGTATGTCTGAAGAAGTCATATTAAAGTCACATTTACTTTCTTATATTTTAATAGATTTTTTTCCCTAGCTAAGACCAAGAGCTGTTTCCACTCCCCCCCCAACCCGCACCTCTCCCCATCATTGTTACCAGCGTCTTTGAAGATGATTCTATTATTTTTCTAAGATGACATGTGGCTGTAGTGAGCCCTAATGATCGGTCTTTGCATCTTAAATCTTGGCATATTATTCTTTTAGCGCGCTGCCAGAATGTAAGTGCTGATATTTTATTCAACACGTCTGCATTACTATTCATAAGTGAGACTTAGTTTGTAATCTGTGATCTATGTTAAGTTTGGATGGGAAAGTTGATGCCAGCTTTGTAAGAAGAAGCTGAGACTGTTTGTTAATAACCGGGCAGTTGAAGCCATGGTCAGAGATATCAGTCTGGTCCTCAAGGGTTGACAACTCCCCTCCAGGTTTCTGTCTGGGTCTTTTATATTTTAGGTGCTCACTCCTTGATTACTTTCTAAATTGGTTCTAACATTAGTGTGTTTGGACTTATGCCTTGTCTTGGGTCAGCTGTGATGAAAGGTTTTAGGAAATTGCCTGTTCTATTACAGTTTCTGAGCTGAAATTAAAATGCTGTCGTAGAGTCCCTTGAATGATCTCTTTTATTATTGTCTTCATAATATCTTTTGAAATTTAATAAATGTTTTAACATATTGTTTTCCTCTTTTATTTATTAGAATATCCTGTGGCAGACTCGTTTTATTGCTGTTTCTTTCTTTATAAATGAGCTTTAAAGTTTTGCTTATTTATTTTTGTGTATATGGGTGTTTTGTCTGCATGTATGTCTGCGCACCACATGTGTGCCTGGCACCTGTAGGGGCAAAGTGGGCATCAGATCCTCTGGGACTGGCATCACAGACAGTTGTGAGCTGCTATGTTGCTACTGGGACTTGAACCTGGGTCATCTGGAAGAGCACTCAGTGCTTTTAACCACTGAACCATTTCTCTAGATCTTTATTTTTGTTTCTAAAGAATTGGGTTTCAGATTTATTCCCTTGTTATAACTCTGCTTTTAAGTCATGAATAATTGTTTTTATTTTTATTTTTGGAATAGTGAAGATTGAGCTCATGACCTTGCACATGCTGGTCAAACTCTTTACCACTGAGCTAGGTATCTTTTTTTCTTATCTTGTATCTGAAAGTAGAGTCTCATTAATATGCCCAGGCTGGCCTTGAATTTGAGACCTTCCTGCTTTGGTCTTATGAGTATCTGGGATTACAGGTGGAACCAGCATTTCTAGCTGATCTTGCCTTTTGATTTCCTCAGATTTATTTGATTATTCTATTATTTTAGCTTTTGAAGCATTTTTTTTATCTTTTTATTCTTTCTACTGCAATGGTGCATATAATTTAAGCCTTGCCTTTTGATCCTGAATGTTCCTGTTGGTTCAGTCTATAGGTTTTCACGCACAGTCTTCTTGTCAGTTGGAGTAATCCACATTTTTTTAAACTTGGATTTCATCTTAGTGCACACTTATTACTGTCTGCCCTTATTTCTTTGCAACTAGACAGAATCACGTTACAGCCTTCCTGATGCTGATAGCCTCTTCCTAGCAAAGGAATGTCAGGTAGGCTGGCTTGGTCTTGTGCAGGCGGCAACCACATCTGCTGTGAATTCATGAACGCGGGGGAACTGTCAGGTCCAGATGATGGGTTTGTCCTGGTTCTCCCTGACCTCTGGCTCTTCTAATCTTTCTGCCCTCTATTCTGAGATGTTCCTTGAGCCTTGGGGGAGGAGGCATATGCATGCTATAGATGTTCCATGGGCAGTATCTTGCAATAGCTATGTCTCAACTCTTGACGCAAGGATTTTAGAGCTGTCAGTTTCTTTGTGAGGTGACCCAGGAGGCACCAGAAGAGGAGAGGGCAGTAGGACAGGAAGGCAAAGGTGGCTAATATGAGAGGGCTGATATTGAAGCCCTTTAAGGGACCTCCAGAAGACTGATCCAGGCAACCTCTGTCTTCCCCACACAAGAAATCGAGCTGTCCATCTAGCCTGGGCCTTCACAGGCTGAAAGCTAGCCCTCCAGACAGTGACTGCATGGCAGTCTGCCCTGCTTCTTGTGAGGGCTGCGCATGCTCTTGAAGTCAGAATGTATTCTTCAGCATTGTCCAGCAGCTTACAGTAGAAGGTAGCCACGGGCCCATCTGAGAAGGATGAGCATGGAGATTTCGGATAGGGTGTGGCAGTTGTGGACTTCTCTTCAGGCGATGGAGTTTCTGCAATGTTGGGAAGCCGAATCAGAATATTTAGAAACAATGCCCCCTGCCCCTGCCTATTGTTTTTCTCTTTCTAAGTTTGACTCAAGAGATGGAGAACCTGGGATAGCTGTAAATATTTTCTGTGAAGGGCATGGGTTGTTTATACATACTCTTCCTGTTAGAGCAAAGCGGGAAACCTTGGTGTCAGCTCTGGTAGGACTTAACCTTTGTGGGCAGTGTCAGTAAAAGCTGCAGCAGGGCCTCTGAGAGCCTTTCTGCCTGGTTAATAATAATTTAAAAGTTTTACTTTTGACTAAACAAATCAGGATGTACGAACCTTGCAGTAGATAGATAGGCTTATGATCTTCATTTAGTATTTTGCTTGTATTTTATGCACACAAGTCAGGTCATGGCTCCTTTGGAAGTTGTAATTTCTCATTGAGGTGGTCTTTGAGGCTTCTTCATAGATAGTTATTTGCTGAAGGAAGGCAGGGGCTGAAAGGGAGGCGCCCAGAGGAAGGCAACTTGAGTGGCAGGTAGGTGAGTTCCCTCCTGCACCTCCAGATGGTTACCCTCAGAATTCCCCTGGCCCTGTGGATCTCTGGGCTCTCATGAGTTTTTAAAAAGAGGATGAATTAGAATCTTTCTTTATACTTGATTGACAATAATAAGAGGACACATTTCTCTTCCCTCTGTCTGACCAATTAATTATTTGTTGTCCTTTGAATTCAGGTGTTCTCAGTCCTCCATCTTGCTAATTCAATTTACATTTAGGATTTTCTTCAGTAAACAGACATCATCTCCTACTAGTCTGTCTATCTACCTATCTACATACCTATTTATCTATCATAGTCATCTGTCTATTGTCTGTCTGTCTACCTATCTACATACCTATTTATCTATCATAGTCATCTGTCTATTATCTATCTATCTATCTATCTATCTATCTATCTATCTATCTATCTATCTACCTTCCATCTATCCATCTACCTATCTAAAAGGGATTTATTAGGGTGGCTTATAGGCTGTGGTCCAGCTAATCCAACAATGGCCCTTTCCTGAGGGATTGTCTAAGAATCCAGTAGTTGTTCAGTCTATGAGGCTGAGGGTTTCAGAAGTCTTCAATCTACACCAGAATCCCAAAGAGGGCTCTCATGCCAGTCAACGGTGAAGGCGAGTGGACAAAGAGCAGAAGCTTGCTTTTTCCATGTCCTTTAGATAGGCTGCCACCAGAAGTGGCCCGATTTAGGGTGAGTCTTCCCAACTGCATGGGTTTTAGTTAAGTCTAGATATAATCAAGTTGACAACCAAAATAGCCACTACAAGGGTGAGTACAGGATTTCTTTATAGAGGATTCATTACCTCAAAACCTGTAACTGAGTTCAACGCCCCGGAGAGAGCGGCGGGCTTGTCCTCAGGGTAGGATTTTCAGGCTCTCTTCACCGGTCCCACCCCATGTGGCTGCAGCTGTGCTTGGCTTACATTTTCGAGCATCTGTCTTTCTCCCTGAGCTTCCCAGCTGATCTCCATGACTTCTGCGACCTTCCCTAGGCTCCCCTGTTCTCTGTTTGCCACAAAGTCTGCTTTGTCTTGCACTTCCTCTTCTCCTCACCTGGGGCCATACAGAGGCAGTTTCTGGTCTTCCATCTTACCTGGAAATCTGTTGATTTTATTTCTTATAGTAAAAGTGCATGATGGGAAGGTGGAGCACCTGTGATCCTCTCAATGGGGAGGCAGAAGTGGAAGGATATCAGATCTGATGCCAGCCAGGAGTGAGATCTGTCTCACAAACAACACCCAAAAAGGGAGCAGTGGTGGCCAGAGATATGGCCAGATGGATAAAGCTTTGGCTTTACAAGCATGAGGACTGGAGTTCATATCCCCAGAACCCATATAAAAGTTGGGCAGGAGTGGTAGCTGCTTGTAATCCCTGTACTCTAGAGGTAGAGGAGATTGCTGACAAGCTGACCAGCTAGAAAAGCCAAATGTGTGAGCTCCCAGTTCCAGGAGAGACCACCCCTACATACATAAAATGGGAAGCAATCAAGGAAGCCACCACACACACATAAATACATGTGTATCCTCACACATGCAGCCATGCATACATACATGTATGCATACCACACACACATGTATGGGACAAACCATCCATGTTTCTGCATCCTATATTTCTATAGGAACGTTACCAAGCACAGTTCAACACAAAGAATATTAAATCTAATCACCTCACTACAGAAGCTGTTAACACCTTGATGTATAGCTTTCTGGATAGTTCCTCACTTATATTGTGTATTCTCATTTTGTAAGTGAGTATAGAAAGGCTTTGAGGTACTGGGCTGATTCAGCCACAGGGGGAACAATGTCCTCAGGCTCCTACTTTGAAATCACGTAGCTTTGTACTTCTTCAGCCAATGAAACTTTTTGAGCAAGAATCCAATGGCTAGCCATAGTGGGCACACCCATAATCCTAGCACTCAGGAGTCTGAGTCTGGAGCGTTTAACTTCCTGGGTTACATACCTATCCCCAAAAGCTACCCCTGGTCCTGCCACACCCTGCCATGCCTCACCATGCTCCTCTGTCCCTCCATCTTCCTTTCTCCAAGAAACCTGTCTTGAGAGCCAGGAGACATAAACTGGCTCTGGGAAACTGGTACAGGGGTAGACTGTGAACAGGAAACGTAAGGAATCCTGACAGAGCTAAGGACAGATGGACAGGCTTTCTGATGCCACATTCTGATGCCCAATGTAACAGATGACAATTAGCAGCCACCAGCTGTTAAGTGACTGTGAATAAAATTAGTCTTTTTTTTTTATATAAAACTCATTTAGCAAAAACATTAAAAAAAAATAAAAGCAAAAAAATCCAGCAATGGATGTTTGTTGGCAGCCCAGGGGCTATGTGGCACTGGGTTGATTGGTTATTTGCTGCAGATGAGAATCGTGCTGGTACCATCTCTCAGGTCAGCATGAGTTCCTCTGGATGCAGAGATGTGGGCTCTGTGGTACAGCCCTCTAACAGCCTAACCTTACAAGTAAGTTCCCTTTATAGCCTTCAGAGTCCTGGTCTCCTCCAGTCCCAACTTCATGCCCACTGTCTACAAGGTTTCTAGAAGTGGACTTCTAAAATGTGAGTTTAAATCAAACTCCTTTAAAAACTTCTCCTATGCTAGCCCTTAATTAACCACACACGCTACTGTTAGCACTCAACTCCTCAGGGCACATGGAGGCATACAGTAAGGTCCGAGAGAGTCTGAGACTCACTTCCCTAACTGCATCCACATCCATTCCTAATTGATTGGATGGATCTATCCTTGCAGCCTGCTACAGTGGTTTCCTAACTGGGACTCTGCAGTGATTGCTGGGCTGGATGCCCGGTCACCTCTGAGACAGAGGCTTGAGTGTCTGAGAGAGTGTTTCCAGAAAGGATTAGCCAAAGGGAAAGATATACCCTTGAATATGAATGGTACTGCCCCATAAGCCCAGACAGGATACACCAGGAAGGGGAATGGCAGTTAAGTGGCTGTATTTCCCCCCCCCCCCTTTCTGATCTGGCCTACAGGATGACCTACTGTGCCTCATCATGTCTTCCCCTCTATAAGAGAACAAGCCCTTTGAAACCATGAGCCAGAGGAGATTTTTTCCTGCTTTAATTTGTCTCAGTCAAGTGACGTGATAAAGCAACAGAAAAACTAAGGCAGAACCTCTGTTCCTACCTTCTCCTCTCCTGGGAACTGTTCCTCGGGTGTATAGGGATCCTTCATCCTCCAGGATAGGACTCAAATGTCACTTGCTTTGCTGACCATCAGATGAAGCAGCCTCCTTGGCTTCCAGCTGCTCTGATTCTTTCTCACCCTATTTTATTTCTTTAATTTTGCTGGTCACTGTGGAGTGCGTGTGCTGGTCACTGTGGAGTGCGTGTGCTGGTCACTGTGGAGTGCGTGTGCTGGTCACTGTGGAGTGCGTGTGCTGGTCACTGTGGAGTGCGTGTGCTGGTCACTGTGGAGTGCGTGGTGTTTCCCCTTCCACCTTGTGGCTGCCATGCCCACATGCATGCCTAGAATATAAACCTCAAAAGGCAGGCATCTCGCAGTGAGGACAGTTGTAGCTCATGCAATTACCGGTCATAAAGAAATGGTGGTGTACAGCTGCAAATCCCAGCTCCCCAGAGGCTGAGATAGGAGGATCAAGAATTTGAAGGCATGTTGGGCTACAGAGTGAGCCGAAGGTCAGCCTGGGTTATACTGTGAGACTCAGCCTCAAAGCAAGAAAGCGGGAGCAGGGGAAAGGGCTCAGACAGTCATTGCTGTATAAACATGAGGACTGAGTTTAGATCCCCAGCACCTACATGAAAGCTGCACATAGATCATGTATGTATAATCCCAGTTTGAGGAAGACAGAGACAGGAGTCTTTCTGGGACTTGCTGGCCAGTCAGTCTATCTGAGTACTGAGTTCCAGGTTCAGTGAGAGATCACCATACACATGAATACAAACATGTATGCACATCTACACACAGATGTATATATAGATGAACACACACACACACACAATTCCCAGGTGAAATTATCCCCCACCCCCCAAAAAAGTGAACCAAAATGCTTAATTCCTTTCCTGGACAAATACTATTTCCCTTTATATGTTTAATATTGGGGGGTGTGGTGCAAATCCTATGCCCGTTACTCTGTTGCTTTAGTACTTCAGTGTCAGGGTTGGGTATATCAAAATGTATACAAATTGTGTTTCTGTTCCATATCCCAAGTTGGAAGGAAAAGGGATTTGCTGTGAAATTCCCTCTTGGAATCAAACTGTAACTGTTAAGACCCCTGGCTTCTTGTTGAAGGTGCAGCCTGTCTGACCATCAACACTTCTGTTTTTCTGCCTGAGCACTCTCTGATATCAGATCTGCACTGGACTGAATGCATGTGGCACAGTCAAAACTCTAGGGAGTTAGTGCCCCTGTCCCCAGTCCTTACCCAATGGCTGATGGGAACTGGTGGGGAAAGGCCCAGTTCTCTCTCCTCAAGGTTACTTACCATCATGGTTCAGACTTTCGCAGCCCAACGGAGCTCCAATACTTCAAAGTGGTGACGGCTCAGTA